>CM041781.1:150864770-151464770 GCA_023374045.1 Limonium bicolor | reverse complement strand
TAATCCAGGATGCTACCCATTCAAGGGATTTGGTCCAAGGAAAAGATTATAGCCAGGATTTGGATACAACCTCTTGTGTCTCCTTATCCTCACGCGTGGCCGAAACTATATCGGACTTCTACTCATTCCATTTTACTCATTACTCAAGTTAGGAGTTAGGTTGTTAGGAATTAGTAGAAGTCAGTACTTCATTTCCATACATACATACAATACTCCAGTACACAATACTTACACATACTCCTCCATTCCATTCATTCATTTCATGAATTATACAAACTAATTGTTCAAAGAAATACAACAAGAACAAAATAGTTCAAACACAGTTAAGTGCAATATAAGTCCGATTCGTGCATTTATCTTGTTGGTGATCACATAAGCACACAAATCGGGGTAACCAAGTTAGGATACAGGGCATGAAGAAATCATACCGTTCACCGTCGTAAGGTACTACCGGTTCCTTTGGAGCTCAACTATTGGACTCCTATACATACATGAAGTAGTATGATCAATGATCTATTATTGATCTACTTACTCCTTCATTGATACTTTCAATGTATACTTACTACTTCATTACTTTCTTACTTGGTTGTAAAACCATTCTTTTCCTTACCATTCTTACACTTGTTTCCTTATTTATTCACTTACTTTCTTACCATTACTACTTCATTAATGGTGCATTACTACATATATATGCATATATGTATATAGGCATATATATATGTATATATGATTACTATAATCATATAATTAAAACATTTTTTTTTGGCTCGACCGGACTTGCGACCGACCTTGCAAGTCCGGTCCATTCCAGTAGCTATCAGTACGGGAAATTTCTGGCTCGACCGAACTTGCAAGTCTGGTCGCAAGTTCAGTCTATTCCAGAAGCTTTCATCTGCGGAGTTTTTCTGGCCGACCGAACTTGCAAGTCCGGTCGCAAGTTCGGTCCATTCCAGAAGGTTTCAGACGGGAGAATTTTCTGGTCCGACCGAACTTGCATGTCCGGTCGCAAGTCCGGTTGTTTCCAGAAGGTTTCCCGTCTTTGTAAATCTGGGCTCGACCGAACTTGCAAGTCCGGTCGCAAGTCCGGTCCGGCCTAGTACTTCAGTTTTAAAATCTGTTTTCAACTGATTTATTTACCCATTACTTCCCCAATCTTTACCAATGCTTCCCCACATGTTTACCACTCATTTAGATGCTCTAAATCACCTTAATTCATTCTCCAAACTTACTACTCCAATCTTACACAACTTACTCAATATTTCCTCATTTCAATTCCAACACCTACATTGGTTTTCTTCACACTAATGCTACAGATTTTGGTTTCCACATTATGCTACAGATTTTTCCCTCAACACTTATCCTCCAATACTCCCTCAACTAATGCTATTCCTAGCATCCAAAATACATTACCTCATGCTCTAGTTTCATCCCATTCACAACTCATTTCCAAATCTGTTTCCAAACTACAAAACACTCCTCAACTACACCTAGTTATTACCTAGGTTACTTCCTCTTCTTAAACACTTAAGTCCTCTCATTTCCTACACAAAATTTGACATAGTCTCCCCTATATTTTTAACATTCTCCACACATTATTTCAGCTCACATATACTCATTCTCACAACCTGTTTACACAATACATTATACTCACAATTCCACACTACTACAACAACATGAAATTCCTGCACATACTCAATCACTACCCATGGTTTTCCCAAGCTTTTAAACATCATTTAAAAAATTCAAACTACTTCAATACCATTACTCATTATACTACAACATACTTACTACTGATTCCTCAATCCACTACTCATCTTACTACTCCAAAAACTGTTACAATACTTCATACAAAACTAGCTCAAGGTACAAGTAATTACCTTGTGTTTCTAGTTTTCTTTCTTCCTTTTTCCTTCTCTTCCCTTCTTCTCCTTTGTTCTCGGTTCCAATGGGTTCACACACACAAAATGCTACAGCCCATAACACATACACAATACCATTTAGCATTCATTTTATACTAACCCTAGAATTTAGGTTTTAGGGTTTAGAAAAGGATGTTACCTTCCAATGGGTGAATGAAGTTCTTGAATAGCAAAAGAATAAAATTCCTAGCCCAACAAGAGAGCCAAAATCGGCTGGAACAAAGAGGGCCAAGAGTTCAAAAACTGAAAATCCTTATAATGCCAATGAGAGCTAGAAATGAAGGATTTTCGAAATTCTTTTTACCTCAAAGTAACAAGGAGGTGAAGGTGCTTCCAATGGTGGACTTGAATCTTCAAATGGGGAACACCCACAAAAATGAAAGTTGAGCTTTTGGATTTTTGAAAGGAGGGAAATGTTCTCCTTTGCAAGGGGATTTCAATGGTGTAATTTTTGTTGAGTTTGGAGAAGATTTGAGTACTCAAAGAGAGGAGAGAAGATGAGAGTTAAGTGGGTTCCTTCAAAACTCCATATCCATCGCAGGAGGAAGAAGAGAATGGAGAAAATAGAGAAGGAGGGGGGGGGAAATCGGAGTGAGTGAGGGTTGCTAGAGGAGAGAGAGTTTCTATTTTTATTTTTGTACTTGTTTTCTTTTCTCTTCTTTATTGTTTTGTCTTTATATGTATAAGAGAGGAATTAAGGGGAGTGAGAGAGGGAGGCTGCTGATCCCACACACCCACACACACTCACATTTTATTTTTATTTGCAAAGTGGACACACTAACTTTGTTTATTTGCATCCTTACCCCACAACTTCCCGGTTGTTGTTTTACTATCCGGTACCCGTTTTCCGGAATTTTCTCGTTTACTTAATTTTATTGGTTCTAAGGCTCCACTAATATTTATTAGTGACTATTTAGTTGACCAAAATTGTTACGAGTCTATTTGACCCGCTTAAAGTCATGTTTTCCCGGTTTCCTCGAAAAACACGCTTTAAGGTTCGTTTATGCTTTTAACCCATTTTAAAGGTCCGTTTTCTTCGGGATTTGTTCCCTCGTATTTATTTAAGTGTAATTAAGCCTTTAAAATATAATTAGCCTAATTAATCACTGTTTTTAATTACGGGGTATTTCAATCTACCCCCCTTAAGAAACTTTGCCCTCAAAGTTGCTCAAGGTTACGGTTTACATTTCTACTTATTTGGCAAGCCAGTTGCCACAATACATTCTACTACCAGCATACACAATTCAGATACCATACATCATACTCAGTTCAATTTCCATACACAGTACTCAATTCATACGCAATACTCCATTCGAATACCATACACAATACACCATTCAATTCGCACATTCCACAATACATTCGCAATACACTTCACAATGTCATTCGTGTCATATACCGTACAACACAAATGCATTACTCATTACATACATACCATACACATACCATACTCATCGTACACTACCGAATACTACTAGCACTACTTTGTGCCAATACAATACAATTAGCACTACATGTGCCAACCAAAATACAATTACAATACATACATACTACGCAATGCTAACCCGAAGCAATGCAAAAGCAAAAGGCTCTACCCCCCTTAAAAAGGGGTACGCCCCGTACCCTCCGTACTATACGGATACTAGACATCTAGTCTACAAATAGATTCGGGTACTTCGCCTTCATGGCGTCCTCTAATTCCCAAGTCGCTTCCTCGACATCGTGGTTAGACCACAAGACCTTCACCATTCGTACAGATTTATGGCGAGTGTCTCTTGTCTTCGTATCAAGGATTCGCAGTGGAGTCTCGACATATCTCATCGTCGGCTCTAGGGATAGATGTTCGGGTTCTAATACATGAGAGGGATCGGCTATGTATTTCTTGAGTTGTGATACATGAAAGACATCATGAACACGCCCCAATTCTTCAGGCAATGCTAGCCTATAAGCTACGGCTCCAATCCTCTCGGTAATGGTATACGGGCCTACAAATTTCGGGCTCAGCTTGCCCTTTTGGCCAAATCGAAAGACACCCTTCATAGGTGAGACACGCAAGAACACTTGGTCGCCCACGGCGAACTCAAGGTCGCGTCGTCGCACATCCGCATAGGATTTCTGTCTATCTTGGGCTGCTTTCATATTTGCTCGGATTTGTTGTACCTCAGCTTGTACTTGTTCCAAATACTCCGGTCCTATGATGACCGCTTCGCTTGATCATCCCAACACAACGGGGTACGGCAAGGTCTACCATACAAAGCTTGGAACGGCGACATCTTAATCGAAGCATGGTAGCTATTGTTATACGAAAACTCGATAAGATGAAGCTTCTCAATCCAGCTCCCCTGGAAGTCTAAGGCACATGCCCTTAGCATATCCTCTAGTGTTTGGATGGTCCTTTCTGTCTGACCGTCGGTCTGTGGTGGAAGGCGGTGCTAAGCTTCAACTCAGTACCAAGCGCTTCCCGTGTCGCTCTCCAGTATCTCGAAAGAAATCTGGTGTCGCGGTCAGATACAATGGTTTTCGGGACTCCGTGGTGTCGATGATCTCCTTGTCGAATAGCTCCGCGAGCTTCGCCACCTTCCAGGTGTCCTTCATCGGTATGAATCGGGCAACCTTGGTGAGACGATCGACTACTACCCAGATCATGTTGAGTCCTCCCCTAGCAGGTGGGAGTCCAACAACAAAATCCATAGAGATATCGTGGAATTTCCACTCCGGAATGGGCATGGATTGCACCATTCCTCCCGGTCTTCGGTGCTCGAACTTCACCTTCTGGCATGTGAGACACCTCAGAACATACTCAGTCACGTGATTTCATTCCTGACCACCAGAAGTACCTCTTCATGTCTTTGTACATTTTAGAGGCTCCCGGATGGACATGCAATGTCGAACAATGTGACTCTCGCAGAATGCGATCCCTTAGCTCAGCATTGCTTCGGGGGACGCATAATCTGCCATTCAACGGATCAGACCATCTTCATGCAATTTGAAGTCGTACTTTCGGTTCTCGAAGGTACCCTCTGTGATTTTCTGTCTGATCTCGTGAAGTAAGGGTCGCTCAACTGAGCGTCTCGCACCTCGTCAACCAAGCTAGAAGAAGCGAGTAGCGAATGGAGCGAGTGTGCTCGACGACTCAGGGCGTCGGCTACAACGTTTGCCTTCCCTTCTTTATACTGGAGGTTGATGTCGTAATCCGAGAGGAACTCCATCCACCTCCTCTGTCTTTTAGATTCAGTTCTTTCTGGGTAAATACATACTGCAAACTTTTGTGGTCGGAGTAGATGGTGATGCTTACCCCATAGAGATAGTGTCGCCATATCTTCAAGGCGAAGACAATGGCTCCTAACTCTAGATCATGTGTCGGGTAATTCTCCTCATGCTTTTTCAGCTGGCGAGGCATATGCTACTACCTTGCCATGCTGCATGAGTACGCACCCATGCCCTTGCCCGATGCATCACAATACACCTCAAATCCCTCTGTGCCCTCTGGAAGTGTGAGAATTGGCGCTGAGGTCAATGAGTCTTTTAGTTTCTGGAAGGATACCTCGCACTCGCTTGTCCATACAAACGGTGCATCTTTCTTCATCAATGACGTCATGGGCTTAGCGACTTTTGAGAAGTCCTTTACAAACCTCCGGTAATAACCGGCTAAACCAAGAAAGCTCCGGATGTCGGTAACAGTCTTAGGTCTAGGCCATGATCGCACTGCTTCGATTTTGGATGGATCTACTGAAATGCCTGCGCTCGAGATGACATGACCAAGGAATGATACCTGATCTAGCCAGAACTCGCATTTGGAGAACTTCGCATACAGCTGGTTCTCGCGCAGTGTCTCAAGTACTCTTCTCAAATGGTTTTCATGTTCTTCTGGTGACTTCGAATACACAAGAATGTCGTCAATGAATACTACTACTGAAGTGTCCAGCTGATCACTGAATAACCGATTCATTAGGTCCATGAATTTGGCTGGTGCGTTAGACAAACCGAATGGCATCACCGTGAATTCGTAGTGGCCATATCTTGTTCGGAATGCTGTTTTCTCAATATCTTGCTCTTTGATAGCAATTTGGTGGTATCCGGATCGGAGATCAATCTTAGAAAAGACGGATGCTCCCTTCAATTGATCGAACAGGTCGTCGATGCGTGGCAATGGGTACTTGTTCTTTACAGTGACCGCATTCAATTCGCGGTAGTCGATGCAGAGGCGGAGACTACCGTCCTTCTTCTTCACGAAGAGGACCGGTGCTCCCCAGGGTGATACGCTCGGGCGTATAAACCCTTTGTCGAGTAGGTCATGTAGTTGCTCCTTGAGTTCTGCCATTTCTGCTGGTGCCATACGGTATGGTGCCCTAGCAATGGGACCAGTACCCGGTACGAGGTCAATTTCAAACTCTACCGCTCTCTGTGGTGGCATACCAGGTAGCTCTTTCGGAAATACATCAGGGAATTCTGAGACTACTGCTACTCATCACTGAACTCTGGATCTCTCTCCAGGTCTTGCACGTGACATAAATACACTTCATGTCCTTTTCTGAGCTCCCGATACATTGCCATAGCGGAGATGACTGTAGTTGAAGGCTCTCTCGGTCTCTGGCGGTATGAAACAGTGACCCCAGATGGACTCTTGAGCAGCAATCGGTGCTCGGCGCATAGGATCCGTCCTTTGTGCCGCTCCAACCAGTTCATTCCAATTATCAAGTCGAATCCCAATCCGTTGAATTCAATGAAGGAAATGGGAAACGCTTCACCTTTGATTTGAATGGGGCGGTGGGGTGTGTGGTTGGTAATACTTAGTACACTTTACCCGCTCCTTTGACGGGAGAGTAACCAAGAAATTTGGTAGCTCATCTGCGTCTAGCCCCAACCTTGTAGCGAATGATGGCGATACAAAGGTGTGAGAGGCGCCGGAGTCGAATAATACTGAGGCTTCGATGCCGTTTACTGGGAATGTTCCCGTTAGAATGGTGCCGCTCTTGCCGGCTTGTTCTTCGGTGAGGATGCTCAGGTTACCTTCGGTACGAGTCCACAACCTATTGATTCATGAGATTATAAGTAAAGAGGTGGAACAAGTGGAATAATAACCAACACTGCTTTATTGAATAACCAACCATCAACATACTGGTCTCTAATACGTTACTACTGGATTACATGCTACTACAAGATTAATACTTCTAAAGGTAAGGTTCAGGCGTCCTGGTTTCATGTGTGTGGCATTGATTATTGCCGGTGGTGCCGTATTCAACTTGATCTTCTGGATCCCGTGATACAGCAACCTTGATTTTCCACCCATGATTAGAACATCTCCTGATCTCAATACCAATTTCTCTGCGAGGTCCACACGCTTCCGCTCGCTATACAAAAAATACGGCGTCATCACCAATGGACCAAGACACTACGGGCACTCCTAGTTCAAGAGATTCCGCTGTCTCGTCCTTATCTTGGTGTAAGCCAAGTCCTTCTTTCTCATAGAAGTTGACGATACATAGATCCGCTCAAGTGCAGGATTGGTTCATCTTCAACTGTTGTGCAATTTCTACAGCTTGTGTGATAAGCATTTGGAATTCTGGGGGTATTGCTGGAGGTGTTGCTCCGTCTCCTGCTCGCCTTGTTTGGTATGTCTTGGTATAAGGGTTCCAATCCTTTCCCAAGCACATCATTTTCAGCTTCATTGTAGCTACCGGGAATTCGGGTGTATAAAATCCTCCTGGACCCATTCCTAACTCGTTACATCGTCGGATGATTGAAAACTTGTGCTTCGGGTGTCAGGTATCCTTTTAATAAGATCATACCTGACGGTTGACCTGACACTGTTCGTCGTTGAAGTGGTGAGTGGCGATGTCGGTCTCTTCATGAGGTGAGTTGAAGGTATTGGGTAACAGATATGGAATTTCCCTAGGGTGGTAAATTTCACCTAGAGTGAGTTCTAGGCTTACTGATTCATTTCATGCTCAATACATACTTCCATGTACTTACTCATGCTCAATTTCATACTTCAAGTACTTACGCATTCATGCTTTCATTCATACAATTACTTTAATACTTAGGTCATGCTCTTCAAGGATTAAAGGTTACAAGTGGTTACCTGGGCTGGACTTAGTCCCGGTCCCATCACGGTCTATGATGTGTAAGGCCGGCTGCCTTGCGGTGCGCTCTCTGCGGGACCTCGGGACCCTTGTCCCTGCGAGGTGTGCCGGGCATGAGCATCGCCAGATGCAACCTCCTTGCCCTCACGCAGCTTGTAGCCCTGGTAGTTGCCCATGGGCTTAGAGTTTTCTGGGCATACATTGGCACGGTGGCCCGGTTTCTGACAAGTGAAGCAGTGGATCTCCCTTCCTTGGCAATCTGTGCCGGGATGATCCTTGTTGCAGTTACGGTAGATGTAGCTGCGGTCATCAGATTGTTCTTTCCTTGGCCAAATCCAGTACCTATAGCTTCCAAGTTAGGAAGGTTCGGTATACTTACAATACTCCACATACATACTAATTCACAAGTGTACTAATTCGGTTTCGGTTTCTTACCCTGTAGGGCTGAGACCTCAGTGGCTTCGCTGCCACTGGCGCGGTGTAGGCAATCTGTAATGGCTCAGCTGCCTTGCCCTTCTCAGCATGGGCACCGCCGTCTCCGGAAGTGTTCTTCTGATGAGAATGCTTCCCCTTCCTCTTCTTCCAAGGTTTGGATTGGTTTTGATCATCGGGGGGGTTACCTTTGCCGCTCACCTTGCGCTTCAGCCCTTGCTCCTCATCTCTTAGCTGGCAGGTGATCTCAACTCGAGATGCAGCGTGGTAACACTCTCTGAATTACTTAGGCATTAGGTTACACTTACATACGGGGATACTAATTCACATTACTCATGGCTTTTAAGGGTTCAACTGTTTACCTGAAGGGAGGTAAACCGTGTGAAGCCCATGCCATACCGGAGTCGATGGCTCAATCCGCCGTAGAAGCGGTCGACCAAGACTTGGCCGGTATACCCAAGGTCGGGTATAAAAGTCGGAGAAGAGAGGTGAAGGTGCGGTAATATTCATCAACCGTCATCTTCTCGGTCATTTTTAGTGCATCGAGCTCAAGCCTTTTCTTGGTCTTGACATGCTCGGGGTAGTACTTAGATCGGAGGAGAGAGGTGAATGCTTCCCATTCGAATGCAGGGTCTGCTACGTGCTCGGCCTTAACGAGCTTCCACCAGTCCATAGCCGTGTCTTTGAGGTAGTACGCAGCTATCCTCACTCGAACTCCAGCGGGAGTCTCAAGTGTCTCGAAGGCCGTCTCCATCTCGGAGAGGTAAGCCTCGAGCTTGGCGGGGTCGCTCTCGCCTCTAAAGCATGGAGGTCGAAGGTCGGCGACAGCTTTTACCCAATTCGTTTCTCGGGGTTGAGGCGGGTTGGGATGCTGCTGCTGAGTTTGTTGTGTTGTTGTGACAGCGGTGATTACATCCGGTAGCATCTGTGCTACCGTGGCGGTGACGATTTCAGCTAGTCTGCGCTTGGTCCTTCGTTGCCCCCTCCTCTGGGACGACCTGGACCTCGTCCTGACATTGAACAAGTGTGGATTACATAGATGTCGTGATACTATGACCTCATGGTCTTGATTCAAACAATGGTATCGTCCTTGCAGACGTTAAGGGTATCCATTGTTAACAACGGTAGTTCCTAGTTAGGCTTTAAATATCGTCTTAAGACGGGTTGAAATCCTAACTCGGTAATCACTACTCTTACGATTCTAATCATCAGAGCGAGACTTCGCTCTGATACCACTTTTTGTAACACCCCAACCGCTAATCCTTCCATTATCCTCTAATCATTCCCATAATTACCTTATCTTAGATTCAGTTCTTTCTGGGTAAATACATACTGCAAACTTTTGTGGTCGGAGTAGATGGTGATGCTTACCCATAGAGATAGTGTCGCCATATCTTCAAGGTGAAGACAATGGCTCCTAACTCTAGATCATGTGTCGGGTAATTCTCCTCATGCTTTTTTCAGCTGGCGAGAAGCATAGGCTACCACCTTGCCATGCTGCATGAGTACGCAACCCATGCCCTTGCCCGATGCATCACAATACACCTCAAATCCCTCTGTGCCCTCTAGAAGTGTGAGAATTGGCGCTCAGGTCAATGAGTCTTTTAGTTTCTGGAAGGATACCTCGCACTCGCTTGTCCATAAAACGGTACATCTTTCTTCATCAATGACGTCATGGGCTTAGCGACTTTTGAGAAGTCCTTTACAAACCTCCGGTAATAACGGCTAAACCAAGAAAGCTCCGGATGTCGGTAACAGTCTTAGGTCTAGGCCATGATCGCACTGCTTTGATTTGGATGGATCTACTGAAATGCCTGCGCTCGAGATGACATGACCAAGGAATGATACTGATCTAGCCAGAACTCGCATTTGGAGAACTTCGCATACAGCTGGTTCTCGCGAGTGTCTCAAGTACTCTTCTCAAATGGTTTTCATGTTCTTCTGGTGACTTCGAATACACAAGAATGTCGTCAATGAATACTACTACTGAAGTGTCCAGCTGATCACTGAATAACCGATTCATTAGGTCCATGAATTTGGCTGGTGCGTTAGACAAACCGAATGGCATCACCGTGAATTCGTAGTGGCCATATCTTGTTCGGAATGTTGTTTTCTCAATATCTTGCCCTTTGATAGCAATTTGGTGGTATCCGGATCGGAGATCAATCTTAGAAAAGACGGATGCTCACTTCAATTGATCGAACAGGTCGTCGATGCGTGGCAATGGGTACTTGTTCTTTACAGTGACCGCATTCAATTCGCATAGTCGATGCAGAGGCGGAGACTACCGTCCTTCTTCTTCACGAAGAGGACCGGTGCCCCAGGGTGATACGCTCGGGCGTATAAACCCTTTGTCAAGTAGGTCATGTAGTTGCTCCTTGAGTTCTGCCATTTCTGCTGGTGCCATACGGTATGGTGCCCTAGCAATGGGACCAGTACCCGGTACGAGGTCAATTTCAAACTCTACCGCTCTCTGTGGTGGCATACAGGTAGCTCTTTCGGAAATACATCAGGGAATTCTGAGACTACTGCTACCTCATCACTGAACTCTGGATCTCTCTCCAGGTCTTGCACGTGACATAAATACACTTCATGCCCTTTTCTGAGCTCCCGATACATTGCCATAGCGGAGATGACTGTAGTTGAAGGCTCTCTTGGTCTCTGGCGGTATGAAACAGTGACCCCAAATGGACTCTTGAGCAGCAATTGGTGCTCGGCGCATAGGATCCGTCCTTTGTGCCGCTCCAACCAGTTCATTCCAATTATCAAGTCGAATCCCAATCCGTTGAATTCAATGAAGGAAATGGGAAACGCTTCACCTTTGATTTGAATGGTGGCGGTGTGGTAATACTTAGTACACTTTACCCGCTCCTTTGACGGGAGAGTAACCAAGAAATTTGGTAGCTCATCTGCGTCTAGCCCCCACCTTGTAGCGAATGATGGCGATACAAAGGTGTGAGAGGCGCCGGAGTCGAATAATACTGAGGCTTCGAAGCCGTTTACTGGGAATGTTCCCGTTAGAATGGTGCCGCTCTTGCCGGCTTGTTCTTCGGTGAGGATGCTCAGGTTACCTTCGGTACCGAGTCCACAACCTATTGATTCATGAGATAAAGTAAAGATGGTGGAACACAAGTGGAATTTAATAACCAACAGCTTTTATTGAATAACCAACCATCATACATACTGTGTCTCTAATACACGTTACTACTGGATTACATGCTACTACAAGATTAATACTTTCTAAAGGTAAGGTTCAGGCGTCCTGGTTTCATGTGTGTGGCATTGATTATTGCCGGTGGTGCCGTATTCAACTTGATCTTCTGGATCCCGTGATACAGCAACCTTGATTTTCCACCCATGATTAGAAATCTCCTGATCTCAATACCAATTTCTCTGCGAGGTCCACACGCTTCCGCTCGCTATACAAAAATACGGCGTCACCAATGGACCAAGACACTACGGGCACTCCTAGTTCAAGAGATTCCGCTGTCTCGTCCTTATCTTGGTGTAAGCCAAGTCGTCCTTCTTTCTCATAGAAGTTGACGATACATAGATCCACTTCAAGTGCAGGGATTGGTTCATCTTCATACTGTTGTGCAATTTCTACAGCTTGTGTGATAAGCATTTGGAATTCTGGGGGTATTGCTGGAGGTGTTGCTCCGTCTCCTGCTCGCCTTGTTTGGTATGTCTTGGTATAAGGGTTCCAATCCTTTCCCAAGCACATCATTTTCAGCTTCATTGTAGCTCTACCGGGGAATTCGGGTGTATAAAATCCTCCTGGACCCATTCCTAACTCGTTACATCGTCGGATGATTGAAACTTGTGCTTCGGGTGTCAGGTATCCTTTTAATAAGATCATACCTGACCGGTTGACCTGACACTGTTCGTCGTTGAAGTGGTGAGTGGCGATGTCGGTCTCTTCATGAGGTGAGTTTGAAGGTATTGGGTAACAGATATGGAATTTCCCTAGGGTGGTAAATTTCACCTAGAGTGAGTTCTAGGCTTACTGATTCATTTCATGCTCAATACATACTTCCATGTTACTTACTCATGCTCAATTTCATACTTCAAGTACTTACGCATTCATGCTTTCATTCATACAATTACTTTAAACTTAGTCATGCTCTTCAGGATTAAAGGTTACATGGTTACCTGGGCGGACTTAGTCCCGGTCCCATCACGGTCTATGATGTGTAAGGCCGGCTGCCTCTGCGGTGCGCTCTTCTGCGGACCTCGGGACCCTTGTCCCTGCGAGGGTGTGCCGGGCATGAGCATCGCCAGATGCAACCTCCTTCCCTCACGCAGCTTGTAGCCCTGGTAGTTGCCCATGGGCTTAGAGTTTTCTGGGCATACATTGGCACGGTGGCCCGGTTTCTGACAAGTGAAGCAGCGGATCTCCCTTCCTTGGCAATCTGTGCCGGGATGATCCTTGTTGCAGTTACGGTAGATGTAGCTGCGGTCATCAGATTGGTTCTTTCCTTGGCCAAATCCAGAACCTATAGCTTCCAAGTTAGGAAGGTTCGGTATACTTACAATACTCCACATACATACTAATTCACAAGTGTACTAATTCGGTTTCGGTTTCTTACCCCTGTAGGGCTGAGACCTCAGTGGCTTCGCTGCCACTGGCGCGGTGTAGGCAATCTGTAATGGCTCAGCTGCCTTGCCCTTCTCAGCATGGGCACCGCCGTCTCCGGAAGTGTTCTTCTGATGAGAATGCTTCCCCTTCCTCTTCTTCCAAGGTTTGGATTGGTTTTGATCATCGGGGGGGTTACCTTTGCCGCTCACCTTGCGCTTCAGCCCTTGCTCCTCATCTCTTAGCTGGCAGGTGATCTCAACTCGAGATGCAGCGTGGTAACACTTCTGAATTACTTAGGCATTAGGTTACACTTACATACGGGGATACTAATTCACATTACTCATGGCTTTTAAGGGTTCAACTTGTTTACCTGAAGGGAGGTAAACCGTGTGAAGCCCATGCCATACCGGAGTCGATGGCTCAATCCGCCGTAGAAGCGGTCGACCAAGACTTGGCCGGTATACCCAAGGTCGGGTAAAAGTCGGAGAAGAGAGGTGAAGGTGCGGTAATATTCATCAACCGTCATCTTCTCGGTCATTTTTAGTGCATCGAGCTCAAGCCTTTTCTTGGTCTTGACATGCTCGGGGTAGTACTTAGATCGGAGGAGAGAGGTGAATGCTTCCCATCCGAATGCAGGGTCTGCTACGTGCTCGGCCTTAACGAGCTTCCACCAGTCCATAGCCGTGTCTTTGAGGTAGTACGCAGCTATCCTCACTCGAACTCCAGCGGGAGTCTCAAGTGTCTCGAAGGCCGTCTCCATCTCGGAGAGGTAAGCCTCGAGCTTGGCGGGGTCGCTCTCGCCTCTAAAGCATGGAGGTCGAAGGTCGGCGACAGCTTTTACCCAATTCGTTTCTCGGGGTTGAGGCGGGTTGGGATGCTGTGCTGTTGTGCTGTGAGTTTGTTGTGTTTGTTGTACAGCGGTTGATTACATCCGGTATCTGTGCTACCGCTGGCGGTGACGATTTCAGCTATCGTCTGCGCGCTTGGTCCTTCGTTGCCCCCTCCTCTGGGACGACCTGGACCTCGTCCTGACATCTGAACAAGTGTGGATTACATTAGATGTCGTGATACTATGACCTCATGGTCTTGATTCAAACAATGGTATCGTCCTTGCAGACGTTAAGGGTATCCATTGTTAACAACGGTAGTTCCTAGTTAGGCTTTTAATATCCGTCTTAAGACGGTTGAAATCCTAACTCGGTAATCACTACTCTTACGATTCTAATCATCAGAGCGAGACTTCGCTCTGATACCACTTTTTGTAACACCCCAACCGCTAATCCTTCCATTATCCTCTAATCATTCCCATAATTACCTTATCTTAGATTCAGTTCTTTCTGGGTAAATACATACTGCAAACTTTTGTGGTCGGAGTAGATGGTGATGCTTACCCCATAGAGATAGTGTCGCCATATCTTCAAGGTGAAGACAATGGCTCCTAACTCTAGATCATGTGTCGGGTAATTCTCCTCATGCTTTTTCAGCTGGCGAGAAGCATAGGCTACCACCTTGCCATGCTGCATGAGTACGCAACCCATGCCCTTGCCCGATGCATCACAATACACCTCAAATCCCTCTGTGCCCTCTAGAAGTGTGAGAATTGGCGCTCAGGTCAATGAGTCTTTTAGTTTCTGGAAGGATACCTCGCACTCGCTTGTCCATACAAACGGTACATCTTTCTTCATCAATGACGTCATGGGCTTAGCGACTTTTGAGAAGTCCTTTACAAACCTCCGGTAATAACCGGCTAAACCAAGAAAGCTCCGGATGTCGGTAACAGTCTTAGGTCTAGGCCATGATCGCACTGCTTCGATTTTGGATGGATCTACTGAAATGCCTGCGCTCGAGATGACATGACCAAGGAATGATACCTGATCTAGCCAGAACTCGCATTTGGAGAACTTCGCATACAGCTGGTTCTCGCGCAATGTCTCAAGTACTCTTCTCAAATGGTTTTCATGTTCTTCTGGTGACTTCGAATACACAAGAATGTCGTCAATGAATACTACTACTGAAGTGTCCAGCTGATCACTGAATAACCGATTCATTAGGTCCATGAATTTGGCTGGTGCGTTAGACAAACCGAATGGCATCACCGTGAATTCGTAGTGGCCATATCTTGTTCGGAATGCTGTTTTCTCAATATCTTGCCCTTTGATAGCAATTTGGTGGTATCCGGATCGGAGATCAATCTTAGAAAAGACGGATGCTCACTTCAATTGATCGAACAGGTCGTCGATGCGTGGCAATGGGTACTTGTTCTTTACAGTGACCGCATTCAATTCGCAGTAGTCGATGCAGAGGCGGAGACTACCGTCCTTCTTCTTCACGAAGAGGACCGGTGCTCCCCAGGGTGATACGCTCGGGCGTATAAACCCTTTGTCGAGTAGGTCATGTAGTTGCTCCTTGAGTTCTGCCATTTCTGCTGGTGCCATACGGTATGGTGCCCTAGCAATGGGACCAGTACCCGGTACGAGGTCAATTTCAAACTCTACCGCTCTCTGTGGTGGCATACCAGGTAGCTCTTTCGGAAATACATCAGGGAATTCTGAGACTACTGCTACCTCATCACTGAACTCTGGATCTCTCTCCAGGTCTTGCACGTGACATAAATACACTTCATGCCCTTTTCTGAGCTCCCGATACATTGCCATAGCGGAGATGACTGTAGTTGAAGGCTCTCTTGGTCTCTGGCGGTATGAAACAGTGACCCCAAATGGACTCTTGAGCAGCAATTGGTGCTCGGCGCATAGGATCCGTCCTTTGTGCCGCTTCAACCAGTTCATTCCAATTATCAAGTCGAATCCCAATCCGTTGAATTCAATGAAGGAAATGGGAAACGCTTCACCTTTGATTTGAATGGTGGCGGTGTGGTAATACTTAGTACACTTTACCCGCTCCTTTGACGGGAGAGTAACCAAGAAATTTGGTAGCTCATCTGCGTCTAGCCCCAACCTTGTAGCGAATGATGGCGATACAAAGGTGTGAGAGGCGCCGGAGTCGAATAATACTGAGGCTTCGAAGCCGTTTACTGGGAATGTTCCCGTTAGAATGGTGCCGCTCTTGCCGGCTTGTTCTTCGGTGAGGATGCTCAGGTTACCTTCGGTACCGAGTCCACAACCTATTGATTCATGAGATTATAAGTAAAGATGGTGGAACACAAGTGGAATTTAATAACCAACACTGCTTTTATTGAATAACCAACCATCATACATACTGTGTCTCTAATACACGTTACTACTGGATTACATGCTACTACAAGATTAATACTTTCTAAAGGTAAGGTTCAGGCGTCCTGGTTTCATGTGTGTGGCATTGATTATTGCCGGTGGTGCCGTATTCAACTTGATCTTCTGGATCCCGTGATACAGCAACCTTGATTTTCCACCCATGATTAGAACATCTCCTGATCTCAATACCAATTTCTCTGCGAGGTCCACACGCTTCCGCTCGCTATACAAAAATACGGCGTCATCACCAATGGACCAAGACACTACGGGCACTCCTAGTTCAAGAGATTCCGCTGTCTCGTCCTTATCTTGGTGTAAGCCAAGTCGTCCTTCTTTCTCATAGAAGTTGACGATACATAGATCGCTTCAAGTGCAGGGATTGGTTCATCTTCATACTGTTGTGCAATTTCTACAGCTTGTGTGACAAGCATTTGGAATTCTGGGGGTATTGCTGGAGGTGTTGCTCCGTCTCCTGCTCGCTTGTTTGGTATGTCTTGGTATAAGGGTTCCAATCCTTTCCCAAGCACATCATTTTCAGCTTCATTGTAGCTCCACCGGGGAATTCGGGTGTATAAAATCCTCCTGGACCCATTCCTAACTCGTTGCATCGTCGGATGATTGAAACTTGTGCTTCGGGTGTCAGGTATCCTTTTAATAAGATCATACCTGCGGTTGACCTGACACTGTTCGTCGTTGAAGTGGTGAGTGGCGATGTCGGTCTCTTCATGAGGTGAGTTTGAAGGTATTGGGTAACAGATATGGAATTTCCCTAGGGTGGTAAATTTCACCTAGAGTGAGTTCTAGGCTTACTGATTCATTTCATGCTCAATACATACTTCCATGTTACTTACTCATGCTCAATTTCATACTTCAAGTACTTACGCATTCATGCTTTCATTCATACAATTACTTTAATACTTAGTCATGCTCTTCAAGGATTAAAGGTTACAGTGGTTACCTGGGCCGGACTTAGTCCCGGTCCCATCACGGTCTATGATGTGTGTAACACCCCTACTACGCACATAACTAGACTTGGAATCGCAGCGGAAAAGAAACAACTAAACGATAACTAAACGATTGGTGCTACAATGCCGTCAACCACCCACGTGGTTAACAAGGCTGAATAAATACAAACGTACCGGTCTGATGATCAGACTCCCGAGCATAGAACTAACAACCATATATATAACAATATAATACCGAGTATTTACACAAATCCATCACTGTATACTTCACTGTAAACCGTCACCAACAAGTATATAATACGCCACGGGTGCACAGGCGCAACCCGGGCTAACATCCAAAAGTACTTCAAAAGTAAACTACTCTCTAGGACCTAGAGCCACTCTGCCTCTTCGATCCTCATCCTGCAATAAAAATATGGAGCCCCCGAGGGGGTCAGCACCTTTGCTGGTATGGCTAACGCGCAGCCCATCGACTACCGGGATACGCGCAACCAATTGTCAGGATGACATGATATTCATTTTTAAACACACAACACATACATATATAACATAACAAGGGTATTGTACACATCATAACACACATCACAAACATACAAATCCTCTTAGGAAGAGAACCAACACAGTTAGTCCCCATTGAGAGCTTCGAGAATGTTGCCACGCTCATACTTAGCTCGTTACATAACTCGTTACCGTCCGTTAGATTGAACGGTTAACTTAACACAAGGTGCCCCGGATATAGTGATCCAAGCACACCGAAACAAAACACATAGTATGCCCCTGTGGCCCGACGTGAGTCAGTAAAATAGCCTTGGTTAAGCTAAAGGGAAGGTTAGAAACCAAATTGGAAACTTAACCATTACATACAGAGAGAATCGAACCGGTTATGACATCGACTCCCATACCCACACGCGTGGCCGGAACAGACCGGACTCCTCACTTCCCCCGTTAGCCCATGTTAGTAGTTCAACATTGAGCACAACAACAATTCACATAATAGGTCAAGTCTTGTTAGACACTCATATGGGAAGAGAGAGTCATAATTAACAAAATAATATTTAACAACTGTAAACTCTTTACATGGTTTAATCTTACAAAGTCATAAACACACAGAAAAACAAAACACAAGCCGGTGTAAACCGGTAGGCAACAGACTGCAGAAAACCATACCTTGGTCCTTGCCTCGTTTGATTTCCACCTTGAGAGAATCCTAAACACATTAGTAATGTCGGTTAATTATTTATTTAACTCCAAACTTACTAAGTATTTAACATGATTGTATGACATGTTTTAATGCCTATCTTACCCTAGGTTACCTTCATTATACCCCCTAGGGTTAACTACATAAGTCACATTCTTTTCTGTTTTTTTTTTACAAGTTTTGGTCCGACCGACCCACCCGTCCGACCACAAATGGGTCGGACCTCCCAGTGGTTTTCGGTCTGAAGAACCTTATTGACCGACCCATGTCCGACCCACCATTCTGGGTCGGTCCATGTGCGAACATTTTCCTTCCTTTGAAACTTGACCGACCGACCCATGTCCGACCCACCCTTTTGGGTCGGACCATTACCGAACACTTTTCTAACATCTAACAGAGGCTCGACCGACCCAAAAACTGGGTCGGCCCCTGGGTCGGTCGCCTTCTAAACTTACCCAAACTTGCCAATTCTTCAAACTTCTCCTAAGGCCTCTTAATGCTTCCTAACAACATTTGGTAACCTTACATCCACATACAACATCCATGAAACTCTTTTCTAATTCCTTAAATCATTTACTTATTTCCTTGAAAAATTCCTTAACACTTATGTTATTTTATACTAGGTTCCTAGATGGTGTTTCTCACCTATGGTAACTCCCAAAATGCTTTCACCTTGTTTAACATCATCTCCCAAGCATCATCTCTCACAACTATCTCCTTATATCATTACTTCAAATCCTTTTTCAAGTTCATACCTTCTCCTTAGTTTACCAAAGTTTGCCTAAGTCTTTACCTAAGTCCAAAATGACTTTGGTACATACTAAAATCTCAAGATCATGCCTAAGTCCTATTACACTCTAGAACACTTCCTAGTCCATCAAAATTCCTTTGCAACCTCATGAACTCCTTATGCATTTCCCTAAATTTCGACATAGTTTCTCCTAGCATTTGTTACACCTTAGCACATTATTTTCATCATTAAACATCCTAGAACACCAAGAACACTTTCTTACACAACTTCACCAAATTCACACTACATCACAATATAGTGCATAACTTTAAATTGCATGGCACTTAGGCCCTTAAAATGCATGGCTCTTAGGCCCTTAAAGTGCTTAAATCCTAAACACTGAATTTCCACAATATATGTGCCTTTAACCTGCAAATACACTCAACATACACATATGCCCTTTACTAGTCTCTTAAGAACACTTTACTAAGTCATTCCCCATTGGCTCTTTAGATAGTTTTAATAAGCATTATAAGCTCATTTCTCCTAAGGCATTAAAATAGCATTAGGTTAGTAGATTTACCTCTTTTGCAAGATAACTTCTTTCTTGTTTCCTTTAGAAACCAATAGAGTACTTGATTCCTTGACAAGTTCTAAACAATATACAAACTTTATAATGAGTATTTAAGCTATAGGCTTCATCTCATTGTAAACCCTAATTTGACATTGTTTCAAAAACATTAATGTAGTTGTTTTACCTTGTTCTTTGAAGAGAGTTTGGATATACAACAAGAGAGGACTCCACCTAGTCCATGAAGAGTTGAAATGAAGCTAGAACAAAGTCACACAATGAGCTATATCAATGTGTATTTTCGGACATGACAAAAACAAGGAGGAAAGGAAGTTTTTATTTGAGATTCCTTACCTAGAAACCAAGGAGAGTAATAATATGTCAAAATATAAGCTCAAGCTCCTTCAATGGTGGAACACCTTGGCGCCGAAATGGAGCTCTTGGAGTTTTGAGAAGGTAGGAATGAAGAGCTTGATGAGAGGAAGAGATTGGTGGTATTTGTTTTTGATTTGGACAAGTGAGCTAGATTTAGCAAGTGGTCAAAGCTTGTGTTTTAATGGTGGTAGTGGTTTATCGTGAGAGAACAAAGAAGAAGGGAGGAGTGAGTGGGAAACCGTGTGAGCAAGGAAAGGAAATGAGAGAATGAAGATAGAATTTGCTTTAAGAGATATTTATACTTATAAAGTAAAAAGGTAGCTTATTTACTTATCTTTACTTGCTTAATACATTAATAAGAGAGTGGTGAGTCACCCCTTATAAAAACCGGCCCCTTATATTAGTGTGGGGGTGTTTTAGTCTTTGTTTGTCAATTTAATTACTTAATACAACATATGTTACAAATTAGCTTATAAAAAGTACTATTCACCTATACAAGGCACATAGAAGTGAAATTTTTGATTTCCCACTAATATAGCCACCCAAATGTGATACTATATAGTACACATATATATTTAAGAGTAATGATGGACATTTAGCCATTCAAAACTCATTTACAAGACAATTTTTCAAAAATGTGCTTTAAGACTTCTTAAAGCACATTTTGTGTTTTAACTTGTTTTCAAGTTTGGTTTTCTTTGGTAATTGGTTTAATATGTTCATTAGTGTATAAATGAGGTCTTGGTAAGCTCATTAGGCCTTACTCAAGTTTATCCCAAGCTTAGAGCACATTTTAGCTCTTATTGACTTTAAAGCACATTTGTGTTTCCTTTTGTTTAAATTTGTTTAGTAAGGTTTCTAAGACTCTTTTTAGTCTTGTTACACCCTATTTAGGTGCTTGAACAACATAACTAGGTTTGGGGTATTTCAATGTGTAAGGCCGGCTGCCTCTGCGGTGCGCTCTTCTGCGGACCTCGGGACCCTTGTCCCTGCGAGGTGTGCCGGGCATGAGCATCGCCAGATGCAACCTCCTTGCCCTCACGCAGCTTGTAGCCCTGGTAGTTGCCCATGGGCTTAGAGTTTTCTGGGCATACATTGGCACGGTGGCCCGGTTTCTGACAAGTGAAGCAGCGGATCTCCCTTCCTTGGCAATCTGTGCCGGGATGATCCTTGTTGCAGTTACGGTAGATGTAGCTGCGGTCATCAGATTGGTTCTTTCCTTGGCCAAATCCAGAACCTATAGCTTCCAAGTTAGGAAGGTTCGGTATACTTACAATACTCCACATACATACTAATTCACAAGTGTACTAATTCGGTTTCGGTTTTTACCCCTGTAGGGCTGAGACCTCAGTGGCTTCGCTGCCACTGGCGCGGGGTGTAGGCAATCTGTAATGGCTCAGCTGCCTTGCCCTTCTCAGCATGGGCACCGCCGTTCCGGAAGTGTTCTTCTGATGAGAATGCTTCCCCTTCCTCTTCTTCCAAGGTTTGGATTGGTTTTGATCATCGGGGGGGTTACCTTTGCCGCTCACCTTGCGCTTCAGCCCTTGCTCCTCATCTCTTAGCTGGCAGGTGATCTCAACTCGAGATGCAGCGTGGTAACACTTCTGAATTACTTAGGCATTAGGTTACACTTACATACGGGGATACTAATTCACATTACTCATGGCTTTTAAGGGTTCAACTTGTTTACCTGAAGGGTGGTAAACCGTGTGAAGCCCATGCCATACCGGAGTCGATGGCTCAATCCGCCGTGTAGAACGGTCGACCAAGACTTGGCCGGTATACCCAAGGTCGGGTAAAAGTCGGAGAAGAGAGGTGAAGGTGCGGTAATATTCATCAACCGTCATCTTCTCGGTCATTTTTAGTGCATCGAGCTCAAGCCTTTTCTTGGTCTTGACATGCTCGGGGTAGTACTTAGATCGGAGGAGAGAGGTGAATGCTTCCCATCCGAATGCAGGGTCTGCTACGTGCTCGGCCTTAACGAGCTTCCACCAGTCCATAGCCGTGTCTTTGAGGTAGTACGCAGCTATCCTCACTCGAACTCCAGCGGGAGTCTCAAGTGTCTCGAAGGCCGTCTCCATCTCGGAGAGGTAAGCCTCGAGCTTGGCGGGGTCGCTCTCGCCTCTAAAGCATGGAGGTCGAAGGTCGGCGACAGCTTTTACCCAATTCGTTTCTCGGGGTTGAGGCGGGTTGGGATGCTGCTGCTGTTGTTGCTGCTGAGTTTGTTGTGTTTGTTGTACAGCGGTGATTACATCCGGTAGCATCTGTGCTACCGTGGCGGTGACGATTTCAGCTATCGTCTGCGCGCTTGGTCCTTCGTTGCCCCCTCCTCTAGGACGACCTGGACCTCGTCCTGACATCTGAACAAGTGTGGATTACATTAGATGTCGTGATACTATGACCTCATGGTCTTGATTCAAACAATGGTATCGTCCTTGCAGACGTTAAGGGTATCCATTGTTAACAACGGTAGTTCCTAGTTAGGCTTTTAAATATCCGTCTTAAGACGGTTGAAATCCTAACTCGGTAATCACTACTCTTACGATTCTAATCATCAGAGCGAGACTTCGCTCTGATACCACTTTTTGTAACACCCCAACCGCTAATCCTTCCATTATCCTCTAATCATTCCCATAATTACCTTACTCGCAGCGGAATACTTACTTACTCCCGGCGGGTGATACAACGCCGTTAACCTTCCAAGGTTAACAAGGCTACTATTACTTACCATTTCGGTCTGACGATTAGAATCAACCAAATACATACTGCTTACTTTACAATACCAAATACTTAACTTACATTTGATTACCGAGTATCCAAGTTATACAAATTACATTCCAATACTACTTCTCAAAAATGAAGAGTTTCTACATCCTCTCCCTACTTTCCAATCCAGAATTCAATATCCAAAAAGGTGTACCACATGGTACACCGGCTACTCAAATGGCCTAGCCGTGTACAACTCGGTACACTATTCCAGTCCTACTGCTCCATCCCAAAAAGAATCACATCACGTCCTTACCCTACCGTCACGTCACGCCTCGCGGGTGCCTGTGGAGTAAAAACATTCCCCCTAGGGGGTCAGCTTACGCTGCATATGATAACCGCATACCCCGCGTACTAGCGAGGGTACGCCAACTATTTGGTCGAGAGTACATGCGGTTCGTTCATTCATACATACATACATGCTTTATACAGTACAATACAATAAACTCCATACACAAGGCATACATACATACAATACATGCAAAGAAGACAATTCAAGTCAACCATTCATACTTATCGATTACTCACCGCATTACGGAGATACAATTCACCAATACATACAAAGGTCTTGTTAGCCTATTACACACCCGGGTTAATCGGGTGTTCAATACTTTTTACCCCGGGTCAATGACTTACAATAGTCAAGACCAATACAAATACAATACTTACTTCTTACATACTTTACTTCCAGTTAAGTCGGTATGACCTCCGGGCAGGGATTACTACATCCCACCACCGGGCTTTAGGGTGGCCCACTAATCCAGGATGCTACCATTCAAGGGATTTGGTCCAAGGAAAAGATTATAGCCAGGATTCGGATCCAACCTCTTGTGTCTCCTTATCCTCACGCGTGACCGACCGAAACTATATCGGACTTCTACTCATTCCATTTTACTCATTACTCAAGTTAGGAGTTAGGTTGTTAGGAATTAGTAGAAGTCAGTACTTCATTTCCATCATACATACAATACTCCAGTACACAATACTTACACATACTCCTCCATTCCATTCATTCATTCATGAATTATACAAAACTAATGTTCAAAGAAATACAACAAGAACAAAATAGTTCAAACACAGTTAAGTGCAATATAAGTCCGATTCGTGCATTTATCTTGTTGGTGATCACATAAGCACACAAATCGGGTAACCAAGTTAGGATACAGGGCATGAAGGAAATCATACCGTTCACCGTCGTAAGGTACTACCGGTTCCTTTGGAGCTCAACTATTGGACTCCTATACATACATGAAGTAGTATGATCAACGATCTATATTGATCTACTTATCCTTCATTGATACTTTCAATGTATACTTACTACTTCATTACTTTCTTACTTGGTTGTAAAAACCATTCTTTTCCTTACCATTCTTACACTTGTTTCCTTATTCATTCACTTACTTTCTTACCATACTACTTCATTAATGGTGCATTACTACATATATATGCATATATGTATATAGGCTATATATATGTATATATGATTACTATAATATATAATTAAAACATTTTTTTTTGGTCGACCGGACTTGGCGACCGACCTTGCAAGTCCGGTCCATTCCAGTAGCTATCAGTACGGGAAATTTCTGGCTCGACCGAACTTGCAAGGTCCGGTCGCAAGTTCGGTCCATTCCAGTAGCCTGTGTTACGGAAATTTTTTTATGGCCGACCGAACTTGCAAGTCCGGTCGCAAGTTCAGTCTATTCCAGAAGCTTCATCTGCGGAGTTTTTCTGGGACCGAACTTGCAAGTCGGTCGCAAGTCGGTCCATTCCAGAAGGTTTCAGACGGGAGAATTTCTGGTCCGACCGAACTTGCATGTCCGGTCGCAAGTCTGGTCGTTTCCAGAAGGTTTCCCGTCTTTGTATATCTCTGGGCTCGGACGCAACTTGCAAGTCGGTCCGGCCTAGGAGTACTTCAGTTTTAAATTGTTTTCAACTGATTTATTTACCCATACTTCCCCCAATCTGACCATGCTTCCCCACATGTTTACCACTCATTTAGATGCTCTAAATCACCTTAATTCATTCTCCAAACTTACTACTCCATTCTTACACAACTTACTCAATATTTCCTCATTTCAATTCCAACACCTACATTGGTTTTCTTCACACTAATGCTACAGATTTTGGTTTCCACATTATGCTACAGATTTTTCCCTCAACACTTATCCTCCAAGACTCCCTCAACTAATGCTATTCCTAGCATCCAAAATACATTACCTCATGCACTAGTTTCATCCCATTCACAACTCATTTCTAAATCTGTTTCCAAACTACAAAACACTCCTCAACTACACCTAGTTATTACCTAGGTTACTTCCTCTTCTTAAACACTTAAGTCCTCTCATTTCCTACACAAAATTTGACATAGTCTCCCCTATATTTTTAACATTCTCCACACATTATTTCAGCTCACATATACTCATTCTCACAACCTGTTTACACAATACATTATACTCACAATTCCACACTACTACAATAACATGAAATTCCTGCACATACTCAATCACTACCCATGGTTTTCCCAAGCTTTTAAACATCATTTTAAAACTTCAAACTGCTTCAATACCATTACTCATTATACTACAACATACTACTCATTCCTCAATCCACTACTAATCTTACTACTCCAAAAACTGTTACAATACTCCATACAAAACTAGCTCTAGGTACAAGTAATTACCTTGTGTTTCTAGTTTTCTTTCTTCATTTTTACTTCTCTTCCCTTCTTCTCCTTTGTTCTCAATTCCAATGGGTTCACACACACAAAATGCTACAGCCCATAACACATACACAATACCATTTAGCATTCATTTTATACTAACCCTAGAATTTAGGTTTTAGGGTTTAGAAAAGGATGTTACCTTCCAATGGGTGAATGAAGTTCTTGAATAGCAAAAGAATAAAATTCCTAGCCCAACAAGAGAGCCAAAATCGGCTGGAACAAAGAGGGCCAAGAGTTCAAAAACTGAAAATCCTTATAATGCCAATGAGAGCTAGAAATGAAGGATTTTCGAAATTCTTTTTACCTCAAAGTAACAAGGAGGTGAAGGTGCTTCCAATGGTGGACTTGAATCTTCAAATGGGGAACACCCATAAAAACGAAAGTTGAGCTTTTGGATTTTTGAAAGGAGGGAAATGTTCTCCTTTGCAAGGGGATTCCAATGGTGTAATTTTTGTTGAGTTTGGAGAAGATTTGAGTACTCAAAGAGAGGAGAGAAGATGAGAGTTAAGTGGGTTTCTTCAAAACTCCATATCCATCGCAGGAGGAAGAAGAGAATGGAGAAAATAGAGAAGGAGGGGGGGGGGGAAATCGTGAGTGAGGGTTGCTAGAGGAGAGAGAGTTTCTATTTTTACTTTTGTACTTGTTTTCTTTTCTCTTCTTTATTGTTTTGTCTTTATATGTATAAGAGAGGAATTAAGGGGAGTGAGAGAGGGAGGCTGCCGATCCCACACACCCACACACACTCACATTTTATTTTTATTTGCAAATTGGACACACTAACTTTGTTTATTTGCATCCTTACCCCACAACTTCCCGGTTGTTGCAGTTTTTACTATCCGGTACCCGTTTTCCGGAATTTTCTCGTTTACTTAATTTTATTGGTTCTAAGGCTCCACTAATATTTATTAGTGACTATTTAGTTGACAAAAATTGTTACGAGTCTATTTGACCCGCTTAAAGTCACGTTTTCCCGGTTTCCTCGAAAAACGTGCTCTAAGGTTCGTTTATGCTTTTAACCCATTTTAAAGGTCCGTTTTCTTCGGGATTTGTTCCCTCGTATTTATTTAAGTGTAATTAAGCCTTTAAAATTATAATTAGCCTAATTAATCACTGTTTTTAATTACGGGGTATTTCAGGTATAACTCAGATTAGAAGATGGCTAATCTTTACCTTGTTTAAAATGCCTAAAATGGTGTTTTTGGCTTTGATCTGGTTATACTTCGAAACTCTTGATGTACCAACTTGATAAGTATGTTAAGATGAAGATTATAAGCTTAGAAACAAAGTTTCACAGCCGAATTTGAAGGGAATCAAAAGATATGTGCTTAAAGCACATTTTTATACCTTAAGAACAAGATTAGCTTTCTCCACCTTCTTCCCTTGTTAAGGCCGAGATACACCCTCCATTTAACCTCCAAAACAACCTAAGAACATTGATGAAAGTGGTTGATGCTTTGATCCATTGAAAGAGGAAAGAATTGTGAAGAAAATGAACATTTCAAGGCTTAATTAGCTTACCAAGATTAATTGATGTTCTCTTCTGTTCTTGGTGAGCTAGCCACGACTTGGAGAAGCCAAAGAGAGGTTGAAGGAAGGTGTTGTCAGCTGGGAAGCAAGGTGAGTGAAGGAAATAAGTGAGTTTTGTCTTTTAATGGCATTATTTGATTAATTTTGAAATGGTAGTAGGTGACTAATTATAACAGCTGTCTTAATTGATTGAAGATGTTGATTGAGTGGGAATTATATCCAAAGGAGGTCGGCAACCCTTGGTCAATACCATGGGTGAGCTTTGACCATGGTTTAACTTAAATTAAGTATTTAAGTGTTATTTTTGGGTACTATTCATACTAAATTGCCAAATTTTGATTTTATTTTTAAACTTTGATTTAGACTTTATAATATATTCTATCATGTCACATTAATGTTATAAAGAACTTATTATAGTCTTTACAGTGACAAAAGTCATTATCTTAGAGCTCATAGACGAAAAACGTGCTTTAAGGAATTTTAGTGCACATTTTAAGTCGCAGGGTGTTTCTGAGCTCTATTTTCTTGGAGAACAGTTTTGTTGTCTTCCTTACATGATATTTGATCATGGTATCCAATTTTATAACATTTAGAGGTCATTAGACCTTTAAGGTATTCTTAGAGCACATTTTTGCCCAACTTGACCTTGAAGCATGAAAGTGCTTGTTCATTGTGTTGGAGTGTTGTCCAACAATTGTAATATGTTTAGTAATGTGTTAGTAAGCTTAGGACAAATTTTTAGATCCTAAGAAGTTCATTTGGGTATTTATTTACCCTAAACAGTCAACGGGTGCAACATCTTGCTTTGTGTTGACCACTGTTGTTCTCAGTTGACTTTTAAGGCATGTTTAGGCCTTAATCAATGTGATTAAATATTTAATCCATATTTTTTAGTTTGGGGTATTTCACCGACCCCCTTTCCTTAGCATGCATGACCGGAGTCAGTCCCGGGTTCCTCACTCCCCCCAAGTACCAGTTAGTAAGAGTCTTAAGACCATGTTTGTTGGTTAACCTCTTTCGGTTCTTAACAAACTATTATTAGGGAGTGTTCCTTAGTCTCACACAACTCCTTACTAAACGTTAGTTAGTAGGTTTTTACGGTAAGTTGTGTTAGTTTTCAAACATCACACAACAATGCAATAAACATAATGTTCCGGTTGCATGCTTTATCTTGTTTAGTGAGCACCCAAAAACAAATAGCACACAAGCCGAGGGACACCTCATTAGCAAGCAGGTCACAAGAAGAACTGTAGTGTTCACCGTTGGTCGTTTGGTTGCTTACTCTCCTCTGGAGTCCAAACTCTCCAGTCCTAAAACATTGATTCAGTTTTAGGTTGTTAATCACTTAACTTAATTAAACTTATTTAACTTACTTAACCCATAATGATTCCCCACCTAACACCTCATAAGTTTTACAACTTATTCTTACAACCTAACCTTAAACTTTTAAGTTTATACTTAACTTAATCCCTTAGGTCTTTATACCTCTAATCATCAATGCCCTCTTAATGGGGTACAATTAATACCTCTAAACCTCTTTAGGGTTTCTTTTTTTTTTTCATCTTTAGGGTCGACCGACCTTACCGACCGACCTTACCCAAGGTCGGTCCATTCCAGAACTTATTACCGTTTGAAAATTTTACCCCGAACGACCTTGTAAGTCCAGTCCCCAAGGTCGGTCCATTCCCGAGACTCAATTCGTACACAAAATACAAGCCCGACCGAACTTGTAAGTCCGGTCCCCAAGTTCGGTTGATTCCAGAAACTTATTCCGGTAGTGTAAACTGAGCTCGACCGACCTTGCAGGTCCGGTCCCTAAGGTCGGTCGGCTCTAGAACCTTGTTTCTAATTTCCCATTTGACTCCAAACTTCTCCACAAGTTCCCCCATGTGTCCTAATACCTCATAGGCACTTAAACTCACCTTAGAACATCCTCTAAACCCTCCTTAACCATTTTCTCAATCCTTACAAGAATTCCTAACACTTGTTACTTATTTCCTTATTTTTCCAACAAGTAACTTTTGTCTAAAACTATAAGTATCCAAAGTGTTTCCCTCCCAATCAATATAACTTCTCCCTAAGCATTATTGCATCCCCTCTTTGCTTGCCAAACCTTCCAAGGTTATCTTGCATGTCCATGCACAATTTCTTTTCTTTTCCTTTTGCTATTCATCAACCTAAACTCATGAACTTACCTATGCATTTCTCCCCATCTTCTTAGCACCTTAACCTTGCTCTTCGTTAACCTTGTCCATGCTATACCCTCCTTAGACATTTCCATCTCTTTTATGCAATTTACTCACCATTCTCATGATCTTACACTCTTATACATTCCTAGTCAATTTCCTCGACAATCGACAACATTCTCCTTCAATCTTCACTCCCATCTCGTAAGTCCACTCATTACCATCTAAACTAAAACCTTATTGTTCCACCACTAGTATCCTCTTCACTTACACAAGCTTCCCAAAATTCTCATTGTTATATTCCCTAGTTCATACCTAAATCATCTTAAGCAGTATACACCTTCTCCTTCAAATTTATACACAAGTCTCACCATTCCTCTTACCATGACTTTGGTATGTTCAATACCCTTTTAAACACTAATTTCCTCATAGACAATCTAGGTCATTCTAAACCCCAAGAACTCCTTAGTTAACTCATTCCACTCAATTCTTCAGAATGATCCCTAGTGAACCCTAGGTAATATCAATTCACAACCACCACTTAAACACTTCTTTCTACTGAAATTGCGCCATAGCTCCTCTAGTATTTTATCATGCCCAAATGCATTGTTTTCCTCATTCAACCATCTCACACACATCAAGTCCTTTCTCATCTTATTTTCTCACCCAAATCAACTCATTCACAACAAACTCAATATGATGCAATAATCTTAAATTGCATAGCACCAAGGCTCTTATATAACATGGCTCTTAGGCCCTTAAATGACTTAAACTTAAACACTGAATTTCCCATATATAAAAGCTTTCAACCTGCAAATACACACAACAATGCTCCCATTGCAATATAAGTGTTCTCATAACTCACCTTATACTTATCTTACTATCTCATTCCCATTGGCTCCTTAGTCACAAGTTCACAAGCTTGTTCAAAGTCTTTTCCCTAGGTTATATAACCCATTACCTAATGTAAGCTCTAAGCTACATTAGTACTCATCTAAAACTCATCCCTTAAAACTTAAACCACCATTAGGTAAGCAATTTACCTTGCTTTTCTCAAGCTTCTCTCACTTTCCTCCTTAGGTTTCCTTGATTGCATTTCGGCCAGGACTTAAATCCTCTTCCAATGTTCTAATCCACATCCAAATAATATAATAAGTACTAAGCAATATGCCTAAACTCATGGAATTCACCCTTAGGTTAAAATATGTGTTTTAAAGCTTGAAAGTATAAGTTTACCTTTGAATTTTTGAATGGCTTTCATAATGAAGCAAGGCAAGACCTCCTCAAGTCTTTGGAGAATAGAATCAAGCTAGAACAATGAATAAAACAAGGTATCTTAAGAGGCAAATTCTCGGCCATGGTGAGGAAGTGATGGAAACATGATTTTTCTTACATTTTCTTTACCTTAAGAGAATGGAGAAGCTAATGAACTCTTCAAACTTGATTTTCCTCCATCAATGGAGTTTTCTCTTGGCACCGAAATGGAGCTTTGAAGGATTTGAAAAAATAGAAAGCTAGAGCTTGAGCTAACTAAGAAAAATATGTGTTTAGTTTTTGATTTGGAGCTAAAATGAGTAAGTTGTAGACAAGGCAAGGTGAGGCAACATTGGAGCTGGTTCTCACGGTTTGAGAGGGTGAAGAAAATGAAGAAACCGTGGAAGAAGAGAATGAATGGAGAAGAGGAGAGAAGATAGGCTAAAAGGTAAGATATTTACCTTAAAAGCAAATAGTAACTTTTCCTTATTTCTCTTTTCTTTTCTTAAGTTGAATGACTCATGTGGTGACTCACCACCTAAAAACCGGCCACCCCCTTAATAATCAAGACATTTATGGTCTTGTTTGACCAATTAATTGGCTTATATTGACTTAATGCTAAACTAGCACTATTTGGTTACTATTTACAAATTAGTGCACATATTTCTGAAATTTTTGATTTCCCATTGATTTAGACTTCCTAATGTGATGATAATTAGTGCACATGTTGATTAAGATGTAATCATAGGCATCTAGCCACCCAAAACCCATTTCTAAGACAATTTCTCAAAAAGGTGCTTTAATGAATCTTAAAGCACATTTTATGTTTAAGCTTGTTCTTGAGCTTGGTTTTCTTTGGTAATAGATTTAAAATGTCCATTAGCATGTTAAAGAATTCTTATAATGATATTTGGGTGCTAATTAAAGTCACTCCAAGCATAAAGCACATTTTTGCCTAAATTGCCCTTAAGGCGTTTTCTTGTGTTTTCCTTGATTTAAATTGTCTACCAATCTTTCTAAGGCATATTTTAGCCTTACTACATCATAAATTGATGTTTACTTAGCATACTTAGGTTTGGGGTATTTCAATGGTCAACTTAGATAAACTTGTTACATGTTAGTGCTCATAATACTCTAAGGCGTTAGCTAGAGGGAAGTACTTAGTTAACGTATGAACTGACAATGTAAATGTCCAAGGAGTTGATAAAGTCTAAGGTTAATACTTGGAAAGTTTCTAAGGGGCTAGTATAAGTTGAACACCCAAAATTTTACCTAAGGAATAACACCCGATAAAATGGGATAAACTAGGAAAACACCACAAAGGTCGTCACAGGAAATCATAAACTGACATGTTGTTTCAATTAACGTTAGGGCCGTAATGAACGCCAACCGGGACCTTGTGTGTGAGACAACCCTTTTGCTTCTAAACCAGGTATGGATATGTGTGGTCCGTACGTTGCCGTGTTACACGGCTTGTTTGCTGTGTGCCTTGTGTGAAAATGACCATAAGATTAAAGCATGAAATTGGATTGCTTGCTTATCTTGCTTATATGATTGCTATATCATTGTTGCATATTATTTGCGTCCACACAGTAGTTTAGTCCCTTCTCGTTTGTGGAACTGGAGATGAAACACGACGAAATATGCAAACAAAACAAAACAACTATACAAGAAGAAAACTCCTCTTAAACTATAGAGGACTTCCAATGACACCCACTATGGTGTCGAACTTATAATGATAATGAAAAGTAGGATACCTATTGGTGGAACACATCCTAAAGTCTAGAGATGACCCCGCTTTCTCGACGCATGACGCCAGGAATGGAGGATTAGCTATGGAGAAGACATTCCCCAACTTGTAGCTATAAGTGAATTCACAATTAACCCTAAAAGAAACAAGGAAAGATTGGCACCTACATGATATGGTAACGGGATCTAAACCATATCCCCGGACCTGGTGCAAGGAAAGAGAAAGAAGATACACATTATGGGAACAAGAGAAAAAGGAATTAAAATACACAACGCTCGAATGATTCCATGGTGAGGATCATTGGTATATCTTACCTATGCACACGTTTTAATTCTTGCATGATTGTTGTTGCCATGCTTGCAGCTTGTTGCTTGGTTGCTTGTTGCTAATGCTTTGCTTCCTTTAAGTGTGTATGATATCATGATGTATTGTGGGGTGCTTTACTGCTTTATTATATCATGTAATTTGACATAATAATATTCGACCAAGTAGTCATGTAGCCCGGCAACATACGGGCTACACATATTCATACTCAGCATAGTTTTGCTGAGTCCTTTATTTTTACAGGTGATCATCTGGAACGTGACGGAGTGTAGGTGAAGGACTATCATGGGGGTAGTCCATCTGGGCAAGACTTATGAGCTGTTCTGTCTAACTTATGAATTGTACCCTGTAGAACTAAACTCAAGATGTAATGTTTCAGTTGTGTTGCTTAACCTAGTAACTATGTTGTATACACTCGGTATTTAGGAATGTAATTTTATGTGGTATATGAGTTTTGGTTGAGGGATGTTTCCAGTCATGAAATACCCCTAACCTTTAAAACATAAGTAAATGATCTATTAATGATCTAAGATGGTTAATAAACATCTAAATATTATTGGGGAACAATCTAAAAGATCTCAACAAGGCAAAACATGCCTTAAGATTGGTAAAGTCAAAAATGTGCTTTAAAGCACCATAAAGATTGTATGACCCCAAATAGGATCCAAAGTGGATTCCTAAGTATTAAAATGAGACAAGGAACACAACAAAACTGTCCTCAAAGAAAACTAAGCTCAGGAACACCCTGTGACACAAAAAGGTGCACTAAAACACCTTAAAGCACGTTTTTGTGAAATTGCCTTCTAAATTAGTTTTTAATGGGCTTAAAGGTTATAATTACCTTTAAATATGATATTATATCACATTATATCATATTAGGAATTTAATTCCAAATTTTACAAATTTTTACAAATTTAATATTAAAATATTAATAAAACCCTAAAAGGGGGCCCACTTGAGTCAACATTGACTAAGATTGGTCAAGAGGTCAAAGTTGACCCCTTGGACCATAAGAGATCGGCAGCCACAAGCTAAGGAGGCTCCAATTTGCCCGTTGTACACACCATGGACAGCACTCCAACATAACACCCTAAATTAAGGGTTACTTTTGCCTTTTGATTAATTAATACACCATTAGCTCCATTATTTGACTCCTCCAGCTGGAAAACCATGTGAGCCTTCCTTTCTTCTCCATTAGCCGACCTCTTGTTCCCTCTTATCTCCTAGATGAGTCACCTCTCATTAACAAAGGAATAAACTAATCAAATTTGCTTTTTCAATCAAATAATACCCATTCTAATCACTCTCTCTCTCCTAGCTTCATTCCAACCGATGAAGCTGCTCCTCCAAGCTCTCCCAAGCTCTATCAACCATGGCTCTTGAGGTAGGAAGGTAGATCCATCTTCTAAACTTCTAAGTAATGGTTTAAGGCTTGTTTTTGGCTCTTTTTCTTCATCTCTTCACCATCTATGATTAGATCTCATGGCTAATCAATTCCTATGGCTTATTATCAGTGTTATAAGGTTATAACATCAATCAAATTCGGTTGAAGCAAGATAAGAGACCAAAGTTTCTCAAAATCTCATTTTAAGGTAAAAACATACCTTAAGCTTCCCTACTCTTCATCCGATTTTCTTCCTCTTATTTTTATGAGTTTACACACTCATAATCTTCATATTTACATGTTCAATCAGTTGGTTAGCCATTTGGAGCAAGGGTGGCCGAGATCTAAAGGAAATACCCTTCTTTAAGGCATTTTTCCAAGGTAAAACCTAATACCAAGGAAGCTTGTTGTTGTCTAGCTATTTCCTATGTCAATATGGTGGATCTAACACCTTGTGGTGTGTTTGATTCAGGCTGAATCCACCTAGAAGCTCCCTTGCATTTTTAAGGTGATTTTTGCCTTAAATCTTACATTAATTGTTCCTTATGGTTAAGCTCAAGCTTGGAGTATAACCATATCTTATTTTGGTGTATGAAACATGTCTAAATGATGTGGTGAATTTTCCTTCAAGTGACCGAGTTCATACAAGGAGAAACCAAGGTATAAACACCTTAAAACTTATGATTTTATGAATTCTTAGTGTATATATTAAATATGCCGAGAGTGAACTTAATAATATGGGTTATATTAACCTAAAAATGGAAAAAAATGACTAAGATAAATTAAGCTAGTCATTTAAGAGATTTAATTAACATAATGGTTAAATTATGACATTATGTGGAAAAAATAATTAAATCCAAGTGAGGCCGTGAGTATATACTATATTTTGAGACTTTTAAAGTGTAATTTATTTTGCAAGTTCAAGGTTGTAATAAGGCCATGTCATTAGGCCATTTTAATTTAAGTTTATAAGCTTATTTAGTTAGATTTATGCTTATATAATTAATTTTGGGGCCAAACCGTAATTACTGGAAAATATAAAGCCGTGGGCTTAATTTAGAGGAATTTAGGGTTCTTAAATGAATTTAATAAAAATTATAACATTTTATAAAGTTTTGTGTCAAAATAGTAAAAATAGAAAACTATAGGTTATATTTTGTAATTACCGATAGGTTTGGGTCCAAGTTGGTATTAGAAGTCAAAGTTGACTATATAGGAGACTTTGACCAAGTTTGGAGAATTTAAGGAATTAAAATACTACCTTATAATAAGATAGTTATTAAATTGTAAAAGATTTATAAGTCTTGGGGTGATATTATGATTTCCGAAAACTTGGGGTACTAAATGGAGTTTAGTACAAACCTTGGGTTATTAGGAATTTTTAGAAGTTGATTTGGTTAAATTTGGAGTTTATATGAATTATATGAGTATAATATAAGATATTTTATAAAATTGTTACAAATGGGTAACATATGTGGTGAAACCGAGATTTAGAGAAAGTATAAGGTTAATAATGATATTTATAACCTTTTGGTATAGTTTGGTAATTTTTGGAATTATATATGAAGTTTTATGAAGATATATGTATAATATATAGTGTTGGTGATATTAGAAACTATATGTTATTAAATGGGGTTATTTGGTGATTATAAGAAGTTAAGTGGTGGAAATTAAATTTAAATAGACCATGGGGTCTGTTCGGTTATTTTGAGAAAATATAACCATGGGTCATAATTATGTTAAGGAATAAGGATTATAATATAAGGTATATACTATAAGTGTAACAAGGAAATATAATTTGGGGTTGATTTGTAAATTATGGAAGTTTGGTGGGAATTAATTAATACCGAGAGTTTTTAGTGCTGTATGGTATTTTATAACAATATATAACTATAGGTTATAATTGTTTTAATGACATAAATGTCAAAATACATGTTATATAACTATAATATAACATTATGTAAAATGTGTGGTGGATTTTGTAAATACTTAAGAAAGATAGGTGCTGTTCGGAAATATTAATATTTTTGAATGAAATTTATAATATGGTTTTTAATGTTATAAGAGTTATAACATTTATAATATAAGAAGTATTCATTAAAAAGAATGAATATATATTATAAGACTTACCATGTAATGAATAGTTCCATAATACATGTATATAAATAAATATATGTTATGGTGACATGGTTCAATAACTATAAATTATCATAAATAAAATGATAATAGATGAAGAGGAAGGAATTATAAACATTGGATATGGAATTCTAATGTTAAGAAGTTTACATGGGTTAATAAGGATTTATGTGATTCAAAAGTATTGTTTGCATATGAATTATACCACATTGGAAAAAAAAAAGAGAGACAAACCTTGGAAAAATAAATACTAAGGTGAGATGTATAGTGCATGACAAATGATCATACATGCAATAAAGAAACAAACTATATGATATACAAATATACATTAAGTTACATGCGATAACAAAGTTCAACAATAAGTATATTAATATACAAGGCTAGACTACGCATGTAATAAAACGTTTACCAATCTCGAGTTAAGCCGAAAACCCGACAAACATTGACAGTTTATAATAGGGGATTAACCGGGAGGTATTAGTGACGGTACGGGGTACCGTAGAGGTGTACTGTTATACGGGATGTTAATCAGTAGCATTATGTGTTGTTTAGACTGCTAGAGACGACACACGGAGCATAGGATCTTGCTGATTCATACTCCACCGTAATACAATCCGGGTGAACGGTATGTTATTTATGTGGCTTGATTGTCTCTGATTATTTCCTCAGTTCAGACATTGTGTGAAAATCTGTGTTAAGATTGAATGTCTGGTTGTGTGAATTAATATGCTTGAGTTGTATATTAATGCTGCTTATTATTATTACTGTTGCACGATAACAGTACAGTTCGTACATATGAACACATTATAAAACGAACTAGCGGCAATGATGCTATCTTATATGTGTAATATAAGGAACGAAGAAAAACGTTGTAGCATTAAGCAATAAGATATATAGATATATATATATATATATATATATTATCTGAGACTTATATATGGAGCATTGGCCTCTTTAACGCCGCTCTCGTATCTAACACTGGATCCCGAGTCGACATACTCAGGATTGGACTAACGACCTTAGTCTGCTGTGTTAGGAAAAATAAAACAAATGCGATGGTATAGGTAGTTTATCAAGAGGACGTGGCTCTTTCTGTGAACTGTGATCCATTAACGATACTAGGGTACCGTGTGGTAACCGTAAGTATCTGGATAAATTTCCAACGGACTACAGATGGTTCGTCGGTCGGAGACTCTACCGCTGGAGTGGCTACTGCCGTGTGTGACCCGCCATTTGAGATGGGTAACTTAGAGACACGTCGTTCTAATGAGACGTTGTCATTAGACATGACTGAACAATTACGAACGATTATATTAACTCGTACATTAGGCGAACATTATTTGGGCGTGCATGCCAAAGACGAGAGTTCATACTCGTTTATAACTCTCGTTGTTTCGCCTTGTTCTTTGGTTGTGCTTTGTGGTTTGTATGGTATGTTGGTGGATTTGGTTGAACGAGCCATTGTGCTCATATTGTGTGTTGTGAACTGGTTGTGTCGAGTCGCCGTACTCATGAGTGGATTATGGTGGATTGTTTGGTCGGGTGAGTCGCTGAACTCAATTATGAACTATTAAGTGTTTGTTGGAATGGAGTCTCTGTACTCATGTAAGCGTTGTAACGCTTTCAGTGGTTATTACGATGCGATGTGTGAAGCCGGGGGCTTGTTTGTTATTTGAGTTTACTGCAATATACATTGTTGTTTTACAGTTTTAACATTAAACTATTTTATGGAAAGGAATTGCATGCTCTCGACCAAATAACTGAGTGGTCCGAGGGTGCGTGACAGTCAGGTAATAACATACTCAGCAGGGGCTGATTCCATACCACAAACAACCATTTTTGCAGGTATGCAGCTTCCGGTGTCGGCAAAGAGAGTGACGCGCTGGGTAGTTTGATTACAGTTATTTGAACATGCACTGTTGCATTTTGATACGAACCTAGAAACGTGTATAGGTTTTGGATACTTAGAAAGCTCACTGTGAATGTATTTTATCTTGGTTTGGGAAGTTTAGATCTATCTCTTGTTGTCACTGTGGGAAAATGTTTCGTATTTAAGATTACCTCAGTAGGCACGTTATTACCCGTATGGGCGAGTAAGAACGGTGACACCAGTAGTACAATTGTTGAGATTACCGCTGCGATTACATTGTTAATTAAGTTGATTAGGAGCCGAATAGAGTGGGTGTTACAAAAGTGGTATCAGAGCGGAGTACCGCTCTGATGACAAGAGATAGTAGGATTTATACAGTGAGCATAGGCTATGGGAATACGGGGAAATGTTGTGAGGATACGTGACCTTGCGGGGTTGATGCAATACTTAAGACTTGCACACCATAGCCGTATAGGCACATCAATATTAAACGACCGAGACTGCGGTATTAGACCAAGTAAGGGTCTAACCCATCCTCTTGGCATATGCCAGGAAGAGGTCAGGGTAACAGTACTAAGGAAGAACGCGGAGCAGCGGAAGGCGGTGAAGGACCAGCAACCCCAAGTAACGCGAAGACGGTATGAACCGCTCGCACTTGATGGGGGAACATCCCGGGAAATATGCAATGGTACCCCACCCGCCGCAGCCCGTACCTAGAGTACTAGCTAGTGAGACAATGAAAAGAGGAACACCACGGAGATAACCCTCCTGATCGGGAAGACCCGATGTGGATGTTATGAGAACTATGTTAAGTGTAGAAAATAAGATTTTGTGTTTTGAGGTAATGTTTAGGACCGGGGGTCCTGGTAGAGACTAAAGTCTACCATACGAGTACCAGATGAATACTAAACCAAGGTTGAGGAGATAATTCCCGTAGGACTAATGGGGCTAGCTTGCTATAAGCAGGGCAGCCCTGTCTTACATCCAGGAAAGCACTGATTAGTGCGCTTGGGGGAAAAGAGATAGAAACGACGAGTAATAAAAGAGATTTAAGAGATATGTAACAGACGGAATGGATGACCTTTTAGAAGTCTCACCCGAAGCGAGTAACTCTATCCATGCAATACTGAAGGTTCATGAAGGCCTGACGTGCATGAAGGGAGATCCTGAGAACTGTAGGACCAAGAACTCGCTAAGTTGCTATCATGCAACGCCTCGAGAGGGGAGTAAGACCTTACTACCATGGTAAATTGGCAAGAACGAGTGCGGGGTTGAGACTGTGTAATTTAAGTAGAACTTCTGCAACAAGAGTAGAAACCCAGTTAGGGAATCGCACTGCACTGACACACCGTACAGGTGGCTCAGTCTACATGGCGCACTTGCCACACAAGTGCCACATTAACCAAAATATTAAATTTCAACCTGCCTTGCGCACTTGCTACTGCAAGTGCAGCGACGATAATATCCCTAAAGGACGTAGTAGTCCAGGCGGTTACCAATAAACACTAAACTTTATGTGAGTCCGTATGCAATAAAGCAGGACATAGCCTTCTTAATGGCAGGGGTATGAAACCCTTGGGTTTGAGGTCGATAAAACCTCGGGAAGACCTAGCCGGTCTAACCATTAAACCTGAAAAGAATATACCATTTAGTTGAATATAGAAAGGGAGTAAATGAGAATAACGGTGATTAGTGCCTACAAGCCTAAACCCAGAGCCGGTATGTACATTAAAACGTCAATCAATACCGGTGGGGAGTGTCGAGTCTTCAGACCAGCATAACCATATTTAGGGAGTGCGTGACACTTGTGGTTAAACCACTACCGTTGAACATTGCCAGAGGGCAAGAAGTGAGCTATACAAGCCAAGAATTTAAATAAAACTTATCCGACTAATTAGATGGGAATAATAGACAAATGCCGTTATGACAAACTATTTTGTAGTAGTAAGAAAAGATTAGGCAGGTGAAAACGTGCAATAAAGGGGCCGAGGTTATGCCCGCACCACACACACCGGGGGTGTTGTAAATCCGTTATGCTGCTAGACTTCCGTACGGAGGGCAGTGGATATTGGCTAAACAGTGAGATTGCCTGAGGACGGGAAATACCGTCACCTCAAAAAGGATGGAGGGAATACAAGTTGAATAAAAGTAAGGATTAAACAATGAGGAGCGATAAAGAACGGAACCCACTAAGTTGTGGGCATCCAATTATAATCTTAGGAGAAAATATAACAACCAACTAGAATTAAATTAATAGCAGGATCAACAATCATTTAACTATAAAGCCTGAATATTGTATGACATAGGTCTACGGAAGGATACCCTTAGTACCACCAAGATGACCCAAAACTAGAAGAACAAAGGTGATCAATCACAAATACTGATTATTGTCAGGCTGGATAGGGACTACCGTGAGACAGGGGGAAACACAAGGTGTCAACCCTTATCATGGAGTCCGGAATACACCAGAGGGTGTAACCCAATAGATTGGGTGGAGTTTGAGAACTTAAAACTCATATCTGAAGGCGTTAACAGCCTAGGAGTGAACGGGAGAAATAGTAAGTAGTTACTGACCCCCACTCATAGATACCAGATGACGAGCATGTGGAAACCAGTATTAGGGCGATAAGTCGCAAATACCTATCTTGGAGAAAGTAAGCAAAATATACATTAATAAAGGAACCCAGAGAACCCTCTAGGGCCATTCTGACATTAAAGGTTAAGAATTGGCAGCATAGTTATTTCTACATAAATTACCGGGGCTAAGAGTACGATAACCACCAGGTACAAACACTACGAGTGCACTAAACGCGACATGGGACGACCACACTCCTAGGAGCTTGTGGGCCTGACAACCTATATTAAGTTAGTTGGGTAAGTAGTAATGTATCAGTATGGTACCCCATGTATGTAAACAGTAGTGTGAGCACCCAGGAGGTAATCAACTCTGTGTCTAAGTCAGTGAATGGAATCCTGACTAGGTAAACCATGAAATGACGAGAGATCTCAGCCCAACCAACAAGGTTGGGAAAATCAAAAATAGCTTGATAATAAAACGATATGAGATCACAATCCCTTAGTGGATAAGTTAGAACACAAGCTTTAAAGATTTAAGTAAACAAGAAAGCTAAGGCCTATTTTATGGTAAAGGCGAGGTGAACCCACGAATGAGAAGAGGAACCGGGGTATCTTAGGAAATTATGTTAGAGAAACCTTTGCAAGATAATAAATGCCACCCAGAAAAGGGGGCTCCAAGAGAATTACATATTGCGCTAAGGGCGCCGCGATGATGTCGCATTAAACAATAATAACCACATGCTCAAGCTATAAAAACGTTAGTATGTTAGTACCAATTAGGGCTGAACAGAAAACGAATGCCAAGCTAAAACCCACAGTCATATCGTATGTTTACAATAGACGAAGGGCAAAGCGAGCATTACAAGAGATACTCTAAGCTGGAGATTAGATACTCCTTGCAAACCGCAATAGCGGATAACCGTCTAATCGACTGGTACATGGTGCGCAACAAGCGACCATTATAATAACTATTAAAAACAATTATGTTAGTATGAATCAGGACATGAAAGATTAGATAAACCAGTGGATTCCCCTAATCGAGAAGAGGGATGAACCATATGTGTGGGTACTAAAATACCAACACACTAGGGATTCGAGTTCACACCAGCAAGAGAGGACATATAAGATACCTATGGAATGAACTCATTCCTGAGGGAAATAACTTTGAGTCATGAGGCGCCAGTTAGTTGCGCATATCAGACTCGTTTTGACATTTAAAGGAAATTACTACAAGCACTAGGTGCTAGAGCATAGCTCGACAACCCTTATACCGAAGGTTAGTTCGGTAGGGTGACATGAACCCTTGGGAATATACCATGAACAGGTATAGAATACAGGAAGAATAAATAAAATAGAAAATTGAAATAAGCGTGTGTGACAAACAATACCACGCAGTGAATAATTTACTCCATTCCCATAATTATGGGAGGCCGTGTAGAACACACCACCACGTGGAGTTGAGACCGACATAAAACTACTACCTAAAAGAGGGAAACTAACCATAGAATAATTGGCATACTGCTTGCGGAGCGAGTGGGCCCATATTGCATAGGTTTGACATACCTAGCAGGTTTGGGGAAAACAAATGATGTTTTTCATCTCCCGATCAAACCGTATATAAAAATACATACACCTAACTGAAATAGGCTGTATAACCAGAGGGGCTAAAGCCCGACCCTAGAAAAAAGGGGGGTAATGAAATATGTAGCACATTAGTGCACGAATAAGTCCACTGGAATGGAACATCTTGAACTTATTACTACAAGATGATATATTCGTAGATTACGCGGGCGTAATCATTTTTAAGGGGGGTAGAGCGACTTCGCACGCCTTAAAATATACCGTACGTGGGAGTACGTAGCGCATGGTACCATGCTACAAACACTATTATTGTACGTAGAGTACAAGTGTTATGATTGTGTTATATTACTTGAGGTAATATTGTGATGTATTATGTGTATGAACATAAATATATTTTAGTTCGCATTAGTTATGGCGAATAAGAAAGGGAGTACAGGTAGATTTTCTTACCCTATTTCCAATTATTTACGCAAACATTGCGAACAATAGTCACATAACGCCTAACTTGTTAGCTCTGATGTGAGAATTCAAGTAGGACTATCTGTAGCTCTGATGAGAGATTTCGGATAGAAGGAGTAGAAAAACTCCGTACTATGTGATTTGTGACTCGGTATGAAACCGATTGTTGAAATGCGATGAGTGAATCGGCATGCGACCGATGTGTAACCTAGTGAAAGAAAATACTCTAGGAGTGGTATGAATAATATAAGTCGAGGGAACTTGGAACACAAGGTGGTAAATATCAAGAGGAAACAAGATTTGAAATGAATAAAACAATTGATTGATTGAAATTGACGTGGAAGTTGAACTTGATCCTGGTCCGATCAAGCGAAACCGAACACAAATTGAGGTGAGAGATAGTTCAACACTGACGCTGACCACGTCGGGGTTGAATGACTCTCGAAACTTCCTACAAGTGGACACAGATATGAATAGAAATTGGAATCTAGGGCGTCACTGAAGAGCCGTGGACCGTGGAGTCCTTCGTCATTAGACCGGTGTGTCTGCGAGTGACATCACCCAAAGAGCCGTGGACTGCAGAGCCCTTTGTCATTAGACCGGTATGTCTGTGGGTGATTAAGGAAATTAGGTGTTACTGTCCGAGGAGCCGTGGACCGCAGTGTCCTTCGTTATTAAACCGGTGTGGCCACGGGTAGTAGACGTTGGTTAGCATGGGGTTGGGGATCGTCAAGTCCTGGTCTTCATGACTGCTCCCCTGTGATTTACATCGTTAAAGATATGCATACACATACACGTGGAGTGGTGTAGAGGTATCCTCGCGAGATACTAGCATATGAATAGGGGTGCGTGGAGTACCCCTTATGAGACACCTTTGAGTACTTTACTGAGTTTTGCACCTTGTCTAGTGATGTGTATGAATGAGTTTTGCACCTTGTCTGGTGTGTATGAATGAGTTTTGCACCTTGTCTAGTGCTGTGTATGAATGAGTTTTGCACCTTGTCTAGTGCTATGTATGAAAGAGCTTTGCACCTTGTTTAGTGTTGTTAATGAATGAATGTGTCATGATTATTGGCTATGTGGATGAGATTAATGTTGTACCAAATGTGATACAAGTATACTAGGTCTGAACGTAGTGGGATGTATTTTCATAGTGATGATCTATCTGTGATTACTTAGTGGAACTGGATTCCTAGGTGAACTGATTATGAATAAGGACTTCGGGACAAGCCTTTTTAAGGGGGGTAGATTGAAATAATAACCTTTAAAACATAATTAAATGATCTATTAATGATCTAAGATGGTTAATAAACATCTAAATATTATTGGGGAACAATCTAAAAGATCTCAACAAGGCAAAACATGCCTTAAGATCGGTAAAGTCAAAAATGTGCTTTAAAGCACCATAAAGATTGTATGACCCCAAATAGGATCCAAAGTGGATTCCTAAGTATTAAAATGAGACAAGGAACCAACAAAAACTGTCCTCAAAGAAAACTAAGCTCAGGAACACCCTGTGACACAAAAGGTGCACTAAAACACCTTAAAGCACGTTTTTGTGAAATTGCCTTCTAAAGTTTTTAATGGGCTTAAAGGTTATAATTACCTTTAAATATGATATTATATCAGATTATATCATATTAGGAATTTAATTCCAAATTTTACAAATTTTTACAAATTTAATATTAAAATATTAATAAAACCCTAAAAGGGGGCCCACTTGAGTCAACATTGACTAAGATTGGTCAAGAGGTCAAAGTTGACCCCTTGGACCATAAGAGATCGGCAGCCACAAGCTAAGGAGGCTCCAATTCGCCACTTGTACACACCATGGACAGCACTCCAACATAACACCCTAAATTAAGGGTTACTTTTGCCTTTTGAGTAATTAATACACCATTAGCTCCATTATTTGACTCCTCCAGCTGGAAAACCGTGTGAGCCTTCCTTTCTTCTCCATTAGCCGACCTCTTGTTCCCTCTTATCTCCTAGATGAGTCACCTCTCATTAAAAAGGAATAAACTAATCAAATTTGCTTTTTAATCAAATAATACCCATTCTAATCACTCTCTCTCTCCTAGCTTCATTCCAACCAATGAAGCTGCTCCTCCAAGCTCTCCCAATCTCTCTCAACCGTGGCTCTTGAGGTAGGAAGGTAGATCCATCTTCTAAGCTTCTAAGTAATGGTTTAAGGCTTGTTTTTGGCTCTTTTTCTTCATCTCTTCACCATCTATGCTTAGATCTCATGGCTAATCAATTCCTATGGCTTATTCTCAGTGTTATAAGGTTAGAACATCAATCAAATTCGGTTGAAGCAAGATAAGAGACCAAAGTTTCTCAAAATCTCATTTTAAGGTAAAAACATACCATAAGCTTCCCTACTCTTCATCCGATTTTCATCCTCTGATTTTTATGTGTTTACACACTCATAATCTTCATATTTACATGTTAAATCAGTTGGTTAGCCATTTGGAGCAAGGGTGGCCGAGATCCAAAGGAAATACCCTTCTTTAAGGCATTTTTCCAAGGTAAAACCTAATACCAAGGCAGCTTGTTATTGTCTAGCTATTTCCTATGTCAATATGGTGGATCTAACACCTTGTGGTGTGTTTGATTCAGGCCGAATCCACCTAGAAGCTCCCTTGCATTTTTAAGGTGATTTTTGCCTTAAATCTTACATTAATTGTTCCTTATGGTTAAGCTCAAGCTTGGAGTATAACCATATCTTATTTTGGTGTATGAAACATGTCTAAATGATGTGGTGAATTTTCCTTCAAGTGACCGAGTTCATACAAGGAGAAACCAAGGTATAAACACCTTAAAACTTATGATTTTATGAATTCTTAGTGTATATATTAAATATGCCGAGAGTGAACTTAATAATATGGGTTATATTAACCTAAAAATGGAAAAAAATGACTAAGATAAATTACGCTAGTCATTTAAGAGATTTAATTAACATAATGGTCAAATTATGACATTATGTGGAAAAAATAATTAAATCCAAGTGAGGTCGTGAGTATATACTATATTTTGAGACTTTTAAAGTGTAATTTATTTTGCAAGTTCAAGGTTGTAATAAGGCCATGTCATTAGGCCATTTTAATTTAAGTTTATAAGCTTATTTAGTTAGATTTATGCTTATATAATCAATTTTGGGGCCAAACCATAATTACTGGAAAAATAAAGTCGTGGGCTTAATTTAGAGGAATTTAGGGTTCTTAAATGAATTTAATAAAAATTATAACATTTTATAAAGTTTTGTGTCAAAATAGTAAAAATAGAAAACTATAGGTTATATTTTGTAATTACCGAAAGGTTTGGGTCCAAGTTGGTATTAGAAGTCAAAGTTGACTATATAGGAGACTTTGACCAAGTTCGAAGAATTTAAGGAATTAAAATACTACCTTATAATAAGATAGTTATTAAATTGTAAAAGATTTATAAGTCTTGGGGTGATATTGTGATTTCCGAAAACTTGGGGTACTAAATGGAGTTTAGTACAAACCTTGGGTTATTAGGAATTTTTAGAAGTTGATTTGGTTAAATTTGGAGTTTATATGAATTATATGAGTATAATATAAGATATTTCATAAAATTGTTACAAATGGGTAACATATGTGGTGAAACCGAGATTTAGATAAAGTATAAGGTTAATAATGATATTTATAACCTTCTGGTATAGTTTGGTAATTTTTGGAATTATATATGATGTTTTAGGAAGGTATATGTATAATATATAGTGTTGGTGATATTAGAAACTATATGTTATTAAATGGGGTTATTTGGTGATTATAAGAAGTTAAGTGGTGGAAATTAAATTTAAATAGACCATGGGGTCTGTTCGGTTATTTTGAGAAAATATAACCATGGGTTATAATTATGTTAGGGAATAAGGATTATAATATAAGGTATATACTATAAGTGTAACAAGGAAATATAATTTGGGGTTGATTTGTAAATTATGGAAGTTTGGTGGGAATTAATTCATACCGAGAGTTTTTAGTGCTGTATGGTATTTTATAACAATATATAACTATAGGTTATAATTGTTTTAATAACATAAATGTCAAAATACATGTTATATAACTATAATATAACATTATGTAAAATGTGTGGTGGATTTTGTAAATACTTAAGAAAGATAGGTGCTGTTTGGGAATATTAATATTTTTGAATGAAATTTATAATATGGTTTTTAATGTTATAAGTGTTATAACATTTATAATATAAGAAGTATTCATTAAAAAGAATGAATATATATTATAAGACTTACCATGTAATGAATAGTTCATAATACATGTTTTTTTTTGATAGTTTCTGGTAAAGACCAGTTACAAGAAGGCAATACTGTGGTTAAAAAACCTTTCTCGCCTTGAGAGAATGCATGAAAACAACAAACTGTAAGAAAGCATAAATACTAGGGAAGCACAGATAGAGAAAGATTAAGAGTACAGAGTTGAAAATAGATTGCGTGAGGAGAGGATGATATGAGATGGGATTGTAAACTGATGTCTACACCATTCCCAACTGGCTCTTTTAATTCGGTCTGTGGCCTCCTTCCAATCTGGCGCCGCGCCATCAAAAATGTGCCTGTTTCGTAAATTCCATATTGTCCAGATTGTGTGAAGAAATGAGGTTAACCAAAGTCTTTTCTTTCGATGAGAGCTTGGCGTACCTAGCCATGCTTGATATAACGCAACTCCCGTTCGTGGAAAAATGAAACTGATGCCCCACCAATCTAGTATAGCCGCCCATAGTTTTCGAGTAGCTTTGCAGTGGATAAATAAATGGTTTGCAGTTTCCACCGCAGTATGGCAGAAGGAGCATCTCAACTTACTTAGTGGAATCAGATTCTTGGCAAAGAGTAAGTCTTTAGTCTGAAGTCTGTCATGGAGAAAAAACCATACCGTTAACTCGATGCGAGGTGGTGCTAGCTTGCGCCAATATGCTCGACACCATGAGACTTCATCTGGGTATTTCAGATTGATCACTGCTTCATAGAAACTCTTGACCGTATAATTCCTATCGCTCGCATGGAACCATGACAGCCGGTCTTCTTCCTCTGCGTGTCCCCTATATGAGTTATCTATTAACCCAAGAAGCTGTTCTACTTGTATTCTTTCATATGTGAACAACTGTCGTCGCCACCTTAGTGTCCATCTCCAGGAGGAGCCATCCCAGAAACCCATGTGTGCAATAGTATCTTGCTTCTGTTCTGAAATTGTAAATAGCCTGGGAAATTGAGTTTTTAGCGGTAATGTATCAATCCAGACGTCCATCCAGAAGCGCACTCGTCTTCCATTCGACACTAGCCATTTAACACCAGTTTCCATGACTTGCGCATGGGATGCATTCCAAGATGATATTGACAGTATGCTCTTCCAGACTCCTGTTCTGCGCATCACTTGCCAGTGACTATCTGTAATTGGAAGTCTTACATCTGCATCATATACACACACTACATTTTTCCATAACTTGCCATCATCATGCTGGAACTTCCACCACCATTTAAATAAGAGGGCTGCGTTTTTTGTTTCAATGTCTACTAGTCCAAGACCACCGTTTTGCTTGTTTTCGATAGAGAGCTCCATGATATCAGTGGTAATCCTTTGCCGGTTCCCTTCCTCCATAAAAAAATTCCTCTGTAGTTTGTTGATTTGGTTGAGCACACCCCGTGGAATCTTGAATAGGCTTAAATAATAGAGTGGGAGGCTCTCTAGTACTGATTTGATTAATATCAGCCAGCCGGCTCTGGAGAGGGGGAGGATTTCCAACCTGCAAGCCGCCCAGCAATCTTGTCCAGAATCGGTTTCCAGGTGGTTTTCCTTTGAGGACTGGTACCAATATTGAGTCCGAGATATGTCATGGGGAAAGTACCAATTCTGCATCCGAGAATTTCTTCTACCAGACTGACTGTATGCGCATTTGGATTGACTATGTATGCTGCTGTCTTTGACCAGTTAACCTCCAATCCCGACATTTCTGCGAATATAGTTATACACATCTTCACCGTCTCTATTTCCTCCCGACTTGGCAGACAGAAAATCAGAGTATCGTCTGCATATTGTAGATGTGATACTAGAGTGCTATTCAGTCCCACGTGTATCCCTCGTCTACTACCATTTGCAATGGCTTCCTCTAGTAACCATCCTAGTCCTTCCACACTTAGAACGAATAGAAGGGGGGATAGCGGATCACCTTGCCGGACACCTCTCTTGGGTTTTAGTGGCTGAGATGGTACTCCATTAACAAGCACTGAGATTTGAGTAGTGGAGATGCATTCCTCTATCCAAGTTCTCCAGATGCTGTTGAAACCAAAGAAGAACAACATGCGGTCCACAAAAGTCCATGATAGACAATCAAACGCTTTGGCGAAATCAAGTTTCAGCAGTATGCCGTTCGTCTCCTGCTCTTGAGCCATGTGATAACTTCACTTGTAATCAGTGGTCCTTCAAGTATATTTCTCCCTTTAATAAAAGCTGTTTGGGTGCCTTCAACTAACTTGTCCATTACTTGACTTAGGCGTGTGGAGAGAATTTTTGATATGATCTTGTATAGTGCTCCGATCATACTGATGGGTCGAAAATCGTCCATGCTTGAAGCGCCCGATACTTTTGGTATGAGTGTGACCCACGTCATATTACCCTGTCGGTAGTTTATTTGTGTCAAAAAAACTGAGGACAGCATTTGAGAATTCCTCACCAATGACGTTCCATACGCCTCTAATTATCGCAAAGTTGAGGCCGTCGAAACCGGGTGCCTTATTTCCATCAACAGACCATACTGCTGTCCTTATTTCTTCTAGCGTTGGTCGTGTTGTGAGCTCCGCTGCTTCTGTCTCTGATAAGCGCACCCGCCCAGAGAGGGGAGGAGTTGCTCCTGAGTGTGGTCGCTCCGCAAACAGTCGTATGAAAAATTGTCTTACTGCTGTGTGGATGCTTTTTGGATCGTAGATCATCCTCCCATCTACCTTGAGACAGGCAATTGTATTCCTCTTTCTATTGATTGATGCTTTGCGGTGAAAGTATGTCGTGTTTTGGTCGCCTTCTCTGATAAATTTCTCTCGTGACATTTGCCGCCAGTCTTTCGGATTCTCTCATGATATGCCACACATCATCAACCAGGCTTGCTCTTCGCTCCAGTATACTCGCGTCAACCTCATTTGCTTCAGACCCCGTATCGAGTTGAGCTAACTCATTAAGGGTATTTTTTAGCTTCTGGTCAAGGTGACCGTATACGTTGGTATTCCATTGACACAGTGGTGCTTTCATTTCCTTGAGTTTCATTCCTAACGGTTTACTCCCCAGTTTCCTCCATTCATTCTCAAAGAACTTCTTGAAATCTTTGTGTTGCAGCCATCCATTTAGAGCTCTGAAAGGTTTTGGTCCCCACTTGATTTCCCACAAGTTAATCTGCATGTATCGGTGGTCCGACAGTCTCCAAGGGTGAGCAGTGAGTGTTAGCCCTGGGAATGCTGCATGCCAGTCAACTTGAGCAAACACCCGATCTATCCTGCTCATGGATTTTTTGCTCCTCCAGGTGTACTTGGCACCCGTGAGGTCAATTTCTATTAGGTTCATTTGCTGTATCCAGTCCCGTAGATCCTCCATTCCTCTGGTGCGGATATGATCTTTACCCCGTTTTCGATCACTTCCGTTGATGACTTCATTCATATCTCCCGCTACTAGTATCGGTTGACCAAAATTTTGGTTTGTAATTTCTGTATACAGAACCCGTCGCGCTTCTGTTTGTGTTGGTGCATAGATGAATAGTACCACTCCCACAAAAGGGATATTTGGCCAGTTTAGTTCCAGTGCAGCCCAACGATTACCTTTATGTGTGCTGGATATTATAACAACGTGTGGATTCCACAGTATTATTAATCCACCAGATTGTCCTTCCGCAGGGATTTGTATAGAGTTGTCGTTGTTTAACTGTCCCCACGGCCCGTGTCTATCATTGAGCTGTTGATTTCGATGAGTTTCCATGATCGCTATTAGACTCGTACCGGATTCCCGAACTTCTTTGATGAACAGAGCCCATTTCTCTCTTCTGTTTACTCCTCTGAGATTCTGGAAACATATGCTGTTTGCCATGTCGCTGAGAGATCTGCCTTTTTTCAACCCGTTTGCTCTTCTCAAGATATGTGTGTAATTTTGGAGCGTATCTTCTGGGTTTGGGAAATGGCAGTGTAGTTTCCTACCGAAGTCCAGGCATTTCTGAGCACTTTCTGTCACTGGGCTGGTTTGAAACAGATTGGTGAGTAGGGGAGTACGCTGGGGTGTATTTTCTGTTAGCCGAAACTCCAGTCTGACTGGCGGGGAAAGATTTTGGGTTTTAGTTTGTGGGCCAGTAAAGGTTGGACTTTGTGGTGACTGGGTTATGGCTGATGACGAGCTTGCAATTTGGTTTATACTGCGAGGGGGGGACCGGGGCAGATTATTGATTTGTGTTGGTGTTGGGGTGCGATCCAGATCATTTTCGGATTCAATGGTGCATGAGAGGTGGGGTGTTGGTTGGATTTCGATGGAGTTTTTTTGGGAGCTGTGATAGCCTAAAGGTGGGCTATGAGTGGGCAAAGAAAGGTTATTTGACAAGATTAAGCAACAACCGGAGGGAATTATGGAGCCGCTTATTATCTGTATGATTATCCAATATTATATTTTTGTACCATGATCCACCGAAGATGAGGATGTGTGCTTTTGTATTGTTTGGTGTGCGTGTAGCTCTCCCCGAGAATTGAGGGAATATGGGCTGGTATTTATCAATAAAATGAACTGGGAGAGAGTGCAACCGAGGTAAGTGGAAGTATAGGTAATTAAAGAATTTTGTATAATAATAGTGTTACCCATAATATGATCTTTGGACTGGCGCGGCCTTTCACGAGCAGCATTATGTCGGGAGTTGGGTATCACCGAAAGTTCCATCTGTCCTGGGGCGCAACAAGGGGAGTGACACGTCCGTTCCACTCTGGATTCTGGCATTGTGACATTGTGACGTGGCACCTGTAGCTCCTCATCTATCCTAGGTTCTGGCGAGCCACGGCTGTTCCCTCGGCGGTGCTGAGGCACGTCTGCCGGCCATAACTCGAAGATTCCAACGTTATAAGCAACCCCTTCCACATCTACCAAGACTTCCTCATTGATTATCGACATTTTCGTTGTTGTAAGTTGCGCATGGATCTCTAAGTACTTAGGTAGCCTTTGCAGGTCTGTGTTGGTCTCTGTGATTTCTCCTAGATGCTTGGTGATTGAGCGGACTGCGTTTTCTGACCATACATGTAAAGGGAGACCTCTAATGACTATGGAGGTGGAGCGACTCGTGCGTTGATCCGATGGTTGCCACAAAAGTTTCTCCCAGCCTAGGCTTTCTCCGATGTTAGAGTTTGTAAACTCTACTGCTTTGTCATGTGCATTGAAGATAACCAGATGCTTTGTCGAGGATAAACATACTATCTCATCGATGTGGTGTCCAAGAATGCACATCTCTGTTCGATTATTTCCATCGATGACTGTTTAGGCGAGATAATTATAGCCCCTCTGCCTAGTTTGGCCATCATTTCTAGCGATGAGTCAAGGCTGATTCGTCCTGCTGTGTATGTATTATCTTGGGCACGTGGCCTGTTATATGTTGGAGGAGGGGTTGTCCCTTGCCTGTGATGATGCTCTGGTTGATAGAAACCAGGTTGGGAGTGCTCGGATGAGTTACCGTGGGTGTCTTGATGCTTTGGGATCCATCTTTGTTGCACTGCCCTTGGATTATATAGCCTGTTAATTGCTGCCTGAGTTTGGATTCTGCTGCCATCTACCAACATTCCATTGGTTTCGATTATCGCCCGCTCGGCATCTGTTTTAGACTTGTATTCCACGAATCCGTATCGTGTTTGTGTGCGAATTCTCGGTGTCTTGGGAAGACGTATGCCCACCATTTGCCCAAAACTGTCGAATATTCTCCATATGGTGCCTACTCTCGAGGTTTGGCTTATGTTGTCGATGAAAACCGTGGCTCCGGGGACTGACTTTTGATCCATTGTATATTTCCGGTAATAGGAGGTATAGTGATTGCGGGCGGTTGTTTCGTGACGGTGGTGCTAGAAACAGTGACGGAGGCATGGCGGGGTGGCGGGGGTTAGACGAAGAGCATGCAGATGGTGGGTGCTAAGAGGAGAGAGGAGGGAGTACTATGTTCATAATACATGTATATAAATAAATATATGTTATGGTGACATGGTTCAATAACTATAAATTATCATAATTAAAATGATAATAGATGAAGAGGAAGGAATTATAAACATTGGATATGGAATTCTAATGTTAAGAAGTTTACATGGGATAATAAGGATTTATGTGATTCAAAAGTATTGTTTGCATATGAATTATACCACATTGGAAAAAAAAGAGAGACAAACCTTGGAAAAATAAATACTAAGGTGAGATGTATAGTGCATGACAAAGGATCATACATGCAATAAAGAAACAAACTATACGATATACAAATATACATTAAGTTACATGCGATAACAAAGTTCAACAATAAGTATATTAATATACAGGGCAAGACTACGCATGTAATAAAATGTTTACCAATCTCGAGTTAAGCCGAAAACCCGACAAACATTGACAGTTTATAACGGGGGATTAACCGGGAGGTATTAGTGACGGTACGGGGTACCGTATAGTTGTACTGTTATACGGGATGCTAACCAGTAGCATTATGTGTTGTTTAGACTGCTAGAGACGACACACAGAGCATAGGATCTTGCTGATTCATACTCCACCGTAATACAATCCAGGTGAACGGTATGTTATTTATGTGGCTTGATTGTCTCTGAGGATTTCCTCAGTTCAGACATTGTGTGAAAATCTGTGTTAAGATTGAATGTCTGCTTGTGTGAATTAATATGCTTGAGTTGTATATTAATGCTGCTTATTATTATTACTGTTGCACGATAACAGTACAGTTGGTATATATGAACACATTATAAAACGAACTAGCGGCAATGATGCTATCTTATAAGAAACGAAAGAAAAACTTTGTAGCATTAAGACAATAAGATATATAATTATCTGAGACTTATATACGGAGCATTGGCCTCTTTAACGCCGCTCTCGTATCTAACACTGGATCCCGAGTCGACATACTCAGGATTGGACTAACGACCTTACTCTGCTGTGTTAGGAAAAATAATAAAACAAATGCGATGGTATAGGTCAGTTTATCAAGAGGACGTGGCTCTTTCTGTGAACTGTGATCCATTAACGATACTAGGGTACCGTGTGGTAATCGTAAGTATCTGGATAAATTTCCAACGGACTACAGATGGTTCGTCGGTCAGAGACTCTACCGCTGGAGTGGCTACTGCCGTGTGTGACCCGCCATTTGAGATGGGTAACTTAGAGACACGTCGTTCTAATGAGACGTTGTCATTAGACATGACTGAACAATTACGAACGATTATATTAACTCGTACATTAGGCGAACATTATTTGGGCGTGCATGACAAAGACGAGAGTTCATACTCGTTTATAACTCTCATTGTTTCGCCTTTTTGTTCTTTGGTTGTGCTTTGTGGTTATGTATGGTATGTTGGTGGATTTGGTTGAACGAGCCATTGTGCTCATATTGTGTGTTGTGAACTGGTTGTGTCGAGTCGCCGTACGCATCAGTGGATTATGGTGGATTGTTTGGTCGGGTGAGTCGCTGAACTCAATTATGAATTATTAAGTGTTTGTTGGAATGGAGTCTTTGTACTCATGTAAGCGTTGTAACGCTTTCAGTGGTTATTACGTTGCGATGTGTGAAGCCGGGGGCTTGTTTGTTATTTGAGTTTACTGCAATATACATTGTTGTTTTACAGTTTTAACATCAAACTATTTGTATGGAAAGGAATTGCATGCTCTCGACCAAATAACTGAGTGGTCCGAGGGTGCGTGACAGTCAGGTAATAACATACTCAGCAGGGGCTGATTCCATACCACAAACAACCTTTTTTGCAGGTATGCAGCTTCCGGTGTCGGCAAAGAGAGTGACGCGCTGGGTAGTTTGATTACAGTTATTTGAACATGCACTGTTGCATTTTGATACGAACCTAGAAACGTGTATAGGTTTTGGATACTTAGTAAGCTCACTGTGAATGTATTTAATCTTGGTTTGGGAAGTTTAGATCTATCTCTTGTTGTCACTGTGGGAAAATGTTTCGTATTTAAGATTACCTCAGTAGGCACGTTATTACCCGTATGGGCGAGTAAGAACGGTGACACCAGTAGTACAATTGTTGAGATTACCGCTGCGATTACATTGTTAATTAAGTTGATTAGGAGCCGAATAGAGTAGGGGTGTTACAAGTCATGCAGACCGTAGCTTGGTATTGGTAATGAGGTCTGTCAACCACGTGGGTTGTTGGCATCTGTAGCACCCGGATGAAGTTGTGAATCCGCTGCTTAGACTTATCGTGATATCGTTTGGTGCATTGTTAGTATTGTTGTTTGGTTATTCGGGGGTGTTACATTCTCAATCACTTCCAACCTTTGTTTACACTTCTTCGGAACTTTAAAGGTCACCAAACAACTCCTAAACATCATCTAAAACCAGTACCAATCAATCCCCCATGTTTTAAAGCCTAAAAAGTACTCACGGGTGAATTCTGGGGGTGATCCGAGACTTGGTCTGGACCTTAAGTCCTGGACCAATACTAAACTTGACTTTCGGCCACTTTTTCTACCTGGTCCTGGACTTGGTCCTGGACTTAAGTCCCGGACCAATTCCTGCATTCACTCTCGGGCCTTTTTTTGATGCGGTCCGGGACCTTATACAAGGGCTAGGTCCCGGACCCTGCTAAAAACTGCTATTAAGGTCATTTTTCAACTCCAAATCAACCCTTAATTCACTCCTAATCTTTCTATAAACTTTCCACAAGTTTCCTACATAATTAAACACCTCAAAACACTCCTTAAGCCACCTCAAATCATTGATCCAACTCTTGCTCAATTCTTGCTTAAGTTCTACATTCTCATTCTTTCATTTTTACACTTTGCACTCTTGTACGTTCTTAACTTCCTCTTGGTGGGTTACTACCTTCTACCAACTTCACCACATTACTTATTGACCATTACAATACCATTCTAGACAAAGACACTATCTACACCCAAGTCCATTCGCCACTCACATGCTAAACACTCTAGTTCACCACTAGCAAGGTTTATGACTTTTCCTACCACATTTGCTACAGTTTTTGCATACTCCCATCCAACTCTTATTCTCTAGTTCTTGGTGGGTTTAGTCCACTCATTTACACTTCTATTTTCTCCCAAGCACACTTAGGTTCACCAACCTCTCAACATCACCTTAAAAATCGATTTTCTACTAAAATTTCGCCATAACTCCATTGCTTTCCTAGCCTTGTCCAAAACTCACCTCATCATCAATTTTCATTCAAACCAATCCCAATCTAGCCACACCCACAAGGGGTCCTATCAGCACACATAGAAATCACAATTTACCAAAACTCCCACAAACAACAATACTAATATATATACTCTAATTACTTGGCTCTAAGGCCTTCAATCCAAACATTAATTCACAAATCCTCTCAAACTTCCACCAACTACATTCCTAGTACAATATTTTGGGTTCATTCATTACTTTACCCATTCCCATTATTCTAATGCATTAAAATTGGCATTAAGAAAGATTTCTTACTTTAAGCTCATACTTTCTTCTTTCCTTTTTCCAATCTCCTCTTGTTCTTCCTTTTTCAAATTTGGTCAAGTGGGCAATGGAGTTGCCAAACTCCATTCCTATCACCCAAAGGATACAAAATAAGTGTAATTAAAATACTAACCCTTGGAATAATACTAATTCATTGAAATGCTTAAAACACCAAATCTAGGGTGTACCTTTGGAGTCTTTTAAGAGGGGTTTTAACCCTTGGTTCAAGAAGGTGATCCCACCACCATTGGAAGGTTGGAATAATGCTCAAAAGAGAGAGAAAAACAGAGCATTACAATGGGGGCAAAATCGGCTACAAAGAGAGAAGAAGAAGAAAATGAGTTCTTTCTTTGAAATTTTTACCTTAATGGAAAGAGGAGACTCCAAGCTTTGATTTGGTACCATTTTCTCTTCAAATGTGCAAAACCCATGGAGATTAACTTCACTATTTTTGGATTTTGAAAAGAGAGGATGATACAGCTTGAAGAGAGGATGAAGAATATGTACTTATTTTTGTGTTTTGTGCTGTAGAAGGTGGAGTTGCCATGGGAGCGGGTTGGAGAACTCCAAAATCTCCCAAAACCAGAGAAAGAAGAAGAGCGAAAGCAGGAGGGGGGGGGGGGGTGGGTTCTCACGCAGGAAAAGAAAGGAATGGGAGGAGAGAGAGGGAAAAGGTGAGTATTTGTTACTTTTTGCTTTATTGCTTTATTGACTTTTCAACTCATGAATTAATTAACTTGTCAAGTGTGAGTGTGTGTGTGAGGGAGTTAACTAACTCTTAAAAACCAACCCCCACATAGTACAGAAGCTGGAGTGTTTTTCGTCTTTTACAGAAAACGCTCGTTAATTTGCCGGGTTTTAGCACTATTCACTAACCGGGCCCGTTTTCCGGAATTTTCTCGTTTCTTTAATTTTATTGGTTATTAAGCTTCCATTAATGCTTAATTATAGTTATTTAATGAACTATAATTTTTACGGGTTCATTTGACCACTCAAAGTCACGTTTTCAAGTTTTCTCGAAAAACATGCACTAAAGCTTTATTAGCGTTTTAACTCATTATTTGGATCCGTTTTCTTCGGGAATCATTCTCGTACATTAATTAGGCATGAATAAGCCTTAGTAATCCATATAATACTCTAACCGAGGTCTCGTACCTCCTATGGTTATATAACGCTTGTTTTAGCGTTTTTCGCTTTTTAAGCGTTTTCTCATTTCTTTTGGATTTATTTTCCTTACCAAAATTACTTAGGCACTATTAGGCCCTTAAATACCATATTAGAATAATTTAATCACCATATTTAAGTTCGGGGTATTTCACAGGTAGTCGAAACTAGCTGGATTCCTCTCTTCCAAATCTTTATGTAACTTAGCCTTTTAATCAATGACACAAGATCCAATCCTTAAGTTTAAGACTATGACAATTGACCGTCGGTTAGGTTCTCGTAATACCTAAAGTTCGTCTAGTCTTGTTCGAGTTCAGATGTATAAACTTTCAGTCATAAGAAGTCTGCATAAAATAAAACGTAGTGGTGTCGAGCAATACAGTTTACAAAATCATATGCATAAATCACAGATATCGCTCTTAGCAATTAAACACACAACGTCTGGACCTTAGGAAAATCCTTAGGACATTCAGACCACACAATTAACATACCGTACACCGTGACAGTTGCTAGTGCAACGATTCACGCCCTGTAGCTATCCCCGTAGTGTTGTTATACGTACATGCAAATACCGGGTAACGTTAATACGACTAGCGCTAACTATTACTCTATAGTTGATACAGAACTAATAGTTGTGGTATGCTAACCCCGTATGTTCCTTAATTTCTCCAGTTATTGAACAGTGGTTCGAGGTAGTTATCAGTTCGTTATTTTATGTAGCAACTACATGTGATAATGAATTTCTACCTTATAGTATATCTTCATCCCATAAACTATATACTCATAATTGTTTTCACTTATGCTCCAGAGTACATTTTAATTTCTTAATTAATTTAATCAACAATCACCCTTATAAATTCGGTATTTATATATTGAACACATTAACTTTTGTAAATTACTAAATAGCCACATAAATCTCGACTTGGCAATTATTTTCCTATAATTCCATTTTTACCCTAAAAACTTTATATAAGTTACATATTAACTTAAAACTATAGTTTTAATATCTAATTTCCTTAATAACCAAGTGGACACTTATATTTCTATTAATTTGCATCCGCCGCTATTTAAATTCCAGATTTACATATTAACTTTTATAAATTACAATTTCACCCCAAAACTTTTATAAACTTAATATTTTATGTCGTAAATCATTTTAGCCCAAAGTGTTTGGTCAACACTTTGACCGAAGTCTAATTTCATAATTAATACTTTAATATACTCAGAAAATCCTATGTAATTCGGTTTTACTGTAAATTTTCTAGAAATTACAAAATAGCCCCAAAACTTTATAAATTGTTATTTTAATACTTAAACACTTGTCTAAATTCCCCAAAATTCATAACATTAATCCTACCTTATATTATATCATAATTATGCCAATAACACCATTAACTCTCGGAAATCATTATATGTTCCCCAAACTTTTCAAAATTTACAATTTAGCCACATAACCGAATAAACTAGCCATTTAAATACTTGTAGCTATTTGTAATATACCCAAAACTTATAATATAAGTTAATGTATATATGTAGCTCAATAAAAACCCAATTTTAATCATTGGTACTCAGCCATAATAAAATTTACCATATGGTTTTCAAAACTTGGTTTATAACTTATGATAATTACATATAATGGCATATAAGCCATATAACACTTCTAAAAATTATGTTAATGACTTAGGATGATTATAAGCTCAAAATTAAGCATTTAACTCCTAGATAATTCAGCTAGAACATATAGGTATCATATTTAATCTTGTGACCCAAAAATTATATCTTAAGGTGATAATCTTGCCTTGTATGTTACAAGTTATTTTCTTGGTATTATGACATATAATTTTCGGCTGTAATTAAATTAAGGTGGGGTACAAAATTTTGTACAACAACTAAGAGCTTAAACCAAGCTTAAACTTACTAGATCTAATTATAGAAACTTACTCTTAAACCTTAAATGATTAAGGACTTGATTTCTCCTTGAATTCCCAAGCTTCCTTCATTGGAAATTGTAGATCCAACATTCGGTTATGAAAAGGAAGAGGTTTAGGAGTTAGATCTTTGTAGATCTTAGGTACCATTTACAATGTGCTTTCAAGGAATTACCTTAGGAATTTCTCCTTGAATTTTCGGTACACCTTAGGATGGATGGAGATCAACTTTCCTTCATGAAAATTTGATGAAGAAAACATTGGTTTAGAAGATAGAATTTTTGGACATAAGAGTAATTTATCTAAGATTTTCCAACATGAAATTACCTTAGATTAACCTTGATTACTCCTTGGATTGATGGTGAATCAAGACAACTCCTTGGAGTACAAATTGTTGGCGAATTCTTGTATGGTTGCCAGGATGATTCTTGCTTCAAGACTTGGTAGAATTAACTAGGAAAATTACACAAAAATTGCGTTAAAACTTAAGATACCATTAATGGACCCTTGAAGCATTAATGGAGGAGATGAAAGGAAGAAGAAAAAGAGAGGAAAGGAGGAGCTTACCAGCTCGGTTGGACAAGGATGAGAAGAGAATGAAGTGTCCGTATTGTATAAGGAAATGGTAATTGGAAATCTGATTTGGCTTTGTTTATTAGTCAACTTGGTTAGGCATGTAGGTAAGCTTTTAGTTAATTAATTTGATTTGATTATTGGCTCCATAAAGTCTCCATTATCAGCCATGCTTTCGGCCATATGAAGGAGAGAATGGATGGTTGATAAGTCAAGAATGTTAGGAAGCTAGGTAAGGTTATTTCTTTTGAGTTTTATATGTTGATTTTGTAACACCACAACTACGACAATACACTTAACAACCATTTGCAGCGGAAAACATAACTCATCACATTACTTAACTCATAGGAGTTACACGCCGTTAACCACCCATGTGGCTAACAAGGCTAATACATGTATATTGTATTGGTCTGATGGACCAGATTCCCGAGCATCTACACATTACAATCTCGTTCCATTTCCAACAATCACTATACATTTACGTTCCAACTGTACCGAGTATTTACAAACTAATGCCGACAACAATTTTGGTCTTACTACACCTACAATAGATAAGTAATTAAATGAACTACCCATGTACAAACAACTACCCCGTCCTACTCTCGAACTACTTCCAGCTCTTTGTACCTGAAAAGAAAGAGAGAAAGGGTGGCCCCCCAGGTGGCTCAGCACCTTTGCTGGTATGGTAATCGTGCAGCCCGCATATTACCTGGCCACGCACAACTATTTGTCGTCTAAGCATGCGGTTGATTTTATTTAAATCATACGTGAAAACAATAAACACACAACTCATTACATACCTAGGTCAATGGGGCTCAACAAATAGTCAACACACCTATACTCGTTAGATCACTCATTGTGTTCTTTAACCCTTGAGGGTTTCTCTTCTAATGGAGCTATTTCCTTAATAGACGACACTTACCCACTAGTCGGGTTATACTTAAACTTCTCTTATTATAAAGTGGGATTGATACACATGATCCACATACTCCACATAACAACTCATTTCACATTTTGATGTCCAATTTACATAACATCGCAATAAGAACTGCAGCGCAACATTAACACATAACATAACGGAACGGTTCTCTTTAGGAACCGAACCAAACATAGTTAGTTCACTTGGAGGGCCTAGAGAATGCTGCCAAACTCATGCTAAGCTCGTTACATAACTCGTTACCGTCCTGTTAGATGAATGGATAACTTAACCCCAGGGTGCGTCGGATATAGTAATCCAAGCACACCAAACATAGTATGCCCCTAGGCCCGACGTGAGTCAGTAAAATAGCCTTGGTTAAGCTAAAGGGAGGTTGGAAACCAAAAGGAAAACAACCATAACATACAGAGAGAATTGAACCTGATATGATAATGACCCCCATACTCACACGCGTGGCCGGAACGACCGGACTCCTCACTCCCCGGTTAGCACTTGTTAGAAGTCCCATTATTGAAATTTTGTAAATTAATTTATGAGTAGGTGTTTAGGTCTAGTTAGACACACAAGGGTGGTAAACATACTTACACGCACAAACAACACACAACTAACTCATGCATAGCCGTGGTTAGAACGTTCCCATGGTTTGGGTCATTAAATTCGAATACCGATCTCTTATGTGATCCTAGATTTGGTTAGCTACGGTATAACACTTTTGAGGTTAAACGGTATCAGAACTAAACACGCCACATAGTTGAATTACTGTAAACTCATTACATGATTTTATCTTATAACGTGCCAAACATTCAGAAAAACACATTGGCGTACAAGCCGGTGCAATCCGGTAGGACACAGGTTGTAAGAAAACCATACCTGTCACCAAGGTCCACTTTATTGTGCCCTCTTATGTTCCCCGAAAAATTCTCGAACAACTGGTAACATTACAATTACTTTCATTAACATTGGGGTAACATGATTGTTTAACGACTAATGCGCCCATAATTAACCCTGTCATCGTGTTATACTTAATTTTACTCTTGTGATCTTAAGTTCATGAAATACCCCAAACTTAGATATGGTGTTTAAATGATAAACTAAGATATGAGGAGGCTAAATAATGCCTTAGAAACATTAAGAAACATTTCTAATCAAAGAAAATATAAGGAAACACCAAAAGAGCAGTTTTAACAAAAACGTGCTCTAAGCTTGGAGAGACTTGGGAGAGTACCCAAATATTGTTCTAAGACCTTAGTAATATCCTAATGGTCATTTCAAATCAATTACCAAAGAAAACCAAGCTTGAAAACAAGTTAAAACACAAAATTTGCTTTAAGGAGTCTTAAAGCACGTTTTTGAAAAATTGTCTTGTAAATGAGTTTTGAATGGCTAAATGTCCATCATTACTCTTTAATTAACATGTGTACTATATAGTATCACATTTGGAAGTCTATATCAATGGGAAATCAAAAATTTCACAACAATGTGCCTTGTTTTGATGAATAGTAAATTATTTAAGCTAGTTTATAACATAAGTCAATATAAGTGAGATATTTGGTCAACAATGACTTAAGTACCCCTTGTTACTAATGGGGGCCGGTTTCTTGTAAGGTGAGTCACCACCTTCATGACTCATTAAGCAAATAAAGATTTGTAAAGTAAAAGTACTATTCACCTTTTAAGATAAATATCACATTTTACTTACCTCTCTCCTCACTTCTTCATTCTCCCTTGTTTCACACGGTTTCTTGCTCTCTTTCTCTTCTCCATTAACGTGAAGCCCTTCTCCATGCTAGCTCCACCTTCTCTTGCACACAACTCACTCATTTTAGCTCCAAATCCAAAACAAAATACATATTCTTCTTAGTTAGCTCAAGCTCCTCCTTTCTATCTTTTCAAAACTTCAAGAGCTTCATTTTGGTGCCAAGTCAAACCACCATTAGAGGAGGAAATTCAAGTTTTGAGACTCCATTGGCATCTCCATTCTCTTAAGGTAAAGAAAGTGTAAGAAAATCTAGGTTTCCACCATTTTCTTCACATGTCCGAAAATATATACTCATGGAACCCCATGTTTTGCCTTGTTCTAGCTTGTTTCTACTCTTCAAAGGAGAGAGGAGGTCCTTCTTGCTTCATATCCAAGTTTGTCTTGAGAAACCAAGGTAAAACAATCACATTAATACCTTAAAACATATTTTTAACCTAGGGTTTGTTCCTTAGGGTTAATGTGTTATCTAGTACTCATTGGAGTCATTGGATATTGGTTAGAACATTGGCAAGGAGACACACATTGGTGACCGAGATTGAACAAAGAAAAACCTAAGGAGAAAAGCTTTTAAGCTTGTGAGAAAACAAGGTAAATTACTTACCTTAAGGTGTTTTGTTGTTTAAGGGAATGAGATGTAGGTATATGATGAGTTTAGTGTAGAGTTTATATTGGGAAGGTGTTATATTAAACCTAGGAGAAACAATGACTATACTTGTGAACTTGTGACTAAGGAGCAAATGAGAAAAAGAGATAGTTTAAGAATATAAAGGTGAAGTACAAGAAGCATTTTATTTCAATGGGAGCCTTGTTGAGTGTATTCGCAGGTTGAAGGCATATATATGTGGAGATTCAGTGGTTAAGATTATTGTCAATTAAGGGCCTAAGTGCCAAGCATTTTAAGTTTAAGCAATATATGATGATGTGGTGAAGTCTTAGTGAAAATTGTGTTATAAGTGTTGCGATAAGAATTTGTGTGGTATTGGTTGTTTGATGGAGAAAAACCATGTGTTAGGAGGTACTATATACTAGAGAACCCATGGCAAAATTTAAAGGAGAGCTTAGGTGTTTAAGATATTCTAAGGGAATTTAATGACTAAGGAAGTACTAGGATGTTCTAGAGATTGTCTTGGTGAAAAAGGGTGAGAATAAGGTGTTCTAAGGACTTGTAATGACTTAGGCGTCACTGTGAAGGATTTAGGAAACAAAAGAGTGTACTTGGGTATTTAGGACTTAGGTAAATGTTGATAAAAGAAGCTAGAAAACTTGGGTAAATTAGATGTAAGTGAGGGTGAAACTTTGAAATGGTTAGGTGAGAACTAGAGTATAGAGTCTAAGGAAGGTTTGATAAATGCAATAAGGCTGGGAAGTGGTGTACATGGTGTGGTCAAGTTTTTAAGGAGGGAGCATTTGGTTAATTGAAACTTTTTGTGGAATGCATGTGAGAAATGTAAGAAAATAAGTGCTAAGTGTTGGAGGGCTTTGTAAGAATTGAGTAAATGTTTGAGAAGATCTTTGGAAGTTGTTTTAACGAGTTTGGTGGAGGTTATAAGGTGGGTTTAAGGTGCCAAGATGGTGTTGGACCTATTAGAACACTTGTGGAAGAGTTTGGAATTGAAAGAGGCAATTTAAGAGAGAGATCTGTAGAGGACCGACCCAGGGTCCGACCCAGTTTTGGGTCGGTCGGGCCATGTTAAGCCAGCCGGAATGCCTCTGGACTGGACCGACCCAGGGGGTTTGGGTCGGTCGGCTTAGCTTTGGGTCGGTCGGGCAAAGGTTTAATGTAGGAAAATGGGTTCTGTAAGGGACCGACCCAGAGGGTTTGGGTCGGTCGGTCTAGCTCTGGGTCGGTCGGATGGGTTTCAAGAGACGGAAGAGTTTCTGTAATGGACCGACCCAGGGGTTGGGTCGGTCGGTGGGTCGGTCGACCCTTAACACTTAAAAAAAAAAAGAAGAAATTTTGAATTCTAAGAATGGTAATAGGTAATGAGGTATACCTTTGGTAGGGTGGCAATGATTAGGACCCTAAGAACTTAAGGAACTAAGTTAAGATTAAGTATAAGTTTTGATGTTTAAAAATTAAGTGGAAAGCTAAGTGGCAAAGACTTGAGAGGATATTGAATGGGAATCCCTAGGGACTAAGTGAGTTAAGTAAGGTGCAAATAACTAATGACCTAAAAATGAATGAATGTTTTAGGTTTGTGAATTGGGACCCCGAAGAAGGTTAAACGAACAACGATCGACGGTGAACGGTACAGTCCTTCTTGTGACCTGCTTGCTAACGAGGTGTCCCTCGGCTTGTGTGCTATCTGTTTACTTGCTATGACTAAAACAAGATAAAGCATGCAACCGGTTATATTGTTCTCGTTGTGATTGTGTTATATTTACACTAACCCGCGAGACTTGAGATTGTTACTAACCAAGTTTAGTACTTACTGAGTTAAGAATAAGAGTTAAGTTTGGTGGTTGTTGGTTAATGCCCGTTAAGGCTTAGCTAGCACATGGTGATTAAGATTTCTACTAACTGGAACTTGAGTGAGGAAACCCGGGACCGATCTCCGGTTATGCATGCTAAGAAAAAGGGGGACGGTATCTGAATCAGATCCGCCCTCCGCTTAAGGACTTGTCTTCAGACTTGTAGCCTAGGGCCGGTCGCCGGCTCAGCTACGCTGGACTCCCGTTCAGAGTAGGTGGCATTAAGATGGTGCGGTGGGATCACCTAAATCCCAGGTTCGAATTAAGCTACAACCAATCCCTTCCAGGAAAGGTTTGTATACTGAGGTTAAGATTAAGATTGAGATTAAGATTAAGGTAAGGTAAGGAAATGAGATTAAGGAAATGAGGACTAAGGAGGGGGTTACTAACCCACTTGATAAGGGAACGCTTGAGTCGTTCATTGGTTGTGAACTATATATGTTCATCTATGGTTATTGTTATTGCACTTCATATTATGCTTGTGTATGTAATCAATTTCCATGCTATCGACAATTAGTCGTCGTAGCCCCGTTAGCTTGGGGGCCATGAGAGGGTGTACCAGCATTCGTGCTGACCCCCTCGGGGGCTATTTTTACACTTGCAGGTAAGAGGCCCATGAGGACGCACTACGAGAGTAGGAGCGGTTAGTCTTAGGGTGGGACATTTATTTTGAGTTCGGGTTGCGCCTGTGCACCCGACTGTTTATATTAAACTGATGTAAGTTTGGGATTATGTTTAAGATACTAGTACTCGGTTGGTTGTGGTATTACGAATGTTGATGTTTAAGCTGGATAAGTATTTTTGGATAAGTATTGTAAGCATTTAAGCCGGTATATTCTAACGATCAGACTGTGGCAAGGTCCAGGTGTTGTTTATTTCCGCTGCGACATATTCGATTAAGTGTTCAGATTGCGATAACCACGATAGGTGTAACACCCCAACTACCACAATACACGTAACATCAAACTACAGCGGAAATCTCAACTCATCACATTACTTAATTCAATGGTGTTACACGCCGTTATCCACCCACGTGGCTAACAAGGCTAATACATGTACATTTGTATCGGTCTGATGGACTAGATTCCCGAGCAACTACACAATACAATCCTCATTCCATTCCCAACATTTATTATATACATACATTCCCACTGTACCGAGTATTTACAAACTAATGCCGATAACAATTTCGGTCTTACTACGCTTATAATGCTTACTGTAACACCCCTACTACGCACATAACTATACTTGGAATCGCAGCGGAAAATAAACAACTAAACGATAACTAAACGATTGGTGCTACAATGCCGTCAACCACCCACGTGGTTAACAAGGCTGAATAAATACAATGTACCGGTCTGATGATCAGACTCCCGAGCATAGAACTAACAACCATATATATCAATATAGTACCGAGTATTTACATAAATCCTTCACTGTATACTTCACTGTAAACCGTCACCAACAAGTATATAATACGCCACGGGTGCACAGGCGCAACCCGGGCAAACATCCAAAAGTACTTCAAAAGCAAACTACTCTCTAGGACCTAGAGCCACTCTGCCTCTTCGATCCTCATCCTGCAATAAAAATATGGAGCCCCCGAGGGGGTCAGCACCTTTGCTGGTATGGCTAACGCGCAGCCCATCGGCTACCGGGATACGCGCAACCAATTGTCATGATGACATGATATACATTTTAAAACACACAACATATACATATATAACATAGCACAGGGTATTAACACACCATAACACACATCACACACATACAGTTCCTTTTTGGAAGAGAACCAACACAGTTAGTCCCCATTGAGAGCTTCGAGAATGTTGCCACGCTCATACTTAGCTCGTTACATAACTCGTTACCGTCCGGTTAGATTGAACGGTTAACTTAACACAAGGTGCCCCGGATATAGTGACCCAAGCACACCGAAACAAAACACATAGTATGCCCCTGTGGCCCGACGTGAGTCAGTAAAATAGCCTTGGTTAAGCTAAAGGGAAGGTTAGAAACCAAATTGGAAACTTAACCATAACATACAGAGAGAATCGAACCGGTTATGACATCGACTCCCATACTCACACGCGTGGCCGGAACAGACCGGACTCCTCACTTCCCCCGTTAGCCCATGTTAGTAGTTCAACATTGAGCACAACAACAATTCACAATAATAGGTCAAGTCTTGTTAGACACTCACATGGGAAGAGAGAGTCATAATTAACAACATATTAATATTTAACAACTGTAAACTCTTTACATGGTTTAATCTTACAAAGTCATAAACACACAGAAAACAAACACACAAGCCGGTGTAAACCGGTAGGCAACAGACTGCAAGAAAACCATACCTCGGTCCTTGCCTCGACTGATTTCCACCTTGAGAGAATCCTAAACACATTAGTAACGTCGGTTAATTATTTATTCAACTCCAAACTTACTAAGTATTTAACATGATTGTATGACATGTTTTAATGCCTATCTTACCCTAGGTTACCTTCATTATACACCCTAGGGTTAACTACATAAGTCACATTCATTTCTGTTTTTTTTTCAAGTTTTGGTCCGACCGACCCACCGTCCGACCCACAACTGGGTCGGACCCTCCCAGTGGTTTTCGGGTCTGAAAAACTTACCTACCTTGACCGACCCATGTCCGACCCAACCTTCTGGGTCGGTCCATTACAGAAGCCCTTTTACCTCCTTATAATTATGCCCGTCCGACCCACGTCCGACTCACTCGACTGGGTCGGACCATGTGCGAACATTTCCTTCCTTTGAAACTTGACCGACCGGCCCATGTCCGACCCACCCTTTTGGGTCGGACCATTACCGAACACTTTCCTAACATCTAACAGAGGCTCGACCGACCCAAAAACTGGGTCGGCCCCTGGGTCGGTCGCCTTCTAAACTTACCCAAACTTGCCAATTCTTCACCAACCTTCTCCTAAGGCCTCTTAATGCTTCCTAGCAACATTTGGTAACCTTACATCCACATACAACATCCATGAAACTCATTTTCTAACTCCTTAAGCCTTTACTTATTTCCTTGTAAAAATTCCTTAACACTTATATTATTTTATCCTAGTTTTCCAAGTGGTGTTTCATACCTATGACAACTACTATCCCAAAATGCTTTCTCCTTAACTTAACATCATCTCCCAAGCATCATCTCTCACCACTAATTCCTTATCTCCTTCTTGAAACTCTTTTCCTAGTGTACACTTCTCCTTATTTTACCAAAGTTTGCCTAGGTATTTACCTAAGTCCCAAAGTGACTTTGGTACCTACTTAAATCTCAAGATCATGCCTAAGTCCTTATTACACTCTAGAATGTTTCCTAGTTCATCAAAATTCCTTAAGAACATCATAAACTTCTTATTCATTTCCTAAATTTTGACATGGGTTCCCTTAGAACATTACTAAGCCTAAACACTTTACCTTCTCCTTTAAACACACAAGAACATCTAAAATCACCAAGAACACTCTCATACACAATTTCACCAAATTTACACCACATTACAATATAGTGCACAATTTAAATTGCATGGCACTTAGGCCCTTAAAATGCATGGCTCTTAGGCCCTTAAAGTGCTTAAATCATAAACACCGAATTTCCACAATATATGCCTTTAACCTGCAAATACACTCAACACACATATGCCCTTTACTAGTCTCTTAAGAACTTTACTAAGTCATTCACCATTTGCTCTTTAGGTAGTTTTTAAAGCATTTATAAGCTCATTTCTCCTAAGGCATTAAAATAGCATTAGGTTAGTAGATTTACCTCTTTTGCAAGATAACTTCTTTCTTGTTTCCTTTAGAAAACCAATAGAGTCCTTGATTCCTTGACAAGTTCTAAACAATATACAAACTCTATAATGAGTATTCAAGCTATAGGCTTCATCTCATTGTAAACCCTAATTTGACATTGTTTCAAAAACATCAATGTAGTTGTTTTACCTTGTTCTTTGAAGAGAGTTTGGATATCTAGCAAGAGAGGACTCCACCTAGTCCATGAAGAGTTGAAATGAAGCTAGAACAAAGTCACACAATGAGCTATATCAATGTGTATTTTCGGACATGACAAAAACAAGGAGGAAACTTGATTTTTGTTTGAGATTCCTTACCTAGAAGCAAAGGAGAGTAATAATATGTCAAAATATAAGCTCAAGCTCCTTCAATGGTGGAACACCTTGGCACCGAAATGGAGCTCTTGGAGTTTTGAGAAGGTAGGAATGAAGAGCTTGATGAGAGGAAGAGATTGGTGGTATTTGTTTTTGATTTGGACAAGTGAGCTAGGTTTAACAAGTGGTCAAAGCTTGTGTTTTAATGGTGGTAGTGGTTTATCGTGAGAGAACAATGAAGAAGGGAGGAGATGAGTGGGAAACCGTGTGAGCAAGGAAGGGAAATGAGAGAATGAAGATAGAATTTACTTTAAGAAGATATTTATGTGTTAAAAGGTAAAAGTAGCTTATTTACTTATCTTATCTTACTTAATACATTAATAAGAGAGTGGTGAGTCACCAAGCCTTAGAAAACCGGCCCCTAAGTATAATGAGGGTAATATAGTCTTTGTTTGTCAATTTAATTACTTAATACAACATATGTTACAAATTAGCTTATAAAAAGTACTATTCACCTATACAAGGCACATAGAAGTGAAATTTTTGATTTCCCACTAATATAGCCACCCAAATGTGATACTATATAGTACACATATTATTTAAGAGTAATGATGGACATTTAGCCATTCAAAACTCATTTACAAGACAATTTTTCAAAAACGTGCTTTAAGACTTCTTAAAGCACATTTTGTGTTTTAACTTGTTTTCAAGCTTGGTTTTCTTTGGTAATTGGTTTAATAAGTTCATTAGTAATAAATGAAATCTTGGTAAGCTCATTAGGTCTTACTCAAGTTTATCCCAAGCTTAGAGCACATTTTAGCTCTTATTGACTTTAAAGCACATTTGTGTTTCCTTTTGTTTAAATTTGTTTCGTAAGGTTTCTAAGACTCTTTTTAGTCTTGTTACACCCAATTTAGGTGTTTAAACAACATAACTAGGTTTGGGGTATTTCAATCTACCCCCCTTAAAAGAACTTTGTCCCCAAAGTTCATACTTCCACATAACTTTAAACATTAAAACATGAGAACACATATTAACAACATCTTACATCATATCGGACACGTGGTCCAAACAACAAAACATCACAACATCATTCCGACTCAGCGGTCTGTAACATTAACAACATGACAATACAACACGGACAATGTATTCAAATACATGTCATATACATAACCGAAACGGCTCTACCCCCCTTAAATAGGGGTACGCCCCGTACCCTATACATACAAATACTAAGAAGTAAACAACGACGGGTACTTCGCCTTCATCTTATCTTCCAGCTCCCAAGTGGCCTCCTCAACGTCCTGGTTAGACCAGAGAACCTTCACCAGTCTCACAGACTTATGGCGAGTGTCTCGAGTCTTAGTGTCCAGAATCCGTACCGGAGTCTCCACTAATCGCATGGTCGGCTCTAAAGTTAGCCTTTCAGGCTGAAGCACATGAGACGGATGAGACATATACTTCTTCAACTGGGACACATGAAATACATCATGTACCTTGCCCAGCTCGGCGGGTAAATCAAGTCTATAAGCTACCGGGCCGATCCGCTCCGTCACCATAAGGACCCACATATTTCGGGCTCAACTTGCCTTTCTGGCCAAAACGAAACACTCCCTTCATGGGGATACTCTCAAAAATACCTGATCGCCCCGGCGAACTCCAGGTCACGTCGGCGCACATCTGCGTACGACTTCTGTCTATCCTGAGCTGCTTTCATATTATCTCTGATCTGGCAAACTTCTGCCTGAACTTGCTCAAGATACTCTGGTCCTATAATGACCGTCTCACTCGACTCATCCCAGCATAATGGCGTGCGGCATGGTCTACCGTACAATGCCTGGAAGGGAGACATCTTGATCGATGCATGATAACTGTTGTTGTAACTGAACTCGATCAGATGTAACTTATCAATCCAGCTGGTCTGAAAGTCAAGTGCACATGCACGTAGCATATCCTCAAGTGTCTGAATAGTGCGCTCACTCTGACCATCGGTCTGTGGGTGAAACGCCGTACTCAATTTCAGTTCGGTACCAAGTGCCTCTCGTGTAGACTTCCAATATCTGGATAAGAATCTGGTATCTCTGTCAGATACTATCGTCTTTGGTACTCCATGATGTCTAACAATCTCTTTATCGAATAATTCTGCCAATCTTGCCACTTTCCAGGTGTCCTTCATCGGCATGAATCGAGACACCTTGGTCAGTCGGTCAACTACCACCCAAATCATATTCAGACCTCCCCTTGTAGGCGGAAGCCCTACTACGAAGTCCATAGATAGTCATGGAACTTCCACTCCGGCACTGGCATTGGCTGCACCATACCACCAGGCCGGTCGTCTCAAACTTGACCTTTTGACAAGTGAGACACCTCAACACATAGTCATTACATCCTTTTTCATTCCAGCCCACCAGAAGTATCTTTTCATACCTTTATACATCTTTGAAGCTCCGGGGTGAATCGAAGTAGTAGAACAGTGGGATTCACTCAGTATGCGCTCCTTCAGCTCAGCGCTACTCCTGGGTATACACAATCTTCCATTGAGCCTAATCAGGTCATCATCGTGGAGTCTGAAGTCATACTTCTGACCCTCGAATGTGCCATCAGTAAGCTTCTGTCTGATCTCCATCATATACTGATCCGTCATCTGAGCACTCCGCACCTCTTCAACCAAGCCAGTTGAGAGACTAGCGAATGGAGAGAGTGTGCTCGGCGACTCAATGCGTCAGCTACCACATTTGCCTTACCCTCCTTGTACTGTAAATTGATGTCATAATCATTCAGGAATTCAACCCACCTTCTTTGCCTCATGTTCAACTCCTTCTGAGTGAACAAGTACTTTAAACTCTCTTGTGGTCAGAATAAACCGTCACACTTACCCCATACAAATGATGTCGCCATATCTTCAGTGCGAAGACAATGGCCCCCAACTCTAAGTCGTGGGTAGGGTAGTTCTCCTCATGCTTCTTCAGCTGTCGGGAGGCATAAGCCACGACCTTCCCGTGTTGCATCAACACACAACCCATACCCCTGCCTGATGCGTCGCAATAGACCTCAAACCATCTGGACCGTCTGGTAATGTCAGAACCGGTCCAGATGTCAGAGCATCCTTGAGACTCGTGAAAGCTCTCTCGCAGTCGACTGTCCACTCGAATGGTGCATCCTTCTTCATCAAGGAAGTCATCGGCTTCGAGACACTGGAGAAGTCCCTCACAAATCTCCTATAGTAACCTGCCAGACCGAGGAAGCTCCTGATGTCGGTAACTGTCTTCGGCCTAGGCCAGGTGCGCACTGCATCTATCTTTGCCGGATCAACAGCGATCCCGGCCTCAGAAATTACATGTCCAAGGAATGATACTTGGTTCAACCAAAATTCACACTTAGAAAATTTAGCATACAGCTGATTCTTTCTCAACGTTTGTAATACATCTCTCAGGTGGCTTTCATGCTCACCTCTCGATTTCGAATACACAAGTATGTCATCGATGAAGACTACCACTGATTTGTCCAACTGATCTTGGAACAAACGGTTCATTAAGTCCATGAACTTTGCTGGTGCATTTGATAAGCCAAACGGCATAACGGTGAACTCATAGTGCCCATACCTAGTTCTGAAAGCTGTCTTTTCGATGTCGCTGTCACGGATGGCAATCTGGTGATATCCGGAACGTAGGTCTATCTTGGAGAATACTGATGCTCCCCTAAGCTGATCAAATAGATCGTCGATGCGTGGTAAGGGGTAACGGTTCTTCACCGTAACAGCATTCAGCTCCCGATAATCAATGCATAGGCGGAGGCTACCGTCCTTCTTCTTCACGAAGAGGACCGGCGCTCCCCATGGTGACACACTAGGGCGGATAAAGCCCTTGTCGAGTAGGTCTCGCAGCTGCTCCTTGAGCTCTGTCATCTCTGCTGGAGCCATACGGTAAGGTGCTTTCGCAATGGGTCCGGTGCCCGGAACTAAATCAATCTCAAACTCCACCTCTCGTGCTGGCGGCATGCCCGGCAGTTCCTTGGGAAATACATCAGGAAACTCCGACACTACCGGCACATCTGGGCTAAACTCAGGGTCTCTCTCTATGTCCTGGACATAGCAGAGGTAACATCACTCCCCCCTCGTAACTCGTGATACATAGCCATGGCGGTGATGATCTGTGTCGAAGGCTCCCTGGGCCTCTGGCGGTAAGATATGGTAACCCCAGATGGACTCCGAAGAAGCAGTCGATGCTCGGCACACAGGATTCTGCCCTTGTGCCGCTCCAACCAGTTCATCCCGACAATCACATCAAACCTAGTCCGTCGAACTCTATCAAGTCGATCGGAAACTCCTCATCCCTGATTTGAACAATAGCACCTCGGTAGTAACGGGTACATCTGATCCGCTCTTTCGACGGAGAGTAACCACGAAGTCTGGCATCTCTACACCATCTACCCCACCTCTTCGCAATGATAGCGAAATGAATGTATGTGAGGCTCCAGAGTCGAACAAGATCGATGCATCCACGCCATTCACTGGAAAGGTACCGGTGAGATTGTGCCGCTCTTGCCGGCTTCTGCCTTATTGCAGACACTCCTCAGTATACCTCCCGTTCCGAGTGCACAGCCTAATTCATTGGCAAACTAATAAGTATTGGGTAACAACACGGTTTATATGCTTCAAACAACTCCACTTTATTCATTAACACACTCCTTTTTACAACATTTATTGGCTTACACTGTCGCCATGATTCACACTTACAACATCCTTATACATACTGGTTTGTCACATAATTATACAAGGCTTAAAAACTGTCTGAAAGTCAGATTCAGACGTCCGGGTTTCATGTGTGTGGCATTGATCACTGCCGACGTGCGTATACAGTTTGATCTTCCTGATGCCATGGTATAGCATCCTTGATTGCCCACCCATGATTAATACATCTCCCGATTTTAGCAATAGCTTCTTTGCGAGGTCAGCACGCTTCTGCTCGCCATACACAAACACTACGGTCACCAATGGACCAAGACACCACGGGTACTCCCTTACTTAGAGACTCGGGTGACTCGTCCTTGTCTTGGTGCATACCCAACCGTCCACCTTTCTGGTAGAAGTTTACAATGCATAATCTGCTTTTACACTTGGAATTGATTCCGTTTCAACTTGCTGAGCAATTCCCACGGCGTGGTTAACGACCGCGTGGAACTCCTCTGGTATACTTGATACTGTTGCTCCATCTTCAGCTCGAACTTCTTGATATGACTTGGTGTAAGGGTTCCAGTCCTTACCCATGCACATCATCTTCAATTGCATCCTTGCTCCGTTCGGGTATTCGGGTGTGTAAAACCCTCCTGGTTTTGCTCCAAGTTCGTCGCATCGTCTGATGATATGGATTTGTGCCTCCGGTGTCAGGTATCCATTTAGAAGTATCATACCTGGCTGGATGACCTGACATTGCTCCAATGGAAGTCGGTGATGTTGATGGTGGTTTCTTCAGGGTTCGGTGTGGGTGGGATTGGATAACATATATTGAAAGTTCCTTTAAGTTTAGAGTACTCTAGTTAGGTAAATCTCACACTATACTTTATTCATTCACTCACATGGTTGTTTATTTAAACTCACTCACACACATGCATGAAATGCGGTATGCAGACACTTATTACATTCAACAACTTAGGCGGTACCTGGTCTAGAAGAGGGCCCTGGCGCCTCAGACCGGTCCACCACATTCAGGGTGGCCTTGTTGGACCCCGACCCCTTCCCCTTCTGGGACTCCGTGTACCTCTGATCTGGGGGTGGCTGGTTCGCCGTCTTCTGGCCATCGGTGGTCGCAGTGGCCTTACCCTTCCATTGCCCCTTGGGCCTGAAGTTCCTACTGTTCGGGTTCTGCCAGCACTCATGGTCGCGGTGACCCATCTTCTTACAGTACCGGCACTGAACATCATTACCCTTGCAGTCCTTGCCGGGGTGGTCGCCGTTGCACCACTTGCAGTAATAGTGGCGCTCCGGTCCAGAGCCCGTGCTAGCTGCTATCACAATACACCATTAATACTTGTTTCACAACTTATTAACATATACTCTAACTTATCACACAGGTTTAGACAATTACCCTTAGGTGGGTAAGAACGTAGGGGCTTGGCCGCATACGCATAGGTGAGCTGCAGAGGCTCATCAGCAGTGGTGTCTGGGCCTGGCCCTTGCCACCCTGTTGCTGTCCTTTCTGGGACTGGGGGTATGATTTCTTCTTCTTCCCTCCCCACTGCCCTTGCGTGCCTTGGCCCTCGTTCTGAGCCTTGCGCTTGAGCGCACTCTCCTCGTCCCTCAGACGGACGGTGATCTCCACAATAGCAGCGGCATGATAGCACTCCTATATTTAGGGTGTCAGTTATGCCCCGCCAAATAAACTCACATCACATTAACACATTGTACACACTTATTACACACTGTAATTCCTTTACCTGCAAGGTGGTATATCCAGTAGGCCCCATGCCGTAGCGTAGGCGATTCAGTCCGTTGTAGAAACGGTTCACAAGGATCCGGTCTGAGTAACCCAGATCCGGTAGCAGGTGGATTAGTCCGATGAAGGCTGAGTAGTACTCATCTACCGTCATCTTATCCCCTTGCCTCAGGTTGTCCAACTCCAGGCGCTTGGCCTCTTGCACATGTATAGGGTAGTATTTGGCTCGCAGAAGAGCCGTGTACTCCCTCCACTGGAAGTCGGATCAACAACTCTACCCTCGCGCACAAGCTTCCACCAGTTTTGTGCCGAGCCTTTCAGGTAGTAAGCAGCAAGTCGTACCTTGACTGCTCAGGTGGTGCTAGGGTTTCGAAGGCGGTCTCCATCTCGGAGATGTATGCCTCGAGCTTACGGGGATCGGTCTCCCCACTGAATGAAGGCGGCCTCAGATCAGCCAACGCCTTGACCCAATTGGTCTCTCGTGGCGGTGGTGGTGGTGGCTGAACTCCAGGCTGTCGCCCTTGCTGTATAGCAGCAACTAGGTCGGGTACCAGCTGAGCTACGGCGGCTGCAACTGCCTCAGCCATGGTCTGTGCCGTAGTATCATCACCCTGGTCACCCATACCTCCAGTACCGCGCCCGCGGCCTCTCCCCTCGGTCTACCTGCCATCTGAATTTATATGAACATCTCATTAGCATTATGCTTGCACACTTATCGGTCCAACGATTGTAACGCTTCCCGATAATAAGGTATCTCCACACTTAGTTAGTGGTTAACCTTTCCAAATCTGTTCACTTAGGTAACTGTAGTTAGGTTTCCTAACTCGGTATATCCCTAAGCTCGGTATTCTAGTCATCAGAGCGATACTTCGCTCTGATACCACTTTTTGTAACACCCCTACTACGCACATAACTATACTTGGAATCGCAGCGGAAAATAAACAACTAAACGTAACTAAACGATTGGTGCTACAATGCCGTCAACCACCCACGTGGCTAACAAGGCTGAATAAATACAATTACCGGTCTGATGATCAGACTCCCGAGCATAGAACTAACAACCATATATATACAATATACCGAGTATTTACATAAATCCTTCACTGTATACTTCACTTCACTGTAAACCGTCACCAACAAGTATATACGCCACGGGTGCACAGGCGCAACCCGGGCAACATCCAAAAGTACTTCAAAAGTAAACTACTCTCTAGGACCTAGAGCCACTCTGCCTCTTCGATCCTCATCCTGCAATAAAAATATGGAGCCCCCGAGGGGGTCAGCACCTTTGCTGGTATGGCTAACGCGCAGCCCATCGACTACCGGGATACGCGCAACCAATTGTCAGGATGACATGATATTTATTTTTAAACACACAACATACATATATAACATAACAAGGGTATTGTACACATCATAACACACATCACAAACATACAAATCCTTTTAGGAAGAGAACCAACACAGTTAGTCCCCATTGAGAGCTTCGAGAATGTTGCCACGCTCATACTTAGCTCGTTACATAACTCGTTACCGTCCGGTTAGATTGAACGGTTAACTTAACACAAGGTGCCCCGGATATAGTGATCCAAGCACACCGAAACAAAACACATAGTATGCCCCTGTGGCCCGACGTGAGTCAGTAAAATAGCCTTGGTTAAGCTAAAGGGAAGGTTAGAAACCAAATTGGAAACTTAACCATAACATACAGAGAGAATCGAACCGGTTATGACATCGACTCCCATACTCACACGCGTGGCCGGAACAGACCGGACTCCTCACTTCCCCCGTTAGCCCATGTTAGTAGTTCAACATTGAGCACAACAACAATTCACAATAATAGGTCAAGTCTTGTTAGACACTCACATGGGAAGAGAGAGTCATAATTAACAACATAATATATTTAACAACTGTAAACTCTTTACATGGTTTAATCTTACAAAGTCATAAACACACAGAAAACAAACAACACACAAGCCGGTGTAAACCGGTAGGCAACAGACTGCAAGAAAACCATACCTTGGTCCTTGCCTCGTTATTTCCACCTTGAGAGAATCCTAAACACATTAGTAATGTCGGTTAATTATTTATTTAACTCCAAACTTACTAAGTATTTAACATGATTGTATGACATGTTTTAATGCCTATCTTACCCTAGGTTACCTTCATTATACACCCTAGGGTTAACTACATAAGTCACATTCTTTCTGTTTTTTTTTTTTACAAGTTTTGGTCCGACCGACCCACCGTCCGACCCACAACTGGGTCGGACCCTCCCAGTGGTTTTCGGGTCTGAAAACTTTACCTTGACCGACCCATGTCCGACCCAACCTTCTGGGTCGGTCCATTACAGAACCCTTTTACCTCCTTATAATCATGCCCGTCCGACCCACGTCCGACCACTCTGGGTCGGTCCATGTGCGAACATTTTCCTTCCTTTGAAACTTGACCGACCGACCCATGTCCGACCCACCCTTTTGGGTCGGACCATCACCGAACATTTTCCTAACATCTAACAGAGGCTCGACCGACCCAAAAACTGGGTCGGCCCCTGGGTCGGTCGCCTTCTAAACTTACCCAAACTTGCCAATTCTTCACCAAACTTCTCCTAAGGCCTCTTAATGCTTCCTAACAACATTTGGTAACCTTACATCCACATACAACATCCATGAAACTCATTTTCTAATCCTTAACTTTACTTATTTCCTTGTAAAAATTCCTTAACACTTATGTTATTTTATACTAGGTTCCTAGATGGTGTTTCTCACCTATGGTAACTACTATCCCAAAATGCTTTCTCCTTGTTTAACATCATCTCCCAAGCATCATCTCTCACAACTATTCCTTATCTCTTCAAATCCTTTTCAAGTTCATACATTCTCCTTAGTTTACCAAAGTTTGCCTAGTCTTTACCTAAGTCCAAAATGACTTTGGTACATACTAAATCTCAAGATCATGCCTAAGTCCTTATTACACTCTAGAATTCCTAGTTCATCAAAATTCCTTAAGAACATCATAACTCTTATTCATTTCCTAAATTTTGACATGGGTTCCCTAGAACATTACTAAGCCTAAACACTTTACCTTCTCCTTTAACACACAGAACATCTAAAATCACCAAGAACACTCTCATACACAATTTCACCAAATTTACACCACATTACAATATAGTGCACATTTAAAATTGCATGGCACTTAGGCCCTTAAAATGCATGGCTCTTAGGCCCTTAAAGTGCTTAAATCATAAACACCGAATTTCCACAATATATATGCCTTTAACCTGCAAATACACTCAACACACATATGCCCTTTACTAGTCTCTTAAGAACATTTTACTAAGTCATTCCCCATTGGCTCTTTAGGTAGTTTTAATAAGCATTTATAAGCTCATTTCTCCTAAGGCATTAAAATAGCATTAGGTTAGTAGATTTACCTCTTTTGCAAGATAACTTCTTTCTTGTTTCCTTTAAAACCAATAGAGTCCTTGATTCCTTGACAAGTTCTAAACAATATACAAACTCTATAATGAGTATTCAAGCTATAGGCTTCATCTCATTGTAAACCCTAATTTGACATTGTTTCAAAAACATCAATGTAGTTGTTTTACCTTGTTCTTTGAAGAGAGTTTGGATATCTAGCAAGAGAGGACTCCACCTAGTCCATGAAAGTTGAAATGAAGCTAGAACAAAGTCACACAATGAGCTATATCAATGTGTATTTTCGGACATGACAAAAACAAGGAGGAAACTTGATTTTTGTTTGAGATTCCTTACCTAGAAGCAAAGGAGAGTAATAATATGTCAAATATAAGCTCAAGCTCCTTCAATGGTGGAACACCTTGGCACCGAAATGGAGCTCTTGGAGTTTTGAGAAGGTAGGAATGAAGAGCTTGATGAGAGGAAGAGATTGGTGGTATTTGTTTTTGATTTGGACAAGTGAGCTAGGTTTAACAAGTGGTCAAAGCTTGTGTTTTGTGGTAGTGGTTTATCGTGAGAGAACAATGAAGAAGGGAGGAGATGAGTGGGAAACCGTGTGAGCAAGGAAGGGAAATGAGAGAATGAAGATAGAATTTACTTTAAGAAGATATTTATGTGTTAAAAGGTAAAAAGTAGCTTATTTACTTATCTTATCTTACTTAATACATTAATAAGAGAGTGGTGAGTCACCAAGCCTTAGAAAACCGGCCCCCTAAGTATAATGAGGGGTATAGTCTTTGTTTGTCAATTTAATTACTTAATACAACATATGTTACAAATTAGCTTATAAAAAGTACTATTCCCTATACAAGGCACATAGAAGTGAAATTTTTGATTTCCCACTAATATAGCCACCCAAATGTGATACTATATTACACATATATTTAAGAGTAATGATGGACATTTAGCCATTCAAAACTCATTTACAAGACAATTTTTCAAAAACGTGCTTTAGACTTCTTAAAGCACATTTTGTGTTTTAACTTGTTTTTCAAGCTTGGTTTTCTTGGTAATTGGTTTAATAATTCATTAGTATATAAATGAATCTTGGTAAGCTCATTAGGTCTTACTCAAGTTTATCCCAAGCTTAGAGCACATTTAGCTCTTATTGACTTTAAAGCACATTTGTTTCCTTTTGTTTAAATTTGTTTCGTAAGGTTTCTAAGACTCTTTTTAGTCTTGTTACACCCTATTTAGGTGTTTAAACAACTAACTAGGTTTGGGATTTCACTTACGCCATTTAAATGGCTACCCATGTATGAACATTTACCCCGTCCTACTCTCGAACGGCTTCCAGCTCCTTGTACCTGAAATAAAAAAGGAGAGAAAGGGTGGCCCCAAGGGGCTCAGCACCTTTGCTGGTATGGTAATCCCGCAGCCCACATGCTACCGGGCCACGCACAACAATTGTCGTCTTAGCATGCAGTTGATTATATTTAAATCATGCATACAACCATAAACGCACAACACTTTGCACACACCCAACGATAGGCTCAACATATATCCAACACGTCCACACTTAACAAATCATCCAATGATTCCTTAAACCCTAGAGTGGCTCACCTCTAAACGGAGCTACTTCCTTAATGAACGACACGTACCCATTAATCGGGTTATCCTTAAACGCCTCTCGTCACAAGCTGGGATTCATTTCCATGATCCACACACTCCATATCCTACAACATATCTCATTCCTCACATAGCAAACATAACAAAACCTTTCTTGTTTCGGCGTACACATGATAACATCGCATTCATTTTAAACACCTAACGTAAACACATCATAGCATAGCAAGGGAATTTGCCTAGCACAATATCAACACAAAACACCATAAGATCGGTTCACACAAGGAACCTTCCACCATAGTTAGTATATATAGTGAGCCTAGAGATTATTGTCAATCTCATGCTAAGCTCGTTACCAACCTCGTTACCGTCCAGTTATATCGAACGGTTAACTTAAACCCAAGGTGTGTCGGATATAGTAATCCCAAGCACACCGAAATAACATTCGTATGCCCCTGTGGCCCGACGTGAGTCAGTAACTAGCTTTGGATAAGCTAAGGGAAGGTAGAAACCAAATTGGAATACCAACCTATAACTACACCAAGAGAGCCGAAACCGGATATGACATCGACTCCGTCCATCACACGCGTGGCCGGAACAACCGGACTCCTCACCCCCCCATTAGTACATATACACTTATAAATAAGTAGTTAGAGATCCATTATGGAGCCTACCACATCCACACACCATACGGTATCATAACCGAGTTAAGCACACAAGGGAGGTTCACACACTTGCATACAACAACAATATCCAACTAACTCACACATAGCCGTGGTTAGCACGTTCCCAAGGTTTGGGCCGTCAACTCCGAATACCGATCACTCATGTGTTCCTAGTTTTGGTTAGCTAAGGTTTAACACATATTTGAGGTTGAATGGTATCGGAGGCCAAATTCGCCACATAAATGAATTACTATAAACTCATTACATGTTTTAATCTTACAAGGTGGCAAACACTCAGAAAAACATATTGGCATACAAGCCGGTGTAATCCGGTAGGACACAGGTTGCAAGAAAACCATACCTTTCACCACGGTCCACTATATTGTGTCCTCCTAGGTTCCTCGAACAAATCCCGTACAACTGATAACATTACAATTACTTTCATTAACATTGGAGTAACATGCTTGTTTAAAGTCTAATGCTTATCTTTCTAACCATCATCACTCCCTAATGTTGTACCACTAAGTCATTGTAGTTTAAACTTAATCATATAAGTTAATCACTTCTCATTACACCTCATACTTGTTTACACCTCTTAAGGCCTTTACATGTCACCAAACAAGGCCTAAACATCATCTAAAACCATTACCATTCAATCCCCCATCATTAGGAGCCTTAAACAAATTTTTTTCTTCATTTCTGGTCTGGACCGCCCTCTGGGGCGGTCCTAGGGGCGGTCCACAACAGATGCTACACGTTTCTTTTTTTTTTCACTTCTCTGCAGTGGACCTCCCCACAGGGGCGGTCCGTAGGGGCGGTCCACTGCAGAACCAATTTCCTAATGTGCTTTTCTCCTCTTTCTGAACTCCAAATTCATCCCAATTTTTTCCTATGCTTTACACATGTTCTCCCACATGTTTTAACATCTTTTGGGCACACTTAAACCCTCTCGAAACATCCCAAAAATTCCTTAAACTTTTACTCGACTTTTACTAAGTCCTTAACACTTAGAACATTTTTTTCTTACACTTGTAACTTGTATTCTTGCCTAAAACTTCACCTAACCAAAGTACTCCCTCACTACCTTATAACCACCCTTTTAAACATCATTTGCACTACACTCATCCCCTTTACACACACTCCTCAAGTCTTTCCCACAAGTTCATAACTAAACCTTCACAAGACGTTACACTTTCATTGTTCACCAAACTTTGCACAAGACTTTACGACACCTCCACCATCACCTTGGTGTATCAAGAAATCATCCATTAGTTCCCTAAATCTCCAAGACTATGCCTAAGGCATCTTAACACCTAAGAACACCTTAATTCACTTTCTTTCACCATCTTAACACTTAAAAATTCCAAGTACCTTCTAGGTCATAAAATCTCATTACAACACATAAACTCTTTTGTTCATCAACTAAATTTCGCCATAGCTTCTCTTGTATCACCTTACACCAAAACACATTGTTTTTCACCTTTAGACAATCAAGAACATTCAATCTCTTAATACACACTCTTATACACAAACATATGGTTTTTCATCCTTTAACCATCAACACATTCACCTTCACAAGAAATGTTCTTTACACCCAACTAAACCTTTAAACTACACTACATCACAATATAGTGCATAAACTTAAATTGCTTGGCACTTAGGCCCTTAAATAACATGGCTCTTAGGCCCTTAAATTGCATTAAACTTAAACACTGAATTTCCCACATAAGTAATGCCTTTGACCTGCAAATACACCCAACAATACATATGTCCTTAATAAACTCCTTGAGAGCATTTCTCTAGGTCATTCACCATTGGCTCCTTAGGTATTTTATTAAGCAAATCAAGCTCATTTTCCTAAGGCATTTAAACTACATTGAGATAGTTTGTTTACCTCTTTTTCCTCACAAACTTCTTTCTTGTTTCCATGTAAACCGGTAGGATGTTTGGTTGTTTGTCAACTTCTAAACAATGTACACATAATAGAATGAGTATTCAAGCATTATGCTTCATCTCATTGTAAACCCTAGTTACATATATTGTTTTAACACATTAAGGTAATTGTTTTACCTTTGAATGGAAAGAGAGCTTGAATGAGTATCAAGAGAGGACTCCTCCTAGCCCTTGGAAGATTCAAATGAAGCTAAAACAAGACAAGAGAAGACACCATTACATGGTGCATTTTCGGTCAACACCAAAAATGAAGGAAATGGAGTTTTCTTTGGTTTTTCCTTACCGTGAAGCAAAGGTGATCAACAAGGCATAAAAATGTAAGCTCAAGCTCCTTCCATGGAAGTTCTCCTTGGCACCGAAATGGTGGTTTTGATGATTTGAAAAGACAAGGTTGTAGAGCTTGCTCCAACTAAGAGAACGGTAGTCTCGGAATTAAATTCGGAGCATGGAGTTAGGAGTTACAAGCACTCAAAGATGAAGAATGGAGGTGGGCTGTAGCAAAACGAGATGGAGAAGGGAGGAGGAAGATAGGTGACGATGGGAGCAAGGAGAAATGAAGGAAAAGTGAGGAGAGAGGTAAGATTTGGAGATATTTATGTTATAAAGCAAAAGTAACCTTTTTACTTACTTTTTCTTTCTTTCTTTAACTAACTAGCAAGGGTGGTGACTCACCACTTATGAAATCGGACCCCCATATACTTAGAAGGGTATAATAGTCTTTGTTGACCAATTTAATTACTTATAACAACATATGTTACAAACTAGCTTATAAAAGTTACTATTCACAAAAACAAGGCACATAGAAGTGAAATTTTTGATTTCCCATTGATATAGCCACCCAAATGTGATACTATATAGTACACATGTTAATTAAAGAGTAATGATGGACATTTAGCCATTCAAAACTCATTTACAAGACAATATTTCAAAAACGTGCTTTAAGACTCCTTAAAGCACATTTTGTGTTTTAACTTGTTTTCAAGCTTGGTTTTCTTTGGTAATTGATTTAATATGTTCTTTAACATATTTATAAGGTATAGGTATGACCATTAGGTCTTATACAAATTTATCCCAAGCTTAGAGCACATTTTAGCCCATATTGACCTTAAAGTATTTATTTATGTTTTGTTTGGTTTCATTGTCTACCAAGGTTTCCTAAGGACTTAATTAGCCCTATAAAATCATAATTAAATATTATTAAGTCTTGGTAGGCTATTTGGGTCCTAGCCAAGTTCACTCCAAGCTTAGAGCATGTTTTTGCTCAAACCGTGTCTTAGTGTTTTATTGTGTTTTACCATGGTTTAAATGGTTCATTTATGTTTCTAAGGCACTTTTTAGCCTTTAAATACCATAGTTTAACATTTACACAACATACCAAGGTTTGGGGTAATTCAATAGGCTTTGGATGGGGTGTTACAGTTCACAACTCTCACATCAAACCCAACACTTGTTTACACATTTTAAGGCCTTTACATGTCACCAAACAAGGCCTAAACTTCACCTAAAACCATTACCATTCAATCCCCCATCATTAGACGTCATTAGAACACATTTTGAGCAAATTTTGCCCTGGTCCGGTACTTGGTCCGGACCCAAGGTCCTGCTCGGACCAACACAGGAATTATGGCTCGGCCTTTTTTTTACTTGGTCCGGGTCTTGGTCCTGGACTAAGGACCCGGACCACTTGTAAACATCATTTTCGGCACATTTTTAAGGGTGGTCCGGGACCTTATACAAGGGCTAAGTCCTGGACCATGTTAATAAGTTGTCAAAACACCATTTTTCAACCCCTAATCCAACCTTAAACCTTACCTAATCATTCCATAATCTTTCCACATGCTCCCTACATGTTTAAACACCTTAAATCATGCACTAAACCTTCCTAAATCATCACTATCTTGTTACTCAATTTCTTACAACAATTCCTAACACTTATAACATTTTTCCTTAGATTTCTAAGTGGTATATTATGCCTACTACCTCAACTAACCAAAGTGTTGTCTCACAAACATTACCACTACTCCAAAAGCATTACTTCTCACATACACAACTCCTTATATCTTCCACTAGTTCACACTTAGACCTTCACAAGGCATTACTTTTCCTTTGTTTACCAAAACTTGAACAAGACTTAACACTTCAAATAACATAAATTTGGTATGCCTGAAACATCCATTTGATCTCTAAATCCTCCAAGACCATTCCTAGGTCATCCTAGGACTCATGAAAACCTTAATTCACTTCCTTTCACCATCTTAACACTTAACAATTCCTAGTACAATCTAGGTCACCAAATCTCATTAGAATACATAAACTCCTTTGTTTATCAACTAAATTTTGCCATAGCTTCTCTTGTGTCACCTTACACCAAAACACATAGTTTTCCACTTTTATACAATCAAGAACACTCAATCTCTTAATCACCTCCTTACACACAAACATATAGTTTTTCATTCCTTTAACCACCAAAGACACTCATCTTCACAAGAAATGTTCTTTACACACAACTAAACCTTTAAACTACACTACATCACAATATAGTGCATAAACTTAAATTGCTTGGCACTTAGGCCCTTAAATTGCATTAGCCTTAAATAATGAATTTCCACATTTAATTGCCTACAACCTGTAATTACACACAACAATGCTCCCATGTCCTTTTAGTCCACCTTGTGGATAGTTTTCTAGCTCATTTCCTATTGGCTCTTTAGGTTATTTATTAAGCAAATATAGCTCAATTCCCTAGTACATAAAACTACATTAAGAGAGGTCATTTACCTCTTCTCTTCAAGATTTTCTCACTTGTTTTCTCTTGTTCTTTCTTGATTCAAATTCGACAAGGAGCTTTTATCACTTCTCAATCTTCTAACCAATACACATATAAGGGTAATGAGCATTAAGTTTAATACTTAAACTCATAATTAAACCCTAGATTACATAAGTGTTAAAACACTAGAATTGATGTTTACCTTTGGAATTTTAAAGAGAGCTTGATTAAGTAGCAAGAGAGGACTTATCCTAGTCCCTTGAAGTTTGAATTAAGCTAAGAAGAGAGCAAGACATGGCACCATTAAGAGGTGAATTTTCGGCCACGAACCGAAATGAGAGGAAACTTAGATTTTCTTTGTTTTTTCTTAACTTGAAGCAAAGGAGAATGACAAGGCATGAAAAGATGAGCTCAAGCTCCTTCAATGGATATTCTTCATGGCACCAAAATGGAGTTCTTGAAGATTTGAAAAGTGGGAAATGAAGAGCTTACTCTAACTAAGACAAAGGTAGTCTTGAAATTGATTTTGGAGCATGGAGCCATGAGTTACAAGTAAAAGAAGATGAAGAATGAGATGCTACAGTAGGAGAACGGTTTTTGCATGGGAGGATGAAGGTAGGTGATGGTGGGAGCAAGGAAAGATGAAGGAAAAGTGAGGAGAGAAGTAAAGTTTGGAGATATTTATGTTTTAAGGCAAAAAGTAAATTTTACTTTAGTTTCCCCCTCTTTATTTACTTGGCTGCCAATGGTGATGACTCACCATGACTAAAAACCGTCCCCCTCCTATTAGATAACATATATAGGGCCTTGTTTGACCATTTAGCTAATTAAAGTTGACTAAAGCCAAAACTAGCACTATTCACTAATTAGTGCATATATTTGTGAAATTTTTGGTTTCCCATTGATTTAGGCTTCCTAATGTGATACTAAGTAGTACGCATATTGATTAAAGAGTGATGATGGGAATTTAGCCACTCAAAACCCATTTCCAAGATAATTTTTCAAAAATGTGCTTTAAGGATGTGCTTTAAGACTCCTTAAAGCACATTTTATGTTTTAAATTGTTTTCAAGCTTGGTTTTCTTTAGCATGTTAATAAGGTCTAATAATGACCTTTAAGTATTATACAAGTTTACACCAAGTCTAGAGCAAGTATTTGCTTAAATTGACTTTATGGTGTTTTCTTGTGTTCTCTTTGGTTTAATTGTCTACCAATGTTTCTTAAGGACTTAATTAGCCTTATTAAATCATAATTGCATGTTATTAAGTCTTGGTAGTCTCTTTGGGTCCTAAGCAAGTTCATTCCAAGCTTAGAGCATGTTTTTGCTCAAACTGTCTTAGTAGTACTTTATTGTGTTTACTATGTCTTAAATTGTTCAGTAATGTTTCTAAGGCATTTTTTTGCCTTAATATACCATAGTTTAATATTTAAGCAACATAGATTTGGGGTATTTCAATCTACCCCCCTTAAAAGAACTTCGTCCTCGAAGTTCACAGTTTCCCTTATATCCTTCCATAGAATTCGGGTATTACTTACACGATAAAACTTCCATAACTAAACATACTTTACATCACAACCTCAGACTTAACGGTCTAGGTAACATATCCACATTTGTATCAACATCTCCACCCTCAGACTCTCTGGTCTGGGTAACATAACCAAATTCAGAACACTACCACCTTAGGACTCACGGTCAAGATAAAATTTATTACACATACCATACAACATATCTTAGCATGTATAGCAATCAGAAATATCCTTTTTTCCATCTCTTCATGGACTCCCATGTCGAGTACATATACACTGTGATCCCGCAGAACCCGGTCACAATGGACACCTTCTGGCCCCTGTTCCATTGGGTGATCAAAACAATCACTTAATTTTTAACATATATACTTCTCATGTCACCAGTCCGAAGACAAAGGCTCGTATGTCCTCAGCTCATGAGCAAGTACTACAAAAATATTCTTTACGAGGTTAAGTATAAGAAATTTCTTTATGTAAAGTATCTATCGAAAGTTTTGAAAATACCCATTGAAAATCCTTTTTGAAAACGCAATACAACTCCAAGTCCAATTTATGCTCTTTGCATCTTTCCTTAGCGTGGTTATTTGTGACCACTTATAGGGAGCTTCAAGAATCATCCAACCCAGATGTGATCAGCATCAGTGTTGAACTATCCTTCCACCCCAATTTTGTTCGGCTTCCCTTGATCACATGCAAATCAAGTTACACCTCCCACTTCATTTCAAGCATCAAATAATACACTCATTTCCAATTTTCTATCTTTTTTTGTCATTCTCGTCGTAATCATTACATCTCCAAAGGATAGAACTCCGTTTATCAGTTATCTCCATTCACTTTAATCCAGTTACCTAGGGAATATTATTCTCACTAGGTTCTATGCCGGTTTCATACCCCTTCATACATCAGAATACTGTATATATATATATCAAAATATGATACACTATTTTACAATTAGTATTATGTGCACATATACTGTCAGGGTTTTAGTTCTCCTAGAGTTTCTTTACTCCCTTACACTTGTACACTCACACAACAGTTAACAAAGTATACACACTTATCACAATGGTATTCACATCTTTTGTGCGTAATTACCATAATTAAACCATGAATGGATGTGTATGTTTATGTAACGCACAGACCAATCATCCAAACAAATTATTTCGTGCTATGCACAACATAGTTCACGTACACTTGTACGTTAAAACACACTAAGCGGTTTTGCGCTCTACCCCCCTTAAAAGGGATTACGCCCACGTAATCAATCCCTGAACATTGGTTTAAAATGTTCTGCCGCCGTGAAGTGTTTTAACTTCCATGCGGTCTGTTATACAATGCGTTCTGGTTAGAGGATCTTAACCATATTGGCGGTTTAGTCCCTAAACAAAGAATTCTCATTGGAGTTTATTTAGCTCATAACCTGTTTCGGTTCTGGCCTGTGAGGCTTCTAGGCGTTAATAATTAGCCATTTATTCATATTCTCAATGCATATCCGGTATCTGAAACATGGGTTCACTGGCCTCTGCTGCGCAACTTTGATAACTTTAGAGCTGAGTTGCCCCATTTGTTATTGTTATTGTATTTTAGAACTCCGATTTATCACCTTTATCTTGTGAATTACGGGTTTCTCAACCGACACATGGTATCTTTTACCGTGAGCGAATTCGGTGAGTTGCAAACTTTCTATCCACCTCCATGATAACTTACTGTGTATACTGCTATGTATTTCTCAATGATTGACTTGATTTCTTTTGACTTAGTATCGGAGATTGAGCTACTACCTAATGTGCAGTGCTCTCTCGGTTATTTCCCACACATGAGGTATATTCCATACCGATATTTGGTATTTAGTGTTACTGTAGTCTCTTGTTTCTAGTCATGCCTCCACATTTGGTTCTGTACAAGTATCATTTCATTGGTGTGACCTTGCATTTCCTATGCATCGGTCATTATAGCGTTATAAGTCTCTTTCTACTTCTACCACAATTTACACTTTCCAAATTCCTAACTATCTCACTCAATCATTACTGCGCAAGTGCAATACCAAAACACTCAGTCATACAGAGTGCAGAGGCATAAACCCTTGGCAGCAAATCTCTTATGCGATTGCAATAGGAATTCACACTGCGTTTCACTGAGATCCTTATCATATAGTACCGGCTACTGGCTTACCGCCCAGTCTGTTTACTATCACTTACCTTTGTATCTCCATCGAGTTTAACTCACACCATATTATCGCCTAACAATACTCATACAACGGTCACTTACCGCGCACCGTGTTCTTACTTCTTGTACAACACTAACTTACATGGCGTCCGCTAACATATTAGCTTCCGCACATGTACTTTCATTACTGGTATTATGGTTTGTCATTCCTTTGGATGACTACTGGATACACTATTTTTCGAGTCTTTATGCTCCTTGAGCGAACCATCCCTTTGTTACCCTCAATCGAGTTATAAACCGGCATTACTCAGCTCGGTGCTTTACATTATACACACATGCTACTAAACTAGCCGCTCTCTCGCAATAACAACATGGTCAATCCTTAACATATTTCTTGAACTTGGTTCACATAACTACCTCTCCCGCGATCTCATAATGTCGAGGGCTATCCCCACTTTTAAAGCAGTGGTTCGTTCTCCGCTCTATTCACTTGTACGACATAAACTTCTGCAATCAATTTAAGTTTACATAACACATTTTGTTTGTGGCTTATAAGCCTTATTGCCTCGAGCTCTGCTCATTCTAGGTTGTTCACACACATTTACTTCTCTGTATAACATTACATGGTTTGGAGGTTGTATTGGGCTCCATGACAAGGTCATTGTATCACGCTTCCCTTCAAGGGATGCCCATTAGGAATGTCAGGTTGCCTCCTGACGACTTATGTTTAACTGAGTGTTAGTTTCAACCCTTCCGTTTCTGTCACGTTATTTCGTCCAACAATTGTTGATCCAAACACCCTTCACGGATTGCTCCTGGGTGTTGCTAACTTATGCCCTTACATCTGGCTTGCACTTATTGGTGTGTTTTGTTAACTACGCCGTTTTGTGTTCTTAACTAGGTTTACTGTTCTCTTCAGTGACGATCGATATTCCCTGGTAGTCTAGGTGATCATTCTGGGACTTGCATCCCATTCATTGCATATTAACATGTCCATATCAGGCATCTGCCTTGCCATGTATAGGCTGGGTCATCGTTTCAGCTATCATGTTTATCCCTGAGGATCCTTAAGACATATGCGATGTCTTTACATAACAGTCAGTGCACTTCATATTCCCTGACTCTTAAACATTTCCTTGCAACAAATTCACTAATTCCTTTAGTCTAGTTGACTTAACTGGGTCCTTTCACTTCAACCATTCGTGGTAATCCATTGCTTTTGTCTGAATTTTACTGCTGACCGTAGTACGGAGTCGACTACTTCCCGTGTTCCGGACTCTACTCGTATACATATGTGGGGTACCCTACTAATACATTGCTACTTACCGGACTAACCCATAACTGGGTCTGTCAGGCCCGCAAGCTCCTATCGGAGTGCAGTCATCCCGCATTTCATTTTTGTAAACTCGTAGTGTCTGTCACACGCCTAGGTAAAGTATTCTGTTGTCAACTTCCTTATATCATCCTATGATAATATGCATTCCCTGCTTCCCAAACTTAATCAAGCGAAAATCTATCCACTATTGTATTATTATGAACTCAATCCATTCCCACGGGTTTACCGATTTCGGTCCGGTTGTTCAAAAGTGAACTGGGTGTAATTTACCTACTACGTGGCGCTGAGGCCTGTGTAGGTTCTTTGGTTTGGCTTAAAAGAAGTTTTGAAACAAATATAGGTTTGAAAGAAAATTTAGTTTTGAAAAGCAAAGAGTTTGAAATAAATCTGATTTGAAAGAAAATTCTCATGGTTTCACAACGTCTTCTTGCCTTAACCAAGTCTAGCTTCTTGTTGACTGGTGTATTCCCAATTACAGGCTGTTAAGCCCTTCCTTGGTTGTGTTGATCTCCTATAACTTCATGTTACTTCACTAAGTATTTCGTATTTGCTTAAAATTTTTTTCCCGATCATCCCTGTTATAGCAGCACTTGCCATGGCAAGTGTGCCATGCTAACTGGCTATCTGTTCAACACACACACCGGTTGCGGTATTGTTTTTACCCGCCCTGTCATCAGTGGCCTTGTTGGCCCTTACTTGATCTTACAGTCTTGACAATAAATCCTTTGGGCGACTTCTCACTGTCTTCACATGATAATCATTAACTAAGGTGTTTCCCATTCTTGGAGACCCCTTTTTACTTAGTATTGTATCTTCTTCGTAGCCCGTTCCACGCATTTGTCGTGGTTATTGAGACTTGTCCCTTGTTTGGGTACTACGTTGTATTTCCTTAATCGGTTGGTATACTGTTGGCGGCATTATTTAATAGTCGTGGTCCCGTAGACACGCGTCTCGGGTTCCATTACTTCACTTCTTGCCTGTTACACGGTTGGTGCGTTGCAAGCTGGTTATTCTCGACTGCTCGGCATGTCGACCCAGGTTGCTGGAAATTCCATTCTCCTATGCATAAGATTCTTCATTCATCGTTATTAAATGCGGTTAACATTGATTAGATGGAAACCGTCTCCGGGATTCCCACTTTTCGGGATCTACCGTATGACAGGTTCTCAGTTCTCACAAAGGAACTTAATAACAGCCAGATCGGGTTTCCCGAGTATGAGAGGACTTTCATCTCTCTGGCGTTGTTTCTCGAGTTATAAAACAGGGTTTGTGGAGGGCGGGATGGATATTGTAGGTTTCCAGTACACACTGGTTATTCCTAACTAGCGTATCTCTCACGCTATCACTCGACCCTTAACCCAAAGTACTAATATCCTAACTCGCTACTTCCTAAGCTCGGTATTTCTAGTCATCAGAGTGATACTTCGCTCTGATACCACTTTTTGTAACACCCCAACTACGACAATACACTTAACAACCATTTGTAGCGGAAAACATAACTCATCACATTACTTAACTCATTGGTGTTACATGCCGTTAACCACCCACGTTGCTAACAAGGCTAATACATGTATATTGTATCGGTCTGATGGACCAGATTCCCGAGCATCTACACATTACAATCTCGTTCCATTTCCAACAATCACTATACATTTACATTCCAACTGTACCGAGTATTTACAAACTAATGCCGGCAATAATTTCGGTCTTAATACACCTACAATACATAAGTAATTAAATGAACTACCCATGTACAAACAACTACCCCGTCCTACTCTCAAACGGCTTCCAGCTCTTTGTACCTAAAAAGAAAGAGAGAAAGGGTGGCCCCCCAGGGGGCTCAGCACCTTTGCTGGTATGGTAATCATGCAGCCTGCATACTACCGGGCCACACACAACTATTTGTTGTCTAAGCATGCGGTTGATTTTATTTAAATCATGCATGAAAACTATAAACACACAACTCATTACATACCCACAACAATGGGGCTCAACAAATAGTCAACACGCCTATACTCGTTAGATCACTCATTGTGTTCTTTAACCTTTGAGGGTTTCTCCTCTAATGGAGCTATTTCCTTAATAGACGACACTTACCCACTAGTCGGGTTATACTTAAATTTCTCTTATTATAAAGTGGGATTGATACACATGATCCACATACTCCACATAACAACTCATTTCACATTTTGACGTCCAATTTACATAACATCGCAATAAGAATTGCAGCGCAACATCAACACAAAACATAACAGAACGGTTCTCTTTAGGAACCGAACCAAACATAGTTATTTAACTTGGAGAGCCTAGAGAATGCTGTCAAACTCATGCTAAGCTCGTTACATAACTCATTACCGTCATGTTAGATGAACGAATAACTTAACCCTAAGGTGCGTCGAATATAGTAATCCAAGCACACCAAACATAGTATGCCCCTAGGCCCGACGTGAGTCAGTAAAATAGACTTGGTTAAGCTAAAGGGAGGTTGAAAATCAAAAGGAAAATAACCATAACATATAGAGAGAATCGAACCTGATATGATAACGACCCCAATACTCACACACGCGGCCGGAACGACCGGACTCGTCACTCCCCGGTTAGCACTTGTTAGAAGTCCCATTATTGAAACTTAGTAAATTAACTTACGAGCAGGTGTTTAGGTCTAGTTAGACACACAAGGGTGGTAAACATACTTACACGCACAAACAACACACAACTAACTCACGCATAGCCATGGTTAGAACGTTCCCGTGGTTTGGGTCGTTAAATCCGAATACCAATCTCTTATGTGATCCTAGATTTGGTTAGCTACGGTATAACACTTTTGAGGTTAAACGGTATCAGAACTAAACACGCCACATAGTTGAATTACTGTAAACTCATTACATGATTTTATCTTATAACGTGGCAAACATTCAGAAAAACACATTGGCATACAAGCCGGTGTAATCCGGTAGGACACAGGTTGCAAGAAAACCATACTTGTCACCAAGGTCCACTTTATTGTGCCCTCTTATGTTCCCCGAATAATTCTCGAACAACTGGTAACATTACAATTACTTTCATTAACATTGGGGTAGTATGATTGTTTAACGACTAATGCGCCCATAGTTAACCCCGTCATCTTGTTATACTTAATTTTACTCTTGTGATCTTAAGTTCACAACTCTCACATCAAACCTAACACTTGTTTACACATTTTAAGGCCTTTACATATCACCAAACATGGCCTAAAATTCACCTAAAACCATTACCATTCAATCCCCCATCATTAGAAGTCATTAGAACACATTTTGAGCAAATTTTGCCCTGGTCCGAGACTTGCTCCGGACCCAAGGTCCCGCCCGGACCAACACAGGAATTATGTCTCGGCCCTTTTTTTTACTTGGTCCAGGTCTTGGTCCTGGACTAAGGACCCGGACCACTTGTAAACGTCATTTTCGGCACATTTTTAAGGGTGGTTCGGGACCTTATACAAGGGCGAAGTCCCGGACCATGTTAATAAGTTGTCAAAACACCATTTTTCAACCCCTAATCCAACCTTAAACCTTACCTAATAATTCCATAATGTTTCCTACATGTTTAAACACCTTAAATCATGCACTAAACCTTCCTAAATCATCACTAACTTGTTACTTAATTTCTTACAACAATTCCTAACACTTATAACATTTTTCCTTAGATTTCTAAGTGGTATATTATGCCTACTACCTCAACTAACCAAAGTGTTGTCTCACAAACATTACCACTACTCCAAAATCATTACTTCTCACATACACCTCCCATACACAACTCCTTATATCTTCCACTAGTTCACACTTAGACCTTCACAAGGCATTACTTTTCCTTTGTTTACCAAAACTTGAACAAGACTTAACACTTCATATAACATAAATTTGGTGTGCCTAAAACATCCATTTGATCTCTAAATCTTCCAAGACCATTCCTAGGTCATCCTAGGACTCATGAACACCTTAATTCACTTCCTTTCACCATCTTAACACTTAACAATTCCTAGTACAATCTAGGTCACCAAATCTCATTAGAATACATTAACTCCTTTGTTTATCAGCTTAATTTTGCCATAGATTCTCTTGTGTCACCTTACACCAAAACACATAGTTTTCCACTTTTATACAATCAAGAACACTCAATCTCTTAATCACCTCCTTACACACAAACATATATTTTTTCATTCCTTTAACCACCAAAGACACTCATCTTCACAAGAAATGTTCTTTGCACACAACTAAACCTCTAAACTACACTACATCACAATATAGTGAATAAACTTAAACACCTTGGCACTTAGGCCCTTAAATTGCATTAACCTTAAACACTGAATTTCCACATTTAAATGCCTACAACCTGCAATTACACACAACAATGCTCCCATGTCCTTTTAGTCCCATGTGGATAGTTTTCTAGCTCATTTCCCATTGGCTCTTTAGGTTATTTATTAAGCAAATATAGCTCAATTCCCTAGTACATAAAACTACATTAAGAGAGGTCATTTACCTATTCTCTTCAAGATTTTCTCACTTGTTTTCTCTTGTTCTTTCTTGATTGAAAATTGGCAAGGAGCTTTTATCACTTGTCAATCTTCTAACCAATACACATATAAGGGTAATGAGCATTAAGTTTAATACTTAAACTCAAAATTAAACCCTAGATTACATAAGTGTTTTAAAACACTAGAATTGATGTTTACCTTTGGAATTTGAAAGAGAGCTTGATTAAGTATCAAGAGAGGACTTCTCCTAGTCCCTTGAAGTTTTAATTAAGCTAAGAAGAGAGCAATACAAGGCACCATTAAGAGGTGAATTTTCGGCCATGAACTAAAATGAGAGGAAACTTAGATTTTCTTTGTTTTTCCTTACCTTGAAGCAAAGGAGAACGACAAGGCATGAAAAGATGAGCTCAAGCTCCTTCAATGGAGATTCTTCATGGCACCAAATTGGAGTTCTTGAATATTTGAAAAGAGGGAAATGAAGAGCTTACTCTAACTACGACAAAGGTAGTCTTGAAATTGATTTTGGAGCATGGAGCCTTGAGTTACAAGTAAAAGAAGATGAAGAATGAGGTGCTACAGTAGGAGAATGGTTTTTGCTTGGGAGGATGAAGGTAGGTGACGGTGGGAGCAAGGAAAGATGAAAGAAAAGTGAGGAGAGAGGTAAAGTTTGGAGATATTTACGTTTTAAGGCAAAAAGTAACTTTTACTTTAGTTTCCCCCTCTTTATTTACTTGTATGCCAATGGTGATGACTCACCATGACTAAAAAGCGTCCCCCTCCTATTAGATAACATATATAGGGCCTTGTTTGACCATTTAGCTAATTAAAGTTGACTAAAGCCAAAACTAGCACTATTTGAGCACTATTCACTAATTAGTGCACATATTTGTGAAATTTTTGGTTTCCCATTGATTTAGGCTTCCTAATGTGATATTAAGAAGTACACATAATGATTAAAGAGTGATGATGGGCATTTAGCCACTCAAAACCCATTTCTAAGACAATTTTTCAATAATGTTCTTTAAGACTCCTTAAAGCATATTTTATGTTTTAACTTGTTTTCAAGCATGTTTTTCTTTAGTAATTGATTTAAAATATTCATTAGCATGTTAATAAGGTCTAAGAATGACCTTTAAGTATTATACAAGGTTACACCAAGTCTAGAGCAAGTATTTGCTTAAATTGACTTTATGGTGTTTTCTTGTGTTCTCTTTGGTTTAATTGTCTACCAATGTTTCTTAAGGACTTAATTAGCCTTATTAAATCATAATTGCATGTTATTAAGTCTTTTTAGGATCTTTGGGTCCTAACCAAGTTCATTCCAAGCTTAGAGCATGTTTTTGCTCAAACTGTCTTAGTAGTACTTTATTGTGTTTACTATGTTTTAAATTGTTCACTAATGTTTCTAAGGCATATTTTTGCCTTAATATACCATAGTTTAATATTTTAGCAGCATATCAAGGTTTGGGGTATTTCAGATTTGGTCTTGTTTTTCCTTGTAGGCTTACGGCAATAAGGCTGAAGGTAGCCACGTAAATTAGTTTATTGAAGTCATGAAATCAAGCTTAATTAGGTAGCTGCATTACTTTTATTTTTATACAGTAATCGAGCTTCTTTTCCTTGTTCATTATCGGCAAGGATAACAGGAAAGGAGGGACTTTGTGTGCCACTTGAATACAAGATGACAAGGCAAGGTAGGTAGCTTGTTTCTTTAGAATTTTCTAAGCTAAATTATGTTACTCTTGGGTCTGAATTATCACGCCACTTAAGCTGGAAGATAAGCTGATTCATTGATATATATTAGACTAATATCAACATGTAACTAAAGTAGATCTAGATTTAACTTTACTTATTAAATTCATGACTTTTCCTCAAAGCTAATCTCCTTGTAATTTTGCTGCAGATTTTCGGCAATGGGAGGTCAACTTGGACTGATATTCTCCTTCCATAATGTCACATAGCATGTGGAAGGATGAGTCATCAAATTCCATGACTTTACAAAAACAAAATCCTTGCTTTTTTACTACAAAATTCGGCCACATGTGTGACCAGGTGGGGTTGCTTTTCAACCTTATTTTTGTCACATTATATTACATTAAGACCATATTGTAGCATGTTATAGGTTACACCATTTATTTGGTACATTTATACCAAGGTAAAAGATGAAAGTTTCAAAGGTAAATGTTGAATTTATAGTACTTTTTGAGTAGGTTTCTGGCCCTATTAGTGCTACTGGTTTAGCACTGTCTTTGATTGACTAAGATGGTCGATCCATCCCCATTTAAGATTCCCAATTCGTGGCTCCTAAAAAACTTCAAGGTAATAGCGTAGAACGCGTTTTTACGGCACCCGAGAGTGCGTTTTTGTGCTCTAAGGATATTTTGGAAAATAAATTGGTCCAACGAGTTCCAAGTGTTTATAAACATATTTTATGGTCAATAATGATATGTTAAGGTGTTACATTGAGTTATATGAGGTTATATCAACTCATGACATAATTCCCCGGTTAACGGGACACTCCCGGACCAAAGCAGGAGCGTTACGAATTTCCCCCAAGCACTTTATGTATTTTTGCAAAAGTAGCACGAGAATTATCTTTAGAATTATGAATAATGATAGGAGGAACTCAAAGAATGAATTATATAGGAGTTCTTGCAACTTCTACACCTCTCCTAGGCCTTCCCGGGCGTTTATGGGGCCTTCAAGGGTTCATCTTATATGTTTAGCGAAGTGTTTAGGTGCATTTGGTATGAAGTGTAATGATTTACTTCATCTTATAAAGCATTTCCGGGTGTTTCCAGGGCTTTTTGGGCCTTAAGGGAGGTGTGTCGACTCTCCCGGGCCTTTTGCATTTTTACTCAGTTCTAGATGAGGTCCTATATTTTAAGGGTCATATAATGATCCTTAATTGACTTGGTATAAGTTTTATAGTTTGTATAACTTGGTTAGCTTAAGGTCCTTCTTAACACACGTTTTTGACCATAAGAAGTTTAGGTGCGTTCTTAACGCCTAAGTGTTTATGTGCTTTCTTAGGGTTTCATATACCCCAAATAAACTATTAATTCCCATAATTTAATTATTTAATGGTTAGGGGTATTTCAGTTTACCCCCCTTAAAAGGACTTCGTCCCAAAGTCACAACTTTTACTTACTCATCCTATGGAATCAAGTTCCTCATATCTATTCACCGCATACTTATCATTCCTAGGTGTCAATACCATATTGATGCTTCTACATTCCATCAGTCATCCGAGCGTATGCAACTCGTATATACGCATAACCTTCACTCATGACAATCAATGTAATATAACATAAATATCCTGACAAATACTGTAAATAAGTGTACTTCTATAACCATCCAAGTGTCACATAGAACACATCAATAACCATTCAAGTGTCACATAGAATTACTAACATTCAAACAAGTGCACACATGCATAACAACCAAACACAAAACCAGTATGCTCTGTTTACACATTATCTAGACTACAAATATGCAAGTTGCATGTGGTGCTCTACCCCCCTTAAAAAGGGTTATGCCCACGTACCCCCATAAGTATACACAAACTAAAGGAAAAGTTCTGGATACTTATCTCGCATGGAGTCCTCTAACTCCCATGTCGCCTCCTCAATGTCGTGGTTCGACCACAAAACCTTGACCATCTTAATGGTCCTTTTCCTGGTATCCTAACGTGAGTGTCTCGGGCTCTAGATATGCGATAGGTGAGGCACATACTGCTTTAGTTGAGTTATGTGGAACACATTGTGTACTCTTCCAAGCCCAACAGGTAAGTCTAGCCTGTAGGCTAATGGGTCCACTCGCTCAGTGATAAGGTACGGCCCTACATACTTCGGGCTAAGCTTGCCCTTCTGTCCAAATCTAAAGACGCCCTTCATCGATGAAACTCTGAGGAAGACTCGGTCGGCTACTACGAACTCGAGGTCTTTCCTCCAGACATCAGCATATGACTTCTGTCGGTCCTGGGCTTCCTTCATGTTCTTGCGTATCTTTACAATGTCCTCCTTCATTTGGTTTAGGTACTCCGGCCCTAAGATGGTAATCTCACTGGCCTCGTCCCAACAAAGAGGTGTCCTACACGGCCTGCCGTACAATGCCTGAAATGGTGGCATCTGAATGGATGCATGATAGCTGTTATTGTACGCAAACTCGGTTAGGTGTAGACAGTCTATCCAGCTTCCCTAGAAGTCTAAGGCACAAGCTCTAAGCATGTCCTCTAATGTCTGAATGGTTCGCTCACTCTGACTGTCTGTCTAAGGGTGGAAGGCGGTACTTAGCTTCTGCTTTGTACCCAATGCTTCCTGAATTTGCTGCCAAAATCTCGAGAGAAATCGGGAGTCTCTATCTGATACAATCGACTTAGGTACACCTTGGAGTCTAATGATCTCTTTCTAGAAGAGGTCCGCCAGCTTGGGAACTTTGTAAGTGTCCTTGATAGGAATAAACCTTGCAACCTTCGTCAGTCTATTGACGATTACCCATATAATGTTTGCACCTCCTCTAGTTGGTGGAAGACCGACCACGAAGTCTAGGGATATATCTTCGAACATCCAATATGGGATGGGCATCGGCTGTACTAACCCGCCCGGTCCCCGGTGCTCGAACTTTACCTTCTGTCAAGTCATACATCGTGTCACAAACTCTCCAACATCCTTCTTCATACCACTCCACCAGAAATGTAACTTCAGATCCTTGTACATCTTAGATGACCCTGGGTGTACGTATAAGGAAGAGCAATGAGCTTCCTGTAGTAACTTCTCCTTCAGGTCAGGGCTGGACTCTGGAATGCACAAATGACCATTTAGTCTGATTAACCCATCTTCACTGAATACAAAATCGTACTATTGTCTCTCAAAAATACCATCAGTCAGTTGTTGCTTGATAGTCTGCATGTACTGGTCCTTATCCTGAGCACAACGTACTTCCTCGATAAGGTTGATGTCTCCTGTCATAACAAATAAGGAATGAGCTCTACGGCTCAAGGCGTCAGCAACGACATTTGCGTTGCCCTCTTTGTACCTGAGGTCAATGTCGTTGTCCTTTAGAAACTCGACCCATCACCTCAGTCTCATGTGTTAGCTCTTTCTGAGTGAATAGATGCCAAAGGCTCTTATGATCTAAGTAAATTGTAACTATAACCCTATACAAGTAGTGGTGCCAGATTTTTAGTGCAAATACTACTGCTCCCAATTCTAAATCACGTGTCGGGTAGTTCTCCTCATGTTTCTTATGCTGACGTGATGCATAAGCGACAACCTTGCCATGCTGCATGAGTACACACCCTATCCTAGTGCCTGAGGCATCACAGTATACTTCAAACCCGTCGGTCCCCTTTGGAATGGTGAGTATGGGCGCCGACGTCTGTAGATCCTTCAGTGTCTGAAAGGAACGCTCGCAATCCTCGGTCCATACAAATGGAACATCCTTCTTCATCAGATTAGTCATTGGTTTCACCATTCTGGAGAAGTCTTGGACAAATCTTCGGTAGTAACCAGCTAATCCCAAGAAGCTACGGATATCTGTCACTGTCTTCGGTCTAGGCCAAGTCTTAACTGCCTCGATCTTTGCAGGGTCGACAGATATACCGCTGGCAGATATCACATGCCCAAGAAATACTAAAGTGTCTAACTAGAATTCACACTTTGAAAGCTTGGCATATAGTTGGTTCTCTCTCATGATCTATAAAACTTGCCTCAGACGCACCTCGTGCGCGTCCTTAGTCTTGGAATAGACTAGGATGTCGTCAATGAACACAACCACTGATGAGTCTAGCTGTTCTCTGAATAATCAGTTCATGAGGTCCATAAATATAGCTGGGGCGTTCGATAAGCCAAATGGCATTACTGTGAACTAATAGTGCCCATAGCGCATTCGAAAAGCCGTCTTCTCCGTATCTCCATCTGATATTCGTATCTGATGGTATCCTGATCTAAGGTCAATTTTCAAGAAGACCGTAGCACCTCTCAATTGGTCGAACAGGTCGTCGATCCGTGGTAAAGGATACTTATTCTTTACTGTTACTGCATTAAGCTCCCGGTAGTCAATGCAGAGTCGCATGCTACCATCTTTCTTCTTTACAAACAACACTGGTGCTCCCCATGGCGACACACTCGGTCTGATAAAACCCTTATCAAGCAGATCCTCTAATTGAATCTTCAATTCCTTCATCTCTGCCGGTGTCATTCGGTAGGGCGCCTTGGCAATAGGCCCCGTGCCTGGTATCAAATCGATGGAGAACTCAACATCCCGCTTGGGTGGCATCCCCGGTAATTCTTCAGGAAACAGATTAGGGAAATCTGATACAACTAGTATTTCCGACTTTGTCGGCTCTTTGTGCCCCAGTTCTTGGACAGAGCATAAGTAAACCGATTGTCCCTTCCTAACCTTTTTCATCAATGTTATAGCAGATACCAGCTTGATAGTTGGCTCTCTAGGAGTACTACGATAGGAGACTATCTTGCCCTTTGCGCAATGCAGTCGGCCCTTATACTTCTGTAACCAATCCATGCCAATGATGATGTTGAAGCCCAAATTATCAAGCTCAATCAGGTCTGCGTGAAAATCTTCACTCATGATATTAATCTGGAGTCCCATGTGAAGTTTCGTGCACCTCAGTCTCTCATTCGTCGGTAGTGTGACTAGGAAATCTGAGAGAGGCTCAGGGGCTGTCTCTAACTTCCTTGCCAAGGCAGAGGATATGAAAGAGTGAGATGCCCCTGAATCGAATAGTATCGATGCACTCACGCCATTTACAGTGAAGGTGCCTGTAATGACATTTCCCATGTTCTTTGCTTCCGCCATGTTCAACACATTCAGAACAGCTCCTCATTGGGCTTGTGTCCTAGGTTAACAATTCGTAAGATAATGAGGTTGGGGTGTATGTCTCAAAGGAATTGAAAATGCCATTTATTAATCCAATGATTCTTACATACACTCTCCATAATTACATCAATATTGTCTAAACGTCAAATTTAACCATTCGGGTTTTAGATGGGTAGTGTTCGCTAAGGTCGGTGGGGGCAGTATTCAGCTTAATGCCTTTAATCCCATGGTACACTAGTCTGGATTCTCCACCAAATATCATCACGTCCCCTGACTTCAAAACAATCTTGCTCGGCTTGTCCATCCTCTTCTGATCACCGTATAGAAATTCAGCATCATCTCCAATGGAGAATGATGCATCTGGTATCCCTTTGGTAATTGACTCAGATGTCTCGTCTCGGTCCTGGTGTAACCCAAGTTTTCCCCCTTTCTCATAGAATTTCACAATGCAAACGTCGGCTTTCACGTCTGGTATGGGGTTTGTTTCTAATTGTTGTGCAATTTTGACCGCTCAGTCATGAAGGTTAGAAAAATGTTGGGTATACTAGGCACTTGTGCTCCGTCTATCTTTCTTACCTCTCCAAACAACCTAGTTTGTGGATCCCAATCATTACCCATGCACATCATATACAACTTAAGTTTTGACTCGCTCTTGTATCCTGGAATGTAAAATCCGGTCAGACCCATTCCTAAGGCTCTACACTCATTTACAATGGCTATTTGTTCGTCTTGGGTTAGGTATTGCTTGAGTAGGATCATGCCGGGTCAAAGCACTTGGCATTCTTCCACTGGGTATTCCCGACCTTCGCCCAAAAGTTCAGGTGATCTCGGTCTCATAGGTAAGGGGTAACGGATGTCAGGTGAGAGGTTTCCTAAGTTAGGTTTCTCTAAAATTTGATTCGTACTAAACACATACAAGTCTCATCGTTTGATAGCTGTAAACACACATTCATGCTGTAAGCTTTTGGTTTAGGTCTTAGGCTTACCGGTATCGCGCTGAGTGCTAGTCTCAGCGCCGGGAACTCTCGCTGAGTAGAGGGTGTTTTGGCTTGGAACGACCTCCTTGCCAGTCTGCTGTGCAGTTGAAGGTGGCTGTCCTGTCGGACCTCTAATGTGGGTATTGTTCTGAGGCGCCTGGCCTCCTTGTGGTCCGCCTACCTCGATTGCTGGGGTCCTTGGTGTGTCTCTGTGTCCCTTGTACACCCGGCTTCCGAGGTTGGAGTAGCACTTGTATTCTCTGTGGCCCTCCTTCTTGCAGTAGCGACATTCTACCTTTTTGCCTTAGCAGTCTACGCCAGGGTGGACGTTTCCACAGTGCTTGCAGAAGTAATGGCGCTGGGTGGCTTAGTTCCTATTGTTACACAACCTGGTTTAGTAAAGGTATAGCTAATAAACATTTTGGTTAAGTGAGAGGTGGGTATCCTTACCCCTGGGTGGTGCAGACCTAAGCGGCTGGGCATTAATAGTGGGGCCGGTCAGACGAGGGACCTGCTCCTTCGCCTTCTGACCTTGGTAGTCCTTTCGCCCTTTCTTTTTGTCGAAGAATTTCTGGCTGAAGGTTTTAGGGTTAGTGACCAGTTTTAAGTATAGGTAGTAATAGAGAACTCATTCTCAATTAAAAGTTTCTTACTTTCCCCGCTTGTTGTAACCGCTAGAAGTCGCTCCCCCATCCTTGCCCTTGGAATTCTTCCTCTTTTTCCCATGGGCCTCATCTCTGGTCTAAAGCATCAGCTCGGTCTCCGACGTGGCGTCGTAGCACTCCTGAATGGTGGAAAAGCGTATAGCTCCCAAAAGCCCTGGATACGGTACCGTAATCCTCCTTTGAACTTCTGGATCTTTACCGTGTCTGAGTAGTCAACCCCTGGTATGAAGTCCAGTAAACTGATGAACTTAGCATAGTTCTCATCTACTGTATGATTCCCCTGAATCAGAGTCTCGAATTCCTGTCTTTTCCTCTACTTCAAGTGCTCAAGGTAATACTTGTCCCGCAGCACTTGTACGAACGCTGTCCAGTCAAAACCTGGTGTGGCTCGATGGTGGTCCTCGACCGACGGCCACCATATATCTGCAACATCTTTCAGGTTGTAGGCTGCGATGTCAACTCTTTGGTTCTCAGGAACCCGAACAGCTTTAAACGCCTTTTGATGCTCCACAACAAATTTCTCTAGCAAGGCGGGGTCTGGTTCCCCCGAATATGTCGGTATCTGTGCGTCTGCTATGCTCTTTAGCAAGTTAGTTTCCCTGGGCTGTGGTGGGTGGGGTATGGCTCCAGCGAACTGAGTCCCTAACTGCTCGACAAAGGCAGTCATGGCCTCTGCCAGGTTTGGTTTCTCTGGGATGTCCGCTGGTGTCTCGCCACCACACCCACTGTTGCCTCCACGTGCTCTACCACTCCTCGACATCTATAGGATGGTATGTTATCATTACTATTCTGTACTACACCGTCTTTACATTCTCAATCCAAAATGTGCAATAAAGACTAATTACTAGTAATAAGATATCCCTAAAAATTTTCCTTTCTAAGTCACGAATCCTCACAGGTGTTTCTGTATCCCAAAATTCCTATGCTCACTGTTCTTGACTCAGTATCTCGTCATCAAAACGGAACTCCGCTCTCATACCACTTTTTGTAACACCCCTACTCCTAATATCATAATATTGCAAGTCGTAGCTAAAATAAAAACGTAATTCGTAGCGGAAAATAAAACTAACTATCGTTTGGTGTTACACGCCGTCACTCACCCATATGAGTAACAAGGCATCCTTATCCATCAACCAACTCCAACTCTCAACCGCTGTGACGACCAGATACTGAGCAATCTTAAAGTTACAATCCAAATCCAAAACCACATAAGTGAGCAACTAAACCCATTACAACAAAAACTCCACAATACGGTACATCATAGAAATAAGAGTACTTTATTGAAAATACATTAACTACCCCACATCCTGCACTCCGTCTTCGTGACTCCGTTTAGTAACCTGAAATGTTTGGCCCAATGAAGGGCTCAACAAACTATATGCTGGTATGCTAAATGTAGTCTTAAATCATATGGATCCCTTAAGTCGTTTAGCCATTTGGATATTAGATTCATTACACGCTCTACCGGTTTACAACATTAGTAACAACTGTAAATATTTAAATAAACACACTGCAGTTCATCCAACAATATCAACACATAACCAATAACTAATAACCAATACCAAACAAGATACGCGTATTAATTAACCGTTCTTGTTACCTGGCCTTATGGCCTTTATCCTTTTAACCAACCACTTAAACCTTCCAATTAATTTTCACTTCGGGCATCATGTTAGGACAACACTTAATAACTTGATACTGGACAGTAGTCCCCTGGGTCCCAAATAAATGGAACCATCCACCAGCTGACCCTTTGGTCCTGGATTTCTTATTTGCCTTGAAGGTGTCCAATTCGGTCGAAGCCTGCACCAACAGCAGTGCCCTCTGCCATCATCGAGTGTGGATGTACGGATTTCCTTGAGTGACTCTGGATAGAAGTCCCTCGTAGTGATCACGCTGCGCAACCAGGTAGTCGAAACTAGCTGGATTCCCTCTTCCAAATCTTTATGTAACTTAGTCTTTTAATCAATGACACAAGATCCAGTCCTTAAGTTTAAGACTATTACAATTGACCGTCAGTTAGGTTCTCATAATACCTAAGGGTCATCTAGTCTTGTTCGAGTTTAGATGTATAAACTTTCAGTCATAAGCAGTGGCGGAGGCAGGCTTGCTCTAGAGGGAGAAAAACACCCCCTAACTTTATTAAATTACATAAATTTATAGTGTAAATTTTTTTTTAAGAAAAATTTAGTGAATACCCCCCCTAATTTTTTATAATTCTGTCTTTGACCCCTTCAATATATATTTCTGGCTCCGCCCCTGGTCATAAGACGTTCGCATAAAATAAAACGCAGTGGTGTCGAGCAATACCATTTACAAAATCATATGTATAAATCATAGATGTCACTCTTAGCAACTGAACACACAATGTCTGTACCTCAGGAAAATCCTTAGGACATTCAGACCACACAATTAACATACCGTACACCGTCACAGTTGCTAGTGCGATGATTCACGCCCTATAGCTATCCCCTGTAGTGCTGTTATACGTACATGCAAATACCGGGTAACGTTAATACGACTAGCGCTAACTATTACTGTATAGTTGATACAGAACTAATATTTGTGGTATGCTAACCCCGTATGTTCCTTAATTTCTGCAGTTATTGAACAGTGGTACGAGGTAGTTATCAATTCGTTATTTTATGTAGCAACTACATGCGATAATGAATTTCTACCTTATAGTATATCTTCATCCCATAAACTATATACTCATAATTGTTTTCACTTATTCTATATATTAATACAATTCGGTTATTTTCATTATAACCACAATTATTTTATAAAACTTTACATTATGCTCCAAAGTACATTTTAATTTCTCAATTAATTAAATCACCAATCACCCTTATAAATTCAGTATTTATATATTGAACACATTAACTTTTGTAAATTACTAAATTGCCACATAAATCTCGGCTTGGCAATTATTTTCCTATAATTGCATTTTTACCCCAACAACTTTATATAAGTTACATATTAACTTACAAACTATAGTTTTAATATCTAATTTCCTTAATAACCAAGTGGACACTTATATTTCTATTAATTTGCATCCGCCCCTATTTAAATTCCTAGATTTACATATTAACTTTTATAAATTACAATTTCACCCCAAAACTTTTATAAACTTAATATTTTATGTCATAAATCATTTTAACCCAAAGTTTTTGGTCTACACTTTGACCGTAGTCTAATTTCATAATTAATACTTTAATATACTCCAAAAATCCTATGTAATTCGGTTGTACTGTAAATTTTCCAGAAATTACAAAATAGCCCCAAAACTTTATAAATTGTAATTTCAACACTTAAACACTTGTTTAAATTCCCCAAAATTCATAACATTAATCCTACCTTATATTATATCATAATTATGCCAATAACACCATTAACTCTCGGAAATCATTATATGTTCCCCAAACTTTTCAAAATTTACAATTTAGCCACAAAATCGAATAAACTAGCCATTTAAATACTTGTAGCTATTTTTAATATACCCAAAACTTATAATATAAGTTAATGTGAATATGTAGCTCAATAAAACCCAATTTTCATCATTGGTACTCGGCCATAATATAATTTACCATATGGTTTTCAAAACTTGGTTTATAACTTATGATAATTACATATAATGGCATATAAGCCATATAACACTTCTAAAAGTTATGTTATTGACTTAGGATGATTATAAGCTCAAAATTAAGCATTTAACTCCGAGATAATTTGGCTAGAACATATAGGTATCATATTTAATCTTGTGACCCAAAAATTATATCTTAAGGTGATAATCTTTCCTTGTATGTTACAAGTTATTTTCTTGGTATTATGACATATAATTTTTGGCTTTAATTAAATTAAGGTGGGGTAAAAAATTTTGCACAACAATTAAGAGCTTAAACCAAGCTGAAACTTACTATATCTAATTATAGAAACTTACTCTTAAACCTTAAATGATTAAGGACTTGATTTCTCCTTGAATTCCCAAGCTTCCTTCATTGGAAATTGTAGATCCAACATACGGTTATTATACATGAAAAGGAAGAGGTTTAGGAGTTAGATCTTGATGTAGATCTTAGGTACAATTTATAAGGTGCTTTCAAGGAATTACCTTAGGAATTTCTCCTTGAATTTTCGGTACACCTTAGGATGGATGGAGATCAACTTTCCTTCATGAAAATTTGATGAAGAAAGCATTGGTTTAGAAGATAGAATTTTCGGACATAAGAGTAATTTATCTAGGATTTTCAAACATGAAAATACCTTAGATTAACCTTGATTACTCCTTGGAATGATGGTGAATCAAGACAACTCCTTGGAGTACAAATTGTTGGCGAATTATTGTATGGTTGCTAGGATGATTCTTGCTTCAAGACTTGGTAGAATTAACTAGGAAAATTACATAAAAATGGCGTTAAAACTCAAGATACCATTAATGGACCCTTAAAGCATTAATGGAGGAGATAAAAGGAAGAAGAAAAAGAGAGGAAAGGAGGAGCTTACCAGCTCGGTTGGACAAGGATGAGAAGAGAATGAAGTGTCTGTATTGTATAAGGAAATGGTAATTGAAAATCTGATTTGGCTTTGTTTATTAGTCAACTTGGTTAGGCATGTAGGTAAGCTTTTAGTCAATTAATTTCCTTTGATTCTTGGCTCCATAAAGTCTCCATTATCAGCCATGCTTTCGGCCATATGAAGGAGAGAATGGATGGTTGATAAGTCAAGAATGTTAGGAAGCTAGGTAAGGTTATTTCTTTTGAGTTTTATTTGTTGATTTGGTCTTGTATTTCCTTGTAAGCTTACGGCAATAAGGCTGAATGTAGCCACCTAAATTAGTTTATTGAAGTCATGGAATCAAGCTTAATTAGGTAGGTGCATTACTTTTAATTTTATACAGTAATCAAGCTTCTTTTCCTTGTTCATTATCGGCAAGGATAACAGGAAAGGAGGGACTATGTGTGCCACTTGAATACAAAATGACAAGGCAAGGTAGGTAGCTTGTTTCTTTAGAATTTTCTAAGCTAAATTATGTTGCTCTTGGGTCTGAATTCTCACGCCACTTAAGCTGGAAGATAAGCTGATTCATTGATATATATTAAACTAATATCAACATGTAACTAAAGTAGATCTAGATTTAACTTTACTTATTAAATTCATGACTTTTCCTAAAGCTAATCTCCTTGTCATTTTGCTGCAGATTTTCGGCAATGGGAGGTCAACTTGGACTGATATTCTCCTTCCATAATGTCACATAGCATGTGGAAGGATGAGTCATCAAATTCCATGACTTTACAAAAGCAAAATCCTTGCTTTTTTACTACAAAATTCGGCCACATGTGTGACCAGGTGGGGTTTCTTTTCAAACTTTTTTTGTCACATTATATTACATTAAGACCATATTGTAGCATGTTATAGGTTACACCATTTATTTGGTACATTTATACCAAGGTAAAAGATGAAAGTTTCTAAGGTAAATGTTGAATTTATAGTACTTTTTGAGTAGATTTTCGGCCCTATTAGTGCTACTGGTTTAGCACTGTGTTTGATTGATTAAGATGGTCAATCCATCCCCATTTAATATTCCCAATTCGTGGCTCCTAAAAAAGTTCAAGGTAATAGCTTAAAACGCGTTTTTACGGCACCCGAGAGTGCGTTTTTGTGCTCTAAGGACATTTTGGAAAATAAATTGTTCCAACGAGTTACAAGTGTTTATAAACATATTTTATGGTCAATAATGATATGTTAAGGTGTGAAATTGAGTTATATGGGGTTATATCAACTCATGACACAATTCCTGGGTTACCGGGACACTCGCGGACCAAAGCAGGAGCGTTAAGAATTTCCCCCGAGCACTTTATGTATTTTTGCAAAAGTAGCATGAGAATTATCTTTAGAATGATGAATAATGATAGGAGGAACTCTAAGAATGAATTATATGGGAGTTCTTGCAACTTCGGCACCTCTCCTAGGCCTTCCCGGGCGTTTATGGGGCCCTCAAGGGTTCCTCCGAGCACTTTGCATTTAATTGAGAATTTGGCGTGATAAATTAATCATATATGTTTATCAAAGTGTTTAGGTGCATTTGGTATGAAGTGTAATGATTTATTTCATCTTATAAAGCATTTCCGGGGCATTTCGGGCCTTGAGGGAGGTGTGTCAACTCTCCCGGGCCTTTTGCATTTTTACTCAGCTCTAGATGAGGTCCTATGTTTTAAGGGTCTTATAATGATCCTTAATTGTGTAACACCCCAACTCAATCCAAATGTGGTCTTGCAACTTAACAGTATATATATAAACATGTCACAGCGGAATTCCTTACAATCCAGGACCTTGCCACGGTCTGACTACAGAATATACCGAACATTAGTGCAACAACCTTAAACATTTACATATCCTTCTTACAACCCCCTCACATCCTATACATCTTACTAACTCAAATTGCCATACGAGTGTACATGCACAACCCGTAGGCCACTCTTAACCCTTAACACTTGTATCCTCTTCTTACTCTCGCGACGGCCGCTTCCTGTTGTACCTGTGTAGTAAAAACAGCCCCCAAAGGGGGTCAGCACGAATGCTGGTACGATCCCCTCATGGCCCCCAAGCTAACGTGGCTACGACGACTAATTGTCGATAGCATGGAGGTTGATTAAATGCACAACATAATAATAAATGCCGTAAACAATAATCCATATATGAACAATCAAAGTTCACACACAATGAACGACTTAAATGCGTTCCCTTAATTAGAGAGTTAATTATTTAACTCCTTAAGTAATGTTCCCTCTTAATCTTAGTCCACACTTATCTCACCTCAATCTTAGTCTTATCTTAATCTTAGAAACAACCATCCTTTAATAAGAAGTGGATGTAGCTTACCTTAATCTTAATAATACAAACCATCCTTTAAAAAGGAATGGTTGCAACTTATCTTAACCTTACCTTAATCTTAATCTTACTTATTCTAAGTATACAAACCGTTCCTGGAGGGGAATGGTTGTATCCTAAGTCCAAACCTGGGATTTAGGTGATCCCACCGCACCATCTTAATGCCACCTACCCTGGACGGGAGTCCAGCGTAGCTGAGCCGGCAACCGGCCCTAGGCTACAAGTCCGAAGACAAGTCCTCAAGCGGAGGGCGGATCTGATTCAGATACCGTCCCCCTTTTTCCTTAGCATGCATGACCGGAGATCTGTCCCGGGTTTCCTCACTCAAGTTCCAGTTAGTAGTAATCTCAAAACCCTGTTTGTTGGTTAACCTCTTTCGGTTCATATCGTCCCTTATTAGGGGCGTTCCTTAGTCTCACTCAATTCCTTACTAAACATTGGTTAGTAAGTTCTCACGGTATGTTGTGTTAGTTTTCAAACATCACACAACAATACAATATATATAATATGTTCCGGTTGCATGCTTTATCTTGTTTAGTGAGCACACAAACAAATAGCACACAAGCCGAGGGACACCTCGTTAGCAAGCAGGTCACAAGAGAACTGTACCGTTCACCGTTGGTCGTTCGGCTGCTTACTCTCTTCCGGAGTCCAAACTCCAAAGTCCTAAAACATTCATTCAGTTTTAGGTTGTTAATCACTTAACTTAATATGACTTGCTTAACTTGCTTAACTTACTTAATTCCTTAATGATCCCCACCTAACACCTCTTAAGTCTTACAACTTAATCTTACAAACTTAATCTTAAACTTTCAAGTTTATACTTAACTTAACTTAATCCCTTAAGTTCTTAGGGTCCTAATCATTACCACCCTACCAAAGGTATACCTTATTACCCATTACCATTCTTAGAATTTAAAATTTCTTTTTTTTTTTTTAATTTTTTTATTTTTAAGCCCGACCGAACTTCCGACCGACCTTACCTAAGGTCGGTCCATTCCAGAACACTTCTCCGTTTGAAAATTCTACCCCGACCGACCTTGCAAGTCCGGTCCCAAGGTCGGTCCATTCCCGAGAGTTTCCCCCGTGGGAAATTTAAGCTCGACCGAACTTGCCAAGTCCAGTCCTATGTTCGGTCGATTCCAGTGACTTAACTCCTTCACAAAATACAAACCCGACCGAACTTGTAAGTCCGGTCCCCAAGTTCGGTCGGTTCCAGAAACATTTTCCGGTAGTGTAAACTGAGCCCGACCGACCTTGCAAGTCCGGTCCCTAAGGTCGGTTGGCTCCAGAACCTTGTTTCTAAATTCCCATTCAACTCCAAACTTCTCCCCATATATCCTAATATGTTATAACCTCATTTGGGCACCTCATATGCACCTTAAGCCCTCCTTTAAACACATTAAATCATTCACCAAGATCCACCTTAGTCATTATGCATTTTCCTTGTAATAATGCTAACACTTGTAATGTTTTCCTCTAGGTTTCTAGGTGGTGGTTCATACCTAATGTAACCACTATGCCAAATGTTTTCCTCACCACTATAACATCATCTCCCAAGCATCTTTCACCATCGAAAATTTTTTTATACATTTACTTAAAGTTCCTTCATAAGCTTAAGCTTCCATCCACCAACACCTTATTTCCTTCCTAGTTGTTTACCAACATTTGCCTAAGTTCTAAATACTCAATTACTTTCTCTTGATCCCTAAATCCTTCAAAGTAATGCCTAAGTCATTATAACTCATTATAATACTTTATCTCACCCCTTTTTCATCAAGACATCCACTAAAACTTCCTAGTATTTCCTTAGTCATAAAATTCCCTCAGAACATATTTAAATCACCTTACTCATCATACCCTCTCCTTAAACTTATGCACAAGTCTTATATTCCTCATCTCATGATTTTGGTGTGTTCAAAAACACTCACCATTCCCCTAATTCCTCCTAGACATCTCTAGGTCATTCTAAACCTCAAGAACTCCTTCATTAACTCATTTCCACCCAAATTCCTTTTAATGACTCCTAATAAACCCTTGGTCACATTAACTCACCACTACCACCACACACATTGTTTTCTACTCAAATTTTGCCATAGCTCCTTTAGTATTTTATCATGCCCATAAGCATTGTTTTTCTCACACAATAATCTCACATACACCAAGTCCTTTCTCATCTTATTTTCTCACCCAAATCAACTTATTCACATCATACTCAATATATTGCAATAACCTTAAATTGCATAGCACTAAGGCTCTTAAATGACATGGCTATTAGGCCCTTAAATGGCTTAAACTTAAACACTGAATTTCCCACATATATAAGCTTTCAACCTGCAAATACACTCATCAATCTCATAGTAGTTATAATGCTCTTAAAATCCACCTTAAACCTATATTACTAACTCATTCTCATTAGCTCCTTAATCACAAGTTCATAAGCTTGTTTAAGTTCTTTTTCTTAGGTTATATAACCCAATACACAATGTAAGCTCTAAGCCACATTGGTACTTATCTAAAACTCATTCCCTTAATCTTAAACCACCATTAGGTAAGCATTTTACCTTGTTTTCTCAAGCTTATCTTAATCTCCTCCTTAGACCTTCTTCTTGCATAGATCTCGGCCACCACTTAAATTCCCCTTGCCAATGTTCTAATCAATATTCAAGGACTCATATGAGTACTAAACAATGCACTAACCTCAAGGAATAAAACCTAGGTTAGAAATGTGTTCTAAGGCATAAAAGTGGATGATTACCTTTGAAGTCTCAAGGTAGACTTTGGCATTGAATGAAATAGGACCTCCACTAGTCCTTGGTGAATAAATCAAGCTAGAAAAAGGCATAAAAACATAGCCCCATGAGAAGGAATTTTCGGCCATGTACAAGAAATGATGGAAACATGGTTTTTCTTACATTTTCTTTACCTTAAGAGAATGGAGAAGCTAATGAGCTCTTCAAACTTGATTTTCCTCCATCAATGAAGTTTTCTCATGGCACCAAAATGGAGCTTTGAAAGATTTGAAAAGATAGAAAGATAGGTCTTGACCTAACTAAGAATAATATGTGTTTAGTTTTTGATTTGGAGCTAAAATGAGTAAGTTGTTGCCAAAGCAAGGTGAAGCAACAATGGAGGCTGCTTGGGACGGTTTGGAACAGAGGAAAAGAATAGAAGAACCGTGGAAGAAGAAGAGAAATGAAGAAGAGAGGAGAGAAGGTAGCTTATAAGGATATTTTGCTTTATAAAAGCAAATAGTAACTTTCTCACTTTACTCTTCTTTTCCTTTCTCATTTGATGACTCATGTGGTGACTCCCCACATCAAAACCGGCCCCCCTCTAATAAATGGAGATATTTATGGTCTTGGTTGACCATCTTATTGACTTATGTTGACTTATGTCTTAACTAGCACTAAATAGTTACTATTCACTAATCAAGGCACATAATCGGGAAATTTTTGATTTCTCATTGATTTAGACCTCCTAATGTGATACTAATTAGTACACATGTTGATTAAAGAGTAATGATGGACATTTAGCCACTCAAAACTCAATTCTAAGACAATTTCTCAAAAATGTGCTTTAAGACTTCTTAAAGCACATTTTGTGTTTTAACTTGTTTTCAAGCTTTGTTTTCTTTGCTAATTGATTTAAAATGTCCATTATCATATTACTAAAGTCTTATAATGGTATTTGGGTGCTAATCAAAGTCACTCCAAGCTTAGAGCACGTTTTTGCCCTGATTGCCCTTAAGGCACTTTCTTGTGTTTTCCTTGGTTTAAATTGTCTACCAATCTTTCTAAGGCATATTATAGCCTTACTACATCATAATTTGATGTTCACTTAGCATACTTAGGTTTGGGGTATTTCAAATTGACTTGGTATAAGTTTTATTGTTTATAGAACATGGTTAGCTTAATGTCCGTCTTAACACACGTTTTTTACCTTAAGGAGTTTAGGTGTGTTCTTAACGCCTAAGTGTTTATGTGCTTTATTAGGGTTTCATATACCTAAAATAAACTATTAATTCCCATTATTTAATTATTTAATGGTTAGGGGTATTTCAGTCTACCCCCCTTAAAAGGACTTCATCCCGAAGTCACAACTTTTACTTACTCATCCTATGGAATCAAGTTCCTCATATCTATTCACCGCATACTTATCATTCCTGGGTGTCAATACCATATTGATGCTTCTACATTCCATCAGTCATCCTAGCGTATGCAACTCGTATATACGCATAACCTTCGCTCATCACAATCAATGTAATATAACATAAATATCCTGATAGATACTGTAAATAAGTATACTTCTATAACCATCAAAGTGTCACATAGAACACATCAATAACCATTCAAGTGTCACATAGAATTACAAACATTCAAACAAGTGCACACATGCATAACAACCAAACACAAAACCAGTATGCTCTACATACACATTATCTAGACTGCAAATATGCAAGTCACATGTGGTGCTCTACCCCCTTAAAAAGGGTTACGCCCTCGTACCCCCACAAGTATACACAAACTAAAGGAAAAGTTCTGGATACTTGTCTCGCATGGAGTCCTCTAACTCCCATGTCACCTCCTCAATGTCGTGGTTCGACCACAAAACCTTGACCAGCTTAATGGTCTTGTTCCTGGTCTCCTTCGTCTTGGAGTCTAAAATGCGGATTGGGGTTTCCTCATATTTAAGTGTAGGATCTAACGTGAGTGTCTCGGGCTCTAAGATATACGATAGGTGAGGCACATACTGCTTTAGTTTAGATATGTGGAACACATTGTGTACTCTTCCAAGTCCAACAGGTAAGTCTAGCATGTAGGCTAATGGGCCCACTCGCTCAGTGATAAGGTACGACCCTACATACTTCGGGCTAAGCTTGCCCTTCTATCCAAATCTGAAGACGCTCTTCATCGGTGAAACTCTGAGGAAGACTCGGTCGCCTACTCCGAACTCGAGGTCTCTCCTCCGGACATCAGCATATGACTTTTGTCTGTCTTGGGCTCCCTTCATGTTCTTGCGTATCTGTAAAATGTCCTCCTTCATTTGGTCTAAGTACTCCGGCCCTAAGATGGTATTCTCATTGGCCTCGTCCCAACAAATAGGTGTCCTACACGGCCTACCGTACAATGCCTAAAATGGTGGCATTTGAATGGATGCATGATAGCTGTTATTGTACGCAAACTCGATTAGGTGTAGAAGGTCTATCTAGCTTCCCTAGAAGTCTAAGGCACAAGCTCTAAGCATGTCCTTTAATGTTTGAATGGTTCGCTCACTCTGACCGTCAGTCTGAGGGTGGAAGGCGGTACTTAGCTTCTGCTTCGTACCCAATGCTTTCTGAACTTGCTGCCAAAATCTCGAGAGAAATCGGGAGTCTCTATCTGATACAATCAACTTAGGTACACCATGGTGTCTAATGATCTCTCTCTGGAAGAGGTCCGCCAGCTTGGGAACTTTCCAAGTGTCCGTGATAGGAATAAACCTTGCTACCTTCGTCAGTCTGTCGACGATGACCCATATAATGTTTTCATCTCCTCTAGTCGGTTGAAGACCAACCACGAAGTCCATGGATATATCTTCGAACATCCAATATGGGATGGGCATCGGCTGTACTAACCCGCCCGGTCTCCGGTGCTCGAACTTTACCTTCTGACAAGTCATATATCATGTCACAAACTCTGCAACATCCTTCTTCATACCACTCCACCAGAAATGTAATTTCAAATCCTTGTACATCTTAGATGACCCTGGGTGTACGTATAAGGAAGAGCAATGAGCTTCCTGTAGTATCTTCTCCTTCAGGTCAGGGCTGGACTCTGGAATGCACAAACGACCATTTACTCTGATTAACCCATCTTCACTGAGTACAAAATACTACTACTGTCTCTTAAAAATACCGTCAGTCAGCTGTTGCTTGATAGTCTGCATGTACTAGTCATTATCCTGAGCACAACGTACTTCCTCGATAAGGTTGTTGCCTCCCATCATAACAAATAAGGAATGAGCTCTACGGCTCAGGGCGTCAGCAACAACATTTGATCTGAGTAATAGATGCTGAAGGCTCTTATGATCTGAGTAAACTGTAACTATAACTCCATATAAGTAGTAGCGCCAGATTTTTAGTGCAAATACTACTGCTCCCAATTCTAAATCACGTGTCCGGTAGTTCTCCTAATGTTTCTTCAGCTGACGTGATGCATAAGTGACACCCTAGCCATGCTGCATGAGTACACACCCTATCCTAGTGCCTGAGGCATCACAGTATACTTCAAACCCGTCGGTCCCCTCTAGAATGGTGAGTATGGGCGCCGACGTCAGTAGATCCTTCAGTGTCTGAAAGAAACACTCGCAATCCTCGGTCCATACAAATGGAACGCCCTTCTTCATCAGATTTGTCATTGGTTTCACCATTCTGGAGAAGTCTTGGACAAATCTTCGGTAGTAACCAGCTAATCCCAAGAAGCTACGGATATCTGTCACTGTCTTCGGTCTAGGCCAAGTCTTAACTGCCTCGATCTTTGCAGGGTCGACAGATATACCGCTGGCAGATATCACATGCCCAAGAAATACTAAAGTGTCTAACCAAAATTCATACTTTGAAAGCTTGGCATATAGTTGGTTTTCTCTCATGATCTATAAAACTTGCCTCAGATGCACCTCGTGCTTGTCCTTAGTCTTGGAATAGACTAGGATGTCGTCAATGAACACAACCACTGATGAGTCTAGCTGTTCTCTGAATAATCGGTTCATGAGGTCCATAAATATAGCTGGGGCGTTCGATAAGCCAAATGGCATTACTGTGAACTAATAGTGCCCATAGCGCATTCGGAAAGCCGTCTTCTCCATATCCCCATCTGATATTCGTATCTGATGGTATCCTGATCTAAGGTCAATTTTCAAGAAGACCGTAGCACCTCTCAATTGGTCGAACAGGTCGTCGATCCGTGGTAAAGGGTACTTATTCTTTACTGTTACTGCATTAAGCTCCCGGTAGTCAATGTAGAGTCGTATGCTACCATCTTTCTTCTTTACAAACAGCACTGGTGCTCCCCATGGCGACACACTCGGTCTGATAAAACGCTTATCAAGCAGATCCTCTAATTGAATCTTCAATTCCTTCATCTCTGCCGGTGTCATTCGGTAGGGCGCCTTGGCAATAGGCCCCGTGCCTGGTATCAAATCGATGGAGAACTCAACATCCCGCTTGGGTGGCATCCCCGGTAATTCTTCAGGAAACAGGTTAGGGAAATCTGATACAACTAGTATTTCTGACTTTGTCTGCTCTTTGTGCCCCAGTTCTTGGACATAGCATAAGTAAACCGATTGTCCCTTCCTAACCTTTTTCATCAATGTTATAGCAGTTACCAGCTTGATAGTCGGCTCTCTGGGAGTACTACGATAGGAGACTATCTTGCCCTTCGGGCTCTTTAGTAATAGTCTGTGCTTTGCGCAATGCAGTCGGCCCTTATACTTCTGTAGCCAATTCATGCCAACGATGATGTCGAAGCCCAAATTATCAAGCTCAATCAGGTCTTCGTGAAAATCTTCACTCATGATATTAATCTGGAGTCCCGTGTGAAGTTTCGTGCACCTCAGTCTCTCCTTCGTCGGTAGTGTGACTAGGAAATCTGAGAGAGGCTCAGGGGCTGCCTCTAACTTCCTTGCCAAGGCAGAGGATATGAAAGAGTGAGACGCCCCTGAATCGAATAGTATCGATGCACTCACGCCATTTACAGTGAAGGTGCATGTAATGACATTTCCCTTGTTCTTTGCTTCCGCCATGTTCGACACATTCAGAACAGCTCCCTCAGTGGGCTTGTGGCCTGGGGTTAACAATTCGTAAGATAATGAGGTTGGGGTGTATGTCTCAAAGGAATTGAAAATGCCATTTATTAATGTAATGATTCTTACATACACTCTCCATAATTACATTAATATTGTCTAAACGTCAAATTTAACCGTTCGGGTTTCAGATGGGTAGTGTTCACTAAGGTCGATGGGGCAGTATTCAGCTTAATGCCTTTAATCCCATGGTACACTTGTCTGGATTCTCCACCAAATATCATCACATCCCATGACTTCAAAATAATCTTGCTCGCCTTGTCCATCCTCTTCTGATCACCGTATAGAAATTCAGCATCATCTCCAATGGAGAATGATACAACTGGTATCCCTTTGGTAATTGACTCGGATGTCTAGTCTCGGTCTTGGTGTAACCCAAGTTTTCCCCCTTTCTCATAGAAGTTCACAATGCAAACGTCGGCTTTCACGTCTGGTATGGGGTTTGTTTCTAATTGTTGTGCAATTTTGACCGCTCCAGTCATGAAGGTTAGAAAAATGTTGGGTATACTAGGCACTTGTGCTCCGTCTATCTTTCTTACCTCTCCAAACAACCTAGTTTGTGGATCCCAATCATTACCCATGCACATCATATACAACTTAAGTTTTGACGCGCTCTTGTATCCTGGAATGTAAAATCCGGTCAGACCCATTCCTAAGGCTCTACACTCATTTACAATGGCTATTTGTTCGTCTAGGGTTAGGTATTGCTTGAGTAGGATCATGCCGGGTGGAAGCACTTGGCATTATTCCACTGGGTATTCCCGACTTTCGCCTAAAAGTTCAGGTGATCTCGGTCTCATAGGTAAGGGGTAACAGATGTCAAAGTGTCCTATTAGGTGAGAGGTTTCCTAGTTAGGTTTCTCTAAACTTTGATTCGTACTAAACACATACAAGTCTCATTGTTTGATAGCTAAAAATGTAGATTCATGCTGTAAGCTTTTGGTTTAGGTCTTAGGCTTACCGGTATCACGCTGAGTGCTAGTCTCAGCGCCCGAAGCTCTCGCTGAGTAGAGGGTTTTTCGGCTTGGAACGACCTCCTTGCCTTTCTGTTGTGCAGTTGAAGGTGGTTGTCCTGTTGGACCTCTGATGTAGGTATTGTTCTGAGGCGCCTGGCCTCCTCGTGGTCCGCCTGACTCGATAGCTGGGGTCCTTGGTGTGTCTCTGTGTCCCTTGTACACCTGGCTTCCGGGGTTGGAGTAGCACTCGTATTCTCTGTGCCCTTCTTCTTACAGTAGCGGTATACTACCTTTCTACCTTAGATGTCTACGCCAGGGTGGTCATTTCCACAGCGCTTGCAGAAGTAATGGCGCTGGGGTGGCTTAGTGCCTATTGCTACACAACCTGGTTTAGTAAAGGTACAGCTAATAAACATTTTGGTTAAGTGAGAGGTGTGTATCCTTACCTCTGGGTGGTGCAAACCTAAGCGGCTGGGCATTAATAGCGGGGCTGGTCAGACGAGGGACCTGCTCCTTCGCCTTTTGACCTTGGTAGTCCTTCCGCCCTTTCTTTTTGTCGAAGAATTTCTGGCTGAAGGTTTAGGGTTAGTGACCAATTTTAAGTATAGGTCGTAAATAGACAACTCATTCTCAATTAAAAGTTTCTTACTTTCCCTGCTTGCTGTAACCGCTAGAAGTCGCTCCCCCATCCTCGCCCTCGGAATTGTTCCTCTTTTTCCCATGGGCCTCATCTCTGGTCTGAAGCATCAGCTCGGTCGCCGACGCGGCGTCGTAGCACTCCTGTATGGTGGCAAAGCGCATAGCTCCCAAAAGCCCTGGATACGGTACCGTAATCCTCCTCTGAACTTCTGGATCTTTACCGTGTCTGAATAGTCAACCCCTGGTATGAAGTCCAGTAAACTGATGAACTTAGCATAGTACTCATCTACTGTCTGATTCCCCTGAATCAGAGTCTCAAATTCCTATCTTTTCCTCTGCTTCAAGTGCTCAGGGTAATACTTGTCCCGCAGCACTTGTACAAACGATGTCTAGTCAAAACCAGGTGTGGCTTGATGGTGGTCCTCGACCGACGGCCACCATATATCTGCAGCATCTTTCAGGTTGTAGGCTGCGATGTCAACTCTTTGGTTCTCAAGAACCCGAACAGCTTTAAACGCCTTCTGATGCTCCACAATAAATTTCTCTAGCAAGGCGGGGTCTGGTTCCCCCGAATTTGTCGGTACCCGTGCGTCTGCTACACCCTTTAGCTAGTTAGTTTCCGTGGGCTGTGGTGGGTGGGGTATGGCTCCTGCGAACTGAGTCCCTAACTGCTCGGTGAAGGCAGCCACGACCTCTGCCAGGTCTGGTATCTCTGGGATGTCCGCTAGTGTCTCGCCACCACGCCCACTATTGCCTCCACGTGCTCTACCACTCCTCGACATCTATAGGATGGTATGTTATCATTACTATTCGGTACTACACCGTCTTTACATTCTCAATCAAAAATGTGCAAGAAAGACTAATTACTAGTAATAAGATATCCCTAAAAATTTTCCTTTCTAAGTCACGAATCCTCACAGGCGTTCCCGTATCCTAAAATTCCTATGCTCACTGTTCTTGACTCAGTATCTCATCATCAATGTGGAACTCCGCTCTCATACACTTTTTGTAACACCCCTACTCCTAAACTCGTAATATCGCAAGTCGTAGCAGAAATAAAAACGTAATTCGCAGTGGAAAATAAAACTAACTATCGTTTGGTGTTGCACGCCGTCACTCACCTATATGAGTAACAAGGCATCCTTATCCATCAACCAACTCCAACTCTCAACTGCTGTGACGACTAGATACTGAGCAATCTTAAAGTTCCAATCCAAATCCAAAACCACATAAGTGAGCAACTAAACCCATTACAACAGAAACTCCACAATATGGTACATCATAGAAATAAGAGTACTTAATTGGGAACACATTAACTACCCCACGTCCCGCACTCTATCTTCGTGACTCCGTTTAGTAACCTGAAATGTTTGGCCCAATGAAGGGCTCGGCAAACTATATGCTGGTATGCTAAATGTAGTCTTAAATCATTTGGATCCCTTAAGTCGTTTAGCCATCTGGATATTAGATTCATTACATGCTCTACCGGTTTACAACATTAGTAACGACTGTAAATATTTAAATAAACACACAGTAGTTCATCCAACAATATAAACACATTACCAATAACCAATACCAAACAAGATACGCGTATTAGTTAACCGTTCTTGTTACCTGGCCTTATGGCCCTTATCCTTTTAACCAACCACTTAAACCTTCCAATTAATTTTCACTTCGGGCATCATGTTAGGACAACACTTAATAACTTGATGCTGGAAAGTAGTCCCCTGGGTCCCAAATAAATGGAACCATCCACCAGCTGACCTTTTGGTCCTGGACTTCTTATTTGCCTTGAAGGCGTCCAATTCGGCCGAAGCCTGCAGCAGTACCCTCTGCCATCATCGAGTGTGGATGTATGGATTTCCTTGAGTGACTCTTGATAGTAGTCCCTCGTAGTGATCACGCTGCGCAACCAGGTAGTCGAAACTAGCTGGATTCCTCTCTTCCCAATCTTTATGTAACTTAGTCTTTTAATCAATGACACAAGATCCAATCCTTAAGTTTAAGACTATGACAATTGACCGTCGGTTAGGTTCTCATAATACCTAAAGGTCATCTAGTCTTGTTCGAGTTTAGATGTATAAACTTTCAGTCATAAGACGTTCGTATAAAATAAAACGCAGTGGTGTCGAGCAATACAGTTTACAAAATCATATGCATAAATCACAGATATCGCTCTTAGCAATTGAACACACAACGTCTGGACCTCAGGAGAATCCTTAGGACATTCAGACCACACAATTAACATACCGTACACCGTGACAGTTGCTAGTGCGATGATTCACACCCTGTAGCTATCCCCCGTAGTGCTGTTATACGTACATGCAAATACCGGGTAACGTTAATACGACTAGCGCTAACTATTACTATATAGTTGATACAAAACTAATAGTCGTGGTATGCTAACCCTGTATGTTCCTTAATTTCTCCAGTTATTGAACAGTGGTATGAGGTAGTTATCAGTTCATTATTTTATGTAGCAACTACATGTGATAATGAATTTCTACCTTATAGTATATCTTCATCCCATAAACTATATACTCATAATTGTTTTCACTTATTCTATATATAATACAATTCGGTTATTTTCATTATAACCACAATTATTTTATAAAACTTTACATTATGCTCCAAAGTACAATTAATTTCTCAATTAATTAAATCACCAATCACCCTTATAAATTCGGTATTTATATATTGAACACATTAACTTTTGTAAATTACTAAATAGCCACATAAATCTCGGCTTGGAAATTATTTTCCTATAATTGCATTTTTACCCCAAAAACTTTATATAAGTTACATATTAACTTATAAACTATAGTTTTAATATTTAATTTCCTTAATAATCAAGTGGACACTTATATTTCGATTAATTTGCATCCGCCCTATTTAAATTCCAGATTTACATATTAACTTTTATACAATTACAATTTCACCACTAAACTTTTATAAACTTAATATTTTATGTTGTAAATCATTTTAACCCAAAGTTTTTGGTCTACACTTTGCCCGAAATCTAATTTCATAATTAATACTTTAATATACTCAGAAAATCCTATGTAATTCAGTTTTACTCTAAATTTTCCAGAAATTACAAAATAGCCCCAACACTTTATAAATTGTTATTTTAACATATAAACACTTGTCTAACTTCCCCAAAATTCTTAACATTAATTCCTACATTATATTATATCATAATTATGCCAATAACACCCTTAACTCTCGGAAATCATTATATGTAACGCCCCAATTTCAACCAACTGTTATCACGTGGTGTGATAGACAGAGTGCACAAATAAAATGTGGAAGCAAATAAAAGTCTTTACAAGAGCGTTACCGCCACACTCACAACCTCTGTGAGTGCCTAGGCTTATTACAACAATCCAAACCCAAAATAAAAGTCTGAATAATAAACATTCCTGAAAACCTTAAACAAACTAGGTGGAAGTCTCTAATCCCCAAGTCTTCCCCACGCTCTCATGCAGCTCCAAAGCTCCACTAGTATTCTTCATCTACGGTAATTTGGAAACAACACAAAGAAGGGAGCGCAGGGCAAAGCCATAAAACATTAGTAAAACACTGAGTAAATCCAAGACCAGATCAAGAAATTACGATATCAAAGTAGATATAGATACATCATCAACTCATGCATTTAACAACTACAATATAAGTTTAGAACATAAAGAGTTCATAAATCACCTTGTGGTAACAAGACCACTGTTAATCTTTTCTCACCATTTAATTCATAGTGTGGGACAAATCCCGATCATTAAGGCAATCCAACCTATCCTTCCACCACATAAGGACTCTAAAAGATGTGCACACCCCCATATACTACCTTTAAGCTATAGAGTAGAAATCCTGACGCAAACTCAAGGAGCCCGCGGCGTACCAAGAGTCAAAACAGGCAAACATACCCAATCATCTTATATATATATATATATATATCTGTAACACCCCAACTAACAACGTCACACTTAACAAATGTGTTACACATCTACTTCTTATCTCTTTTATCTTGAGATATACGGTTTCTCAACCGGCGGGTGGTATCACTTACCGTACACGAACTCATTGTGTTGTAGATTTTCTATCTAGTTTGTGGAAATCTATCGTACATACTGCTGTATACTTCTGTGATTACTCACTTAGAGCCTCCGACTTGTTGTCGGTTGGGGTTGAGCTACTACGCATAGGTAGTGCTTCCTCTAATCATTGGTCTTCAGCTATCCACTCGTGTAATGTTATACCAGTTTCCTTTTATTGCACGATCTTGCATTTCATACGCATCGTTCCTTGTAGCATTTATGATTTCACTTTGCCTTTATTCCGGTGGAATTCACAGGTTGTGATTGTTGGCATCTCCAATGTTTCTCGTGCTTCTTTGGCCGATAGGCTGCACAGTTTATTGTTAAATTTACGCTAAAACTGGCGTGCGCCATGTTCGCTGTTGCATTTGCAAGTCTCCCGTATTTAGTACGGTCGGTTGTTCGGTCATTGGGTATTCTCGCCCTGGTCACCCACATTACCAGTACCACTTCCGCGGCCTCTACCTCGCGGTCTACCTGCCATCTGAATTCACATGAATATTTATTAGCAATATGCTTGCACACTTATCGGTCCAACGATTGTAACGCTTCCCGATAATAAGGTATCTCCACACTTAGTTAGTGGTTAACCTTTCCATAACTGTTCACTTAGGTAACTGTAGTTAGGTTTCCTAACTCGGTATATCCCTAAGCTCGGTATTCTAGTCATCAGAGCGATACTTCGCTCTGATACCACTTTTTGTAACACCCCTACTACGCACATCACATTACTTGGAATCGCAGCGGAATATAAACAACTAAACAGTAACTAAACGCTTGGTGCTACAACGCCGTCAACCACCCACGTGGTTAACAAGGCTGAATAAGTGCAAGTGTACCGGTCTGATGATCAGACTCCCGAGCATAGAACTAACAACCATAAATATACATCAACAAAATACCGAGTGTTTACATAAATCCTTCACTGTATACTGTCACTGTAAACCGTCATAACCAAATATATAACACGCCACGGGAGCACAGGCGCATCCCGGGCCAACATCCAAAAGTACTCAAAGTAAACTACAACCTAGGATCTAGAGCCACTCCGCTTCTTCGATCCTCATCCTGCAGTAAAAGAAATATGGATCCCCCGAGGGGGTCAGCAACCCTTGGCTGGTATGGTTAACGCGCAGCCCATCGGCTACCGGGATGCGCGCAAACTATTTGTCATGATGACATGGCATTTATTTTAAAACACACAACTTATACATATATAACATAACATGGGCATTGTACACAACATCACATACATCACACAAGAACAATTCCTTATAGGAAGAGAACCAACATAGTTAGTCCCTATTGAGAGCCTAGAGAATGTTGCCATGCTCATACATAGCTCGTTACATAACTCGTTACCGTCCGGTTAGATTGAACGGTTAACTTAACACAAGGTGCCTCGGATATAGTGATCCAAGCACACCGAAATAACACATAGTATGCCCCTGTGGCCCGACGTGAGTCAGTAAAATAGCCTTGGTTAAGCTAAAGGGAAGGTTGGAAACCAAATTGGAAACAAAACCATAACATACAGAGAGAATCGAACCGGTTATGACATCGACTCCCATACTCACACGCGTGGCCGGAACAGACCGGACTCCTCACTTCCCCCGTTAGCCCTTGTTAGTAGTTCATCATTGAACTCAACAAACAATTCACAATAATAGGTCAAGTCTTGTTAGACACACACAAGGGAAGAGAGAGTCATACTTAACAACATAATAATATTTAACAACTGTAAACTCTTTACATGGTTTAATCTTACAAAGTCATAAACACACAGAAAAACAAACAACACACAAGCCGGTGCAAACCGGTAGGCAACAGACTGCAAGAAAACCATACCTTGGTCCTTGCCTCGATCGATTTCCTCCGTAGGTCACTCCTATACATAGTTAATAACGTCGGTTAATTATTTATTTAACTTCAAACTTACTAAGTATTTAACATGATTGTATGACATGTTTTAATGTCTATTCTACCCTAGGTTACCTTCATTATACACCCTAGGGTTAACTACATAAGTCACATTCTTTTCTGTTTTTTTTTACAAGTTTAGGTCCGACCGACCTTACCGACCGAACTTACCCAAGTTCGGTCGATTCCAGAACACATTTCCGTCAAAATTTTCTACTCCGACCGACCTTGTAAGTTCGGTCGCACGTTCGGTCTATTCCCGAGAGTTTCTTCCCTTTGAAAATTTAGCCCGACCGAACTTGCCAAGTCCGGTCCTATGTTCGGTCGATTCCAGTAACTCAATCCGTACACAAAATACAAGCCCGACCGACCTTGCAAGTCCGGTCCCTAAGGTCGGTCCATTCCAGAAGCCAATTCTCGCAGGGTAAACTGGGCTCGACCGAACTTGCAAGTTCGGTCGCAAGTTCGGTCTGCCCCAGACCTTTGTTGTCCTTTTCACATTCAACTCCAAACTTCACCCCATATAACCTAGTACCCCCTAACCTCATTTGGGCACTTCAAACACACCTTAAGACATCCTTAAACACTCATAAAACTCACTTTCTAATTCCTTAAGCCTTTACTTATATCTTCACAAAATTCCTAACACTTACAATGTTTTCTCCTAGTCTCCAAGTGGTGTTTCATACCTATGATAACTACTATCTCAAAATACTTTCTCTTCATTTTAACATCATCTTTCAAGCATCATTTCTTACCATCAACTCCTTATGTCATTTCTTGAAATCCTTTTTCAAGTTCACACCTTCTCCTTATTTTACCAAAGTTTGCCTAAGTCTTTACCTAAGTCCAAAATGACTTTGGTACATACTAAAACCTCAAGATCATGCCTAAGTCCTTGTTACACTCTAGAGCACTTCCTAGTTCCTCAAAATTCCTTTAAAACATCTTGAACTCTTTATACATTTCCTAAATTTCGACATAGGTTCTCCTAGCATTTTGTTACACCAAAGCACATTGTTCTCACCATTAAACACACAAGAACACTAAAAATCCATCAAACACTTTATTATACACAAACTTCACTCATAAAGCACTACATCACAATATAGTGCATAATTTAAATTGCATGGCACTTAGGCCCTTAAAATGCATGGCTCTTAGGCCCTTAAAGTGCATAATTCTTAAACACTGAATTTCCACAATATATTTGCCTTTGACCTGCAAATACACTCAACAACACATATGCCTCTTACTAGTCTCTTGTGAACACTTTACTAAGTCATTCACCATTTGCTCTTTAGGTAGTTTTAACAAGCATTATAAGCTCATTTCTCCTAAGGCATTAAACAACATTAGGTTAGTAGATTTACCTCTTTTCCAAACAACTTCTTTCTTGTTTCCTTATAAAAACCGGTAAGGTATTTGATTCCTTGTCAAGTTCTAAACAATATACAAACATTATAATGAGTATCCAAGCTATAAGCTTCATCTCATTGTAAACCCTAATTTTACATTGTTTCAAAAACATTAATGTAGTTGTTTTACCTTGATCTTTGAAGAGAGTTTGAATATATAACAAGAGAGGACTCCACCTAGTCCATGAAGAGTTGGAATGAAGCTAGAACAAAGTCATACAAAGAGCTCCATCAATGGGTATTTTTGGTCACAACAAAAACATGGAGGAAATGTAGTTTTTATTTGAGATTCCTTACCTAGAAGTAAAGGAGAGTAACAATATGTAAAAATACAAGCTCAAGCTCCTTCAATGGTGGAACTCCTTGGCACCGAAATGGTGGTCTTGGAATTTTAAGAAGATAGGAATGAAGAGCTTGATGAGAGGAAGAGATTGGTGGTGTTTGTTTTTGATTTGGACAAGTGAGCTAGATTTTACAAGTGGTCAAAGATGGAGATGGTGGTGTGTACTATTGCAAACCGTGAGAGAATGAAGAAGAGAGGTTGAAGTTGGTGTTTGGAACCGTGGGAAATGAAGGAAAGAAATGAGAATGAAGATAGAATTTGCTTTTAAGAAGATATTTGTAGTAATAAAGTAAAAAGTAGTTTTAATTAGTTTCCTTTACTTACTTATTATATTAACTAGAGAGTGGTGAGTCACCACACTTAGAAAACTGGCCCCCTATATTATAATGAGGGTATTTTAGTCTTTGTTTGTCAATTTAATTACTTAACACAACATATGTTACAAACTAGCTTATAAAAATCACTATTCACCTAACCAAGGCACTTAGAAGTGAAATTTTTGATTTCCCATTAATATAGCCACCCAAATGTGATACTATATAGTACACATATATATTTAAGAGTAATGATGGACATTTAGCCACTCAAAACTCATTTACAAGACAATTTTTCAAAAATGTGCTTTAAGACTTCTTAAAGCACATTTTGTGTTTTAATTTGTTTTCAAGCTTGGTTTTCTTTGGTAATTGGTTTAATAAGTTCATTAGTATATAAATGAGGTCTTGGTAAGTTCATTAGGTCTTAACCAAGTTTATCCCAAGCTTAGAGCACATTTTGGCTCGTATTGACTTTAAAGCACATTTTGTGTTTTCTTTTGTTTAAATTTGTTTACTAATGTTTCTAAGACTCTTTTTAGTCTTATTACACCATATTTAGGTGTTTAAACAACATAACTAGGTTTGGGGTATTTCAAATATATAATCCATAACATTTCATTTACATATACAACATCTAATATATATGATCTAAATAGCATGGTTTGTTTCTTTATTTCAGATATATCTAAAATTTTTATTTATAAATTAATATGTATACATATTAAAAATTAATTGTAACTAAAATATTAATAAAGAATAGTAATAATTGATGGCTTTAATTGAATATCTACATATATTTTAACTTTACTAACAAAAAATTGTTTTTAAATGTAATATAAAATTTTTAATTGTAACACCGAAAACGGTAAACGCACTGCACATAATTAACTTATTCAAAATAGCCAGATGAAACCGCTGTCTGCCGAACACTATTACTAGAATGAATTGTTTTTTCATTTCAATGATATTATTTATTCCATTAAAAATTAAAATAATCATAAGTATTATTACATTAGAAATTTTATATTAAATACTAATATATAATCCATAACATTTTATTTACATCTACAATATCTAATATATTTGCTCTAAATAGCATGGTTTGTTTCTTTTTATCAAATATATCTAAAAATTTTATTTATAACTTAATATGTATACATATTATAAATTAATTGTAACTAAAATATTAATAAAGAATAATAATAATTAATCGCTATAATCTAATATATTTGCTCTAAATAGGGGTAATGAAAGTAATTGAACCCTAATTAAATCGAATAACAAGCCCCCGAACCCGAACTCTACCTTTCCTAATTTACTCTAGGTTAAAATTAGGTGGCGACTCATAATAGGTTCCAGTGAGCTAGCTTAGGTTTTAATAGTTATTGTTATATGACATAGTTATTAATCTTAGGTTATAAGTGGACCTAAAACCCGGTTAGATCCTAATCAGCTTTAATCAACATAGAATAGGGTTTAAAATCGAGGCTCACAGACTGGGGACTCCGCTGGGGACAACTTCTTAAGTTTAACTTTTTAAGAAAGAGGGCTTAACTCGAAATTGTTTATGTATGGCTTTATTACTTTGTTTGTTTACTTCTGTGCGCACTTTAATTTTCTGCACCCTTGCATCACATGAGAGCGAGGGTCCACGCAAACCAATTTCACCCCGGGACCCGTTTGAGGGTCCCCTATCAGGGACTCACACCTTTTAGGTGATGTGAATAAGTGGGGGAAAAGAGGAGGATGTCGTCTAACCACATCCCCTTAATACCCGGGCTTTGGCCCCAACCATTTTCCTGGCAGTACCCTTACATAGCCCATTGTTTGGTCATTCAAAGACCCGACCATAGACGCACACCTTCAGGTGATGTGGAAAAAGTGGGAAGCCCAAAGAGAATAGTTGTAAGCACTATTCCTTTATGGTGACCTGGGCCCATGCCCCAAGCACCTCTCCGGATCGATCCATACCCGATTTGATTTAAACGTCTAGTGAGGACATGTTGAATTTGTGTTGGCCTTGTCTGCTTGTATGATCGGCCCACTACCCAGCCTAAAGATTGATAGGGACTTCCCCAGCATCAACCTAGCCCAACCCGAATTGGCAGCTTTATTTGTTTGTGGCCCGGAGGCCCTGTTTGGTTTAATATGTGAGTTGTTCGGGCTTCGGCCCAAAAGTCTAGACTTAGGTGATTTCTCTTCCGGCCCAATTTGAATTATCAAATTAGTTTTAGGCCCATAAAATGAAATCCGCCTGAACTTGAAAAAACTCACAAGTCCTGAAAATAAAATCTTTTTCAACTTAGCAACTATCTTCTCTGACCCAAAAGAAAGTTAGGCCCATTTGTGATTTAGGGACCATTCCAGCCCATGTGCTTTACTTCAGGCCCAAACACGTTCCGACCCAAGGCCCATTTTAGTATAGGAAAACTCTTCACTTGGGCTTTAGCCCAAAATCCTAGATCTAGGCATCATCTTTCAGATTCAGCCAATACTACTCATTCAGATTTCACTCCAAATTCCAATCTAGGGTTTTGTTCAGCAATCAGTCTGGCCCAAATACCACACTCAAGACTCATTCTATTTAGGGCCCATAGACCAATTCATAGTTTTGGCCCATAAGCTTCACTTTCAATCCAGAAGTTCGGCCCATAGCACAAAACATTTGAATCGAAGATAGTTTGCATAACTCATTCATTCCAGTTTCTAGCGTCAAGGCCCAACAAGAACATCAAACGATTCTCAGACTTCAAGGTTTTCTCTCTCGGCCCAGTGGCCCATTCATGGTTCGTGTGGCCTCCTTCAGCCCGCTTGCTTCACTTCAAGATTGAAGGTATTCAGGCCCGCACATCTGTTCTATCCTAGGAGTCACTCTAGCTCATGCACTTCACTCTCAGCTTGGAAAAAATTCAGACCCAGGTTCCTCCTACATAACTCATAGGCATTCCTAGTTCAGACATTTTATGGAGTCTATTTGAAGTTCAGAAGGAAGACAATCATGGTCATCTCAATGGCATCCCAACGGCCTAAAGCTTGAGTCTTCAGTACGTTGGCATCAGACAACCCAATATCACTATTTTAGAAGTTTTCTCGATTTTGGTAGTTTTCTTTTCGCAGTCGTTCTTCCAACTTTTATGGTAGCAAGCTTCCTTTATCATTTTAGGTAGGTTTCTTAAGATTACAATTTTTGATGTTGTCTTTCCATTCATGAATTAGAGCATAGTTCTATTTTCATAATTTTTTGTGCATTTATCCATAAAACCAGAACCCCAAAAAATAAATAAGTCATCACGTCATTTCACCCACATCCACTACCTTGATCACATACATCCCATGTGTCTCACCACACTCCCCTCTCCACATGTAACTCATTCTTGTGCAAGGAATATCTCACCACCTTGTTGGCTGCTACCACTTATCACCTCTCAATAGAAAATTTCACCGTACACTGAAAGCATCCCAATACCATGTTTTACTTTCATCACTACATCACTCCACCAAAACAGCAAGACTTCAACGCCACGTACCACCACACATACAACCACGTCCAACAAATAACCTGGGTATTCAACAGGCTTGTCGAAAGACCCCAAAACAATACTGGGGGCAATCTGAGTCAAGGGTCGATAATGTTTATTTCATTGATTTAAAGCGCGTGAACAAGTCTCTGAGTGAACATTTCGCGAGAGTGCCTTGAGCGGTAAAACCATGAGTGAAAGAGCATGTCATTTTTACATGACTCTAAAGAGATTACATTCAAAGGTGAGGTAAATGGCATAACTCCGACCAAAGGAGACACTTTGTAAATTTACGCTTAAACCTGTGAAAAGTAACAAAGAAAGGATACACAACTATTAGGGATGACGAAGCACCTAGGTTCAGCACCACACAGCCAAAAGCTTATGAACCCTGACATTACACCCTAGGCACCCCCGCTGAGCTTTTCATATACGACCTCTTTTACAACACTACAAACTCCACAAAATAAGACAGCCAATGATGAATAATCGACCTGGTGACCAAAGGAAGCAAGGAGCCCGACTTTTGAACAGCAACTTCACAAGCCCAAAGAAGCAAAACTGCTACCAGCACGACGAAACGATCCGTAAATGGTCCCAAAGTGACACAGGATCCAAATGAGCTCACATCAAAAACAGCTCTCAAAGTTCAAAACCGGGAAACACAAGAACCTTGAAGAAAAAGAGATTCAAAGAAAGGCAAACCTGAAAAGCCTCAAAGAAATCCAAATTAGAAGAAAAAGAGAAGGTGCAAGGAACAACCTAAAAGTCCCAAGTTGCAAAGCTCACAAGCGAAGTCATCATGAAGTAGCCAAACGACTTCAAGACAAAGAAGACAAGTCCAAGAGAAGGTGCAAGTGTAGATACCAAAAATTCTCACCCCATAAAGCAAATTCCGAAATCATAAATGCAATAAGAGGGGTCGTCGCCTTTCTTTTTTTCAAAACATATCAACATGCGTGCCAAAATGAAACCATCGTTTTACGACAATATTTTAAACCAATTTTTCAAGCATTTTAGAAAAATCCAATTTTCTAGAAATTTTCAAACAATCATTTGTGTTAGACTTACCCTTTTATGTTATTTAGTTATTTTAAGTTTTATTTCCTTAGTCGTAGACATTTCATTTAGTTTATTTTACTTATATTATTTTATCTTTTTTTATGTTGTTATTTTGTAAGTAAAACATTTTATTTTTATTGACTACCCTTTCAGTTTTACCCTGCATATATGTTTCTGATGATTTTACTCATGTCAAGTTATAGCTTTTATTTTCTCTCCCTCAATTTTGTATGAAGTTCTATTGTGGTGGTCCTTTTCCTTTCTCATTTTTCAGTGGACCAAGCTTGGGCTTAGCCCAGTACTCAGTCAAACTCAGCAGCCCAAACCCAAGCCCATTTTCTTCTTTGTAACCCACACCCAAACTAAACCCTATTTCAGCTTGACCAAAAGAAAAACCCTAGGGATGAAGACCTACGTCTCCTTCTCCTGGCTTAAGCTCTCGGTCATCTTTTTCCTTCGATCCCCAGAAACAAAAACTGTAGCCGACACTGCTCCCTCAGATCACCACCGGTCATACCTTCCCTCCGCCTCAGTAGTGGACATTTTTTTCGAAACCTCAAATGGCGAACACGAAGATACTACCCTGGACCTCCTCAATCTATTTCAATCTTCTTCTTCTCAGATCGGTTTTCACGAAATAAACCCGTGATTTTTCTGCTTCAATCAACAATAGCCACCTCTCTCGATTTTGTTTCCTATCTCTTTCCCAACTCTGCTCTCGATCGATCTCAGTTCACTCCAGGCTCGATTAATCCCAAAAACCCTAAACCTTCTTCACCGAGAGTCGTCGCAATCAGGGGTATCCGACACCACTACCCCTTTCTCGAATTTGGCTTGCACTTTCTGGTGGCTCACTCCTGGTCGCGATGTTCTTTCCTGTGAAAGAATTTTAAGAAAAGAGAATAAATCTCTTCCCCTCTCCCTCTTGTTACGATTTCCTTTAGTGTTTCTCTGATGTTTTGCTCCTCCATCTGTGATTTTGATGAGGTGCCCTGTTCGATCGAAGCAATGACATGCTATTTTATCGGCCTTTAAGATGTTGTTATCGTCGTCGATCTACTTCTCCACAGCTTCTATCCTTGTGGATTGGTTTGGTCCGTGTTCATATGTTTATTTCGATTGTATGATAATGTTCTTACTATTTATTTGCTTCTCTGGAGCGTTCTGGGTTTTGGATTTAAATCTCCCCAGCGCTATATGACCGTTTTGCTGATCGATTAGCTCCAGCGAGATTTCTCGTTGCCTGTTGCGCACTTTGTTATGTCTCGGTACTCATTTTGATTCCAGTGAACATATTGTTTCATATGCTAATTGCCGTTGCCCATATATTTGACTGAGGTACTCTCACTTCGAACCGAGATTGAATTAATGACCAATGACTCAGAGCAGATCTATGACTTCATTGCTAGACTCATCTTGTAATCTCCAGATGACCATGGCTCCTTCGGGTTTGAAAATTCCACTTGATATATCTATTGTTACACAGCCTGTTCTGTTTTGGGGTTTGAGTTTAGCACTGTTGGTTTTAATGTACTGATATGATGAACTTTGGGCCCTCACCCCTTTTCTGGCCTTTTGGGTGTTCGAGGTCCCTGTCTGTCTGTGCATATGTTTACTGATTCATCTTTGAGCAGAGTAAAGCTTGTTGTGGGCTGATCTGATTTGGGGCGGTCAGTTGTGGGCCCGTTCATGCATCCTTGGTGGTGCTCCCTATATTGCGATTCGGGCACATGGTGGCATGATTGGATTGAACCTGTACGTTGGGCCTTGGTGAACCGTCCAACCTGGTGAACTTTGGTTGCGATATTCCTCTCGAATTTGGACTTCTATTTGATCAGTTGCCCTTGATCATTATTCATTCATCTTTGAATACAATCTGCTCCTTGCACATTGATGTGGGTTTGGAAATCTTTTTACCCAATTCCTTCCGATTATAACCTGATAATATGTTTCATTGTCTGGTTAAATATTGGCCCCGACACATTGGTTTGGGAAACCACATTGCCTAAGGCATTATCATTTAATCTCCCTTTCATATTGACATCCAACTTGATTTTGACCCATTTGTGCTATCTGTTCAGTTTGAGTTGTCCCTTACACTTCGGCTTTTGCTATGACTGAGGTACACTTATATCAATCAGAATGGACAAAGGCTTGTACGTGTGGACTTGTTTGGCTTGGAATTGACTTTGGGCTTTGTGACTTGACCCCATGATGGCGCTTTGGGCCTGGTACCACTTTATGGGTTTGAAAACCCTAATGGTCAGCTTTCTTATCACAAGCAATTGCTGGTTTCTCTTGTCGCAATTTAAATTCGGTTTGGAAATTGAATTGTTTCGGTTTTGAATTTGTCCCTTGCGCATCGATTTGGTTTGGAAATTAAGTTTATACTAGCATGTAATTTGTTCCTTGCGCTTAGCTAAGAACACGAATCGAGTGATAGTTACCCGAATGCTATAAATTGTACATAAATCACTCATTGGCTGGATGGTCCTTATTAATTTTTCATCTTAGAGGGAAATGATATAAACCCTTCTAGGTATGATCCCACATGACTCACAACTTCCCTTCTTTGATACTACCCTTCGGTTTGAGTCATAATCTAAGATGACGAATTAATCTGAGTAGCAACCCCAATGTTTGATTTATCTTACAATCCTTAGCATTCGTTGGCAGCTTGAAACTCTTTTCTATGTTCTCGGTTGGGGTGTGGGAGATGATTAGATTGCCCCCTTTCCTCCCATTGAGAGGGGCCTTATGATCCCACTGCACACACCCCAACCCATTTACATTTCATTACTAATTATTCTCGTACCTCTTTGTTTTTTTGTTCTATGGCATGTACATATTGCTTGAGGAACAATGAACTGTTGGATACTGAGCTGGACCTTAGCTAGGACTACCGGGGTCTCCACTTCAAACACGTGTATCGGTTGGTGCACTTCTTGCTGATCCTATCAGCTCAAGTGAGGCGGCGTCGATGCGACCCCCCATAGCAGCTTTTTATCTAAAATTTTTTTATTTGTATTTGTATCAATTTGTAATTCTTTTGTTGTTTTTACTTTCGGTTGCAATCTTATGATTTATTCATTATTGTGATTTCATCCCATGACCTTTGTATTATTCTCTTGCTTTCAACCTTTGTTTGACTATTGAAAGATAGTAAATAGGATAAGACTAACAATTGGTTAGCAACCCATACAGTAGGACTCATCTTGTTAGTTTTTGAGAGTTTTAGATTTGGATAATTCTGATTCGCTATCTAGATAGCTTTGATGATTCGTTCTTGTATATATATTTCCCGTACTACTTCTGAAATTCATTTCATACGTACATGACGTAAGCTTTTAAAATCCATGTCAACATGTATATAATTGTTTAGACATATTTTGAATTCTTTTCTTACATATATTTGTTTCATTCGGATAGCTTCTAAAATCCATGCCCGCATGTATAGTTGTTTATATAGCCTTGGAAATTCATCATTCCTTGCCTATGATTTTGTAAGTGTATGGATTGATCCTGTTTGGGCCCATGTAACTCTTGGCCCAAATCCAATTTTGTTCAGGTTCGGTCCATAACCAGCCAAACGGGCTGGAACAGGTGGCCCTAGAAAGCCAATCAGGTTGCCCTCTTAGTGGCCTTTAAGGTCAATTTTAGAAAAGCCTTAGGTTTGGGGTATCCTCAATGCATACGGGTCCTAGACACGGTCCATGTGAGGAATACCCATTTCCCTTAAAATTTTCCAAACCATCCTCTAAAGTCAGAATAAAATTCATAATCAATCAATCATCCAATCCTAAATCAATTTAAAAATCCAATGTGTAAAATTACACTTCAAAGTCAATCTCTCTCACTCTCTCATCAAACACACTCCAAAATCAATCTCTCTCACACTCTCTCATCAAGCACACTCCAAAATCATTTTCTTTCACACTCTCTCACCAAACAAACTTCAAATCAATCTCTCTCACACTCTATCATCAAACACTCTTCAAAATCAATCTCTCTCACACTCTATCATCAAACACACTTTAAAATCAATCCTTCTCATACTCACTCATCAAACACACTTCAAAATCAATCCCTTTCATACTCACTCATCATATGCTCTCCAAAATCAATCCTCTCATACTCCAAAACCAGATATCCTTCATGAATTCTTCGAAATCAAAGCACTTTGCACTCAACATTTAATACTCTTCATACACTCATTAGACACACTTCAACCTCACAAAGCATTTGAAATGCTTCCAAAAGTTCTAAGATCGAACTTCAAACTCCTTCCAAACTCCAATTGTCTCATAGATTCAAATCATCTTCCAATTTCAATTTCAAAGGCCAAACCAAGCCCAATTCTAAGCCCCAAATCCAACTCATTCATAGAGCCCAACCCGGCCCAATTTCAAAGGTCCAATCAGGCCCACATTTCAAGGCCCAAATCCGGCTCATTACCTCAATTCGATCCCGGTTTAGTTTCAAATCCAATTCAACTTCAATTCCAATTCAAATTCAATTTCAATCCAATTCAATCAAATTCAATCCAATTCCGATCCAGAATCAATTCGATTTCAATCCAATTCAATTCAAAATTTTTTTCATTCCCAATTCAATTCAACTTCATTTCAATCCCGAACAATTCTAAACATCATAAATCTCAAAATCCGGAAAACTTCAATCTCCTTGAAGTCAAGCATCTCGAATCTCTAACCGTCTCAATAGCTCAACAGACTCGACCGTCTCAACAGCTCAGCAGACTCGAACGTCTCAGCAGCTCAACAGACTCGACCGTCTCAGCAGCTCAATATACTCGACCGTCTCAGCAGCTCAACAGACTCGACCGTCTCAACAGCTCAACAGACTCTAATGCCTCCGCAGTTCAACAGATTCGAACATCTCAATAGACTCGTCAAATTCAAACACTTCAAAAATCCTTAGCTCCTCAAAAGGCCGAAGCTCTTGAAATTTGATAACCCTTTCAAACCTCAAACATCTCACATACCCGAGCGTCTCACAGACTTCATCATTTCAAGAATCTAAATGTCCCACAGAGTTGAGCATCTCACAGACTCTCACACCTCAAATTCCAAAATGAACCAGACAATCTATCAAACCTCACAAAAAGACCACAAAACCTCTTTGACCCTTCAAAGACCTAAAAGGTCAAAACCCCAATTCCTTCAAAACCCCAAAACTCCTAAATCTTCAAAAAATAGTGAACTACGTGAGGTCTGATCTCAACAGGGAGTTGAGTACGTAGGCAACCCACACAGGGCGCGACCCCACGTCAATCAAAATACCCTTTGACACTCGGCTGTCTCCCTTCCAAACAATCACTTCTAACCCTCGATCACATCAAAAAGCCCAGCCATCCTAAAGGTCCACTGAACTACGTAAGGTCTGATCTCAACAGGGAGTTGAGTACGTAGGCAGCCCATCCAGGGTGCGACCCCATTCCAAACAAAAAACCCTTTCCCCTTCTAAGGTGGCTCTCATTTCTCTCAAACCTTCTTCAACTCCCACAAACTTCAAACCACCAGACTCCAAGTCTTGTCTATTCTCTCAACCCCAGATTTTTCCAGATTTCCCATTATACACTCATCTGAATTCATCTATTCCTCTTCTTGGCGCTAGCTTGACAGAAAAGCTCGCCTCATCCACTCGTTTTCTATCCTCCTGTCCTAATCCTATCCTTGGCTTTTAAATGAATCTCTCAAAAAAGGTTTTGAAAGAAGGTAATCCCAACAATTGGAGACTGAGGTTTCCTCGGGCACCAATCCAAAGTTGTGGTCGTTGCCACTTCTAAGGGGTGTAACCCAGTGCGAACCCACAATAGAATCTCTATAATGACCAGATAAGCCCTATCCATAGGCAACAAATGATCAGAGTCAATTAACGGTTCTTAGAACCCTTCTCCTCCCTTCCTAGTTCCTTAGGTCAAACTAGGTGGCGACTCTAATCAATTCCGCCCTTAGGGCATAAGTCCACGTGGAGCCCATCGAGAGCGGGTGTAGTGTTCACTAACACTCCCTATATGCTTTCTGGGAAAGACGAACGATTCAGTAGGTATTTGAGGGATGCCAAGAATAACGGGTTTTCACCCTCCACAAAATGGCATTTTCTAGGCTCTGGGCTTTTCAGTCAGACCATATTTAGATAGACCCCCCTCATACCAAAAAATCACCCTCCACAGAATGGCGACTCTGCTGGGGAAAACTTGAGTAAGTTTTTCTCAAACTTGGTCAAGGAAGACTGAACTCCATTCAAAATTGTCGAGACTTCTCCACTTCTTTCAAAACCTTCAAGAGATTCATTCACAAGCCATTATGACTACTCTACTCCACACTTAGAGTGTGTTTGAGAGGATAGTTAGGATGAGAGTGCAGAGATTGAGAGTGGCTTTGAGTGCCATATGTGTGCTTTACCATTTGCATGCTTCACTTTTATGTGTTTATTGTTGTGTGTTTACTGTCTTATGTTTACTGCTCTTCATGCATGACATAATATTTATTGCTTATTTATTGCTTTTGTAAATGGGGCCTTCCTAGAAGGAGTCAACCCATTGTTGCATCGGGTAGCATAGGACATGCATTCCTCTGTGTCACCCGATTTGTCCACGAGTCACAGGATCCCAACCGGTCCACGGTTGATTCCCCATGAGTTGGGTCCTTCCTAGAAGGAGTTAGCCCACGAGGTAACATGGTCCAAGACCTACGCCTTGAAGCTCATGATCCAAACATATCCTCCATTACCCGAGTCTAAGCCAGCATATAGTGAGCCATGAGCCTTCAGTGTCCAGCTGCCTGGTCCAGTGTCTAGGACGGGTTTTATGGGTAGTCACCCCCTTGTATGCCGCCTGTCTGACCACCCTCTGCCTTACCCTGAAGATTGCATGGGCTCAGTTCTCCATGATTCCTCTGCACCACGGGTGTCTTTAAAGCCCAATGTCGTGCTACAAATTCATAGCGGATCCTGTATTTACGGATACCCAGACATGACAAAGCGTAGTCAGCGAATAATTTGGACTTTAGACACACCTTATCATGCAGACGAGGGGAGACCCGTTCCCATGCAGTACATCCCCAAGTTTCCCAAAAGTGAGTATGTTGTGATAATCCCCGGCCGTGGCTCGTGTGACTGTATCACTTCGGGTATCCTGACCTTTCGAACTTAAGTACTCCGGACTTTTTTGATGACGTGCCCCACAAGGCATAACAGAGATAAATCCCGAGAGATGAACAGTGAAGGAACGACGGTTCCCCCGGTGGTATGGAAGCATTGATTGACCTGGAAGGTGATTATCCCAATCATTCACACTCAGCTCTACATAAAATCAGCCACGATTTTTATTTTGCGCTTACATCTGTGTGATCACGTTTCAAAAATGAGCAAAAATTTGAAAATGAATCAGTTTGAACACTCTAATGAAATCTCTTCAATGTCGTTCATCTCGAATGATTTTCAAAAAAATAATAATTTTTAAAATTGTTATTTCCAAAATAGTTTTCATAATCATTTCAATCAAAGTCTTCCAGAACACAAACTTTATCAAACAGCTTGCAAAAAATAAATTTCAAAAATCTACTGTTTACAAATGATTTTCAAACACTACTTCCCATGAATTTCATTTCAAAAATATATTTTCTACAAACGAATTTCAAACAACGTTCTTCACCAACATGATTTTCAAAATAGTTTTTGAAAACAGTTTTCAAAATTGAATTTCACAAACGTATTTCAAAATAAATGATTTAGTCCCCATGTTGTGACCCGCTATTTTTGAAGTTCAACCCACCTTCAAGAGTAGTGGTCATTACTGTGGAGTGTACTAGTCACTTCGTGTTTTCACAAAAGTGGTGGATTTTCTCAACGATTTTGCGCTCGATCATTCACCTTTCCTTTCACAAAAAACGCCCCTCATTTTCCTTCATCGAAGCAAGTGGAGTGCATGAAAACCAACAACGATTCGAGCCGAAAACCAGAGGTGTACCAACCCGAGTCAAGCGACACAAAGATCAGCAACCCCGCTTCAAGTTCAAACTGTTGAAAATCAGAAGAACACCAACCCGTTTAGTTTTATCACAACACTGCTTTGCTGCAAAAGCCTGAATTCGAGCGAGCAGCCGGTCAAGAGCCCGAGGACGAGTGAACAACCAATCGAGAGCCGAAGATGAGCTACAACGAACCAGAAGTCTGAGCGTGAGCAGTCAGCCAGAAGTCCGAAGACGGACCAGAAGAGTTCAGAAGAAGTTCACCTCAAAATTCCCCCATTTTAATTTTAGAATTGATGATGTATAGGTTTTCCCATGCGATTCTCTTCTCTCTTGTCCATTCCTGAATAGATTACCTGTATAGGTTTATACATTCCCTTTGAGTTTATTTAGGTCAATGTGTATAGGGTTCCCCACTCCCTATTTTATTTGCGAATGACCGAGCGTCAGAACTCATATCCAGAAAATCCACCACTTTGAAAACACATGTTTTCAAAATTGTTTTTCCAAACTTGGTTTCTTTTGGCATGCCAGTATAATGAAAAGAGCGAATAAGGAGCGACCCCTCACGGTTATTTATTCATAAACCTTGCTTTATGGGGTGAAAATTCATGGTATCTACGGAAGGTGTCCCGTGAATAAACAACACCAACAAATGCAACCGAGCACAAAGCAAAACATATGCATTGCATTAAAAAAAAAAGTCACTTGCACTTCTAGTCATTTCAAATCCATCAATCATTCACGGGTCTTGTCCACCTCAAAATTTTCACAGTCATGTGTTCCATTCTAACCTTGTCACACACCAGCTTTCATCCCAATATCTCAACCGCTAAAGCCCTATCTCAGAGGGATAGAAAAGAAAACCAAGTTTAAACCTCTCCCAATCAGAATCACCGTGCACGCCAGTGACGGAAAGGGAAAGAATGTATCATATCGTGGGGCCACCATGCTGGAGTTTTCACTCCCTAAAAATTCAGAATCTAGGAGCCAATCACCAACCCGGCCTCACCCGAGAATTACTTCTTCGACAACAATCACCACAACTCGACCACCTTCAGAGCCAACAATGACGGGATGAGCTTCATGAACCGCAAGCTGAATTCGGCTCAGGCGAGACTAGTCGTAACCTTACCACTAATGCATTGCATCCAAAAACAAAACAAACACAAAAAAAACATTCATCCAACCATCTCAATTCATCATTTTCAGCATTTCATGCTTCCTATACATGGTAATTCCATATTACCACAATACATCGCATGATAGATAATTGCATTTGCATACTTCCATATCGAAACGACATCTTTGGGAAAATCACGAGAATTGATTGAACAGAGTGCATGAACCACTTAACTCTCGACCCGTCAACGAACACAAGGGGCAAATCAAAATCAGCACCACAGACCAAGTGAGTAGCGTGCGAAGAACGGTATTTTCTCTTGAATTTCAAGTGAGCGTTTTTGGACAATCCACTGAGCGACGAGGAAAGGTAGAGAGAGCCAATCAAGGTAAAACCATGAGCGACATGTGCATTCCTTCATTACATGGAGAGGCATAATATAGAGTAAGATCAGTGTTGATAGCAAGTCACGAACTGCGATTCATGCAAAGATCCGAGAAGTAGTAGGAAAACAATCATTGATTAACGAGAATGACGAGGCACTTAGGAATAAAAATCTCCACAAAACCAAAAAGCTTTGACTGCCCTGTACATAATCCCTTAGTGAGCCCCGCTGAGCCTTTCACGATAAACCTTTTTTCTGTGAACTCCACAACATGCCACCCGACATATACATACTTACCTTTGCAATATAGGAGCTCGAAGGAGCCGGAGCCATGGCCCTCCCCACCATCTTTCATAAACACAATAAATGAAATGTTCAAAGAACTCAACGAGTCAATGCAACTACAAAGCCAGACACCAAAAAAGAACATCAAAACTGTTCAAAAAAGATCAGTGAGTCAATGTAACTCCAAAGCTGAAGGCCAAAATACTAAGTAAAGAACGCTTGAGAAAGTTGATGAGCCAAATGCAATTTCCAAAATACCCAAATGAGGGAAAGTTCAAACCATACGTCAGAGGATGCAAGAAGGAGAAAACCGAATTCGAAGGACCAATGATGTCTCATAGAAACCAATAAAAGGTTATCATAACCCGTCTAATCATTCCACCCATGGAAAAGGTGAAACATATCCTCTGTTGCACAAAAGCTCCACAATTCCCAAACAAATCCTCCAGTCCCATGTGACATACATCATACCCCTCAGCCCCGTTATAGCCCAATAAAAGACCTCTAACTCGTTAGTTGATGAGCGTTAACTGAAAGTATCAGATCTGAAACATGAATCATAAGCTTCGTACTTGCTATCAACATGTCCCACCTCATAATACAGGGACTATGAGCGAATGAGTGCGACCTTACTTTACAAGGTCATCCGAGTGCGAGTGACTCTTCGATTAAACTACCAAATCATAATCAGCCTACCCCATTGCAGGTGAGAAATTTGTAAGGGTCGGAAAGATCAATACCTCGAAAAGAAATTCTCAGGAAAATACTGCTCTAAGCATTGAGAGTATAATCACGACATTAGCACACACGGCCATACTCACGAGAGATTAACCCGCATCCCTCCATGAGAAGAAAGTGATTCACACATTCCAGTTCAACAATCACTCAAGACCGAACCGATGATGTCTTATATTCGTTAACCTCATAATAATAGAGATAGAATCATACCTTCTCTTCAAAAAACGCATATGCATTTTGCATCTCTTCTAGCAGTTAGCATTTGCATGCATCATAACCACTTCATTTTCAACATCCGACTGGTAAGAACCATGCCTAGTCTCGTGGAAGGTCGACTTCAGTTTCCCGCTATCGAAGCTCAACTCAAAATCAAAAGAAATCAAAACCGAGGCCATCCGGAGCCATACGACAATCTTCCAGAAGCCATCCAGCGTCATCGGGCCTCATCAACATCATATCCAAAACCAAACTAGAGCCATGCGAGAGCCATCCTCAAACGTTGAGATCGTCCTAGAGACCTCAGACTACACAAGAGCCATTTCATCACCAGGGTCTTGCCTACACAGTTTCGAACTACGTATGGTCTGATCACAATACGAAATTGAGTACGTAGGCAGCCCGCCCAGGGTGCGACCACCTCACAGGCAAAAGTTTCTCTTTCTTCCTCGCCATCACCAATGGAGCCATCTTGTAGCCTCCCCGGAGCCATCATGAGCTATCCCAGAGCCATCAATCTGAAGCCTTAACTGACCATACCAAAGCCGTTCTTCCATAATGATAAAACTATCAACTAGGTCAAAGTACTCAAATCACATCGACCCACCACTCGACTCGAAATCCAAACTAAATCAAAACCCACCAACCATCCCGAGAATCTCCACCCAAATCGAAATGCACAAACGATCCCGAAAATCCCCATTCGAATCAAAACCCACCAACCATCCCAGAGTCGTTGCTCACAAGGGAGTCACATATCAAACCGTACCGGAGCCATCCGACCGCATCGGAGCCATCTGATCATATCAGAGCCATCCAATCATATTAAAAGTCAAGACCATCGAGTTCCTAAAATCACTCATTCACAAAAAAAAAACCATCCACTCAAAGACCAATCACAAAATAAAAAAAACCAAAAACTCAAGAGCCATACCGGAGCCATCTCGAAACTCTGGAGCCAAGAGTCCTATAAAATCCCAAAACTATAGTGCACATCGGGTGAGACTGTCAAAGCAAAACCGAAACACAAGTCCCACACTGACGAAGTCAAGGCCAACATTAATAGAAAACATTCGACGATCACATCCCTCATAGATCAACCAAAAAGCATCCAATCCCGGATCAATCCACAACCAAAGTCATCCTCAAATCGACCACTCAAAGAAGCGAGTTTCGTACAACTCAATCAAAGTATTATAGGCCCGTCATAAGTCTTATAGCTAGATGTCAAGAGGTCAAGTTGAGGCCCGTCATAAGTCCTTGTACTTTCAATTGCATTTTAGGCCCGTCATAAGTCCTAGAGCTAGACACCGAGTTCTAGTTGAGGCCCGTCATTAGTCCTCATGCATAACCCTTATTCCGATTGTATTCTTGGCCCGTCATTAGTCCTAGAGCTAGACGCCGAGATCTAGTTGAGGCCCGTCATTAGTCCTCATACATTTCGAAGATGCATTCTAGGCCCGTCATAAGTCCTAGAGCTAGACACCGAGTTCTAGTTGAGGCCCGTCATTAGTCCTCATGCATAACCCTTATTCCGATTGTATTCTAGGCCCGTCATTAGTCCTAGAGCTAGACGCTGAGATCTAGTTGAGGCCCGTCATTAGTCCTCATACATTTCGAAGATGCATTCTAGGCCCGTCATAAGTCCTAGAGCTAGACACCGAGTTCTAGTTGAGGCCCGTCATTAGTCCTCGTGCATAACCCTTATTCCGATTGTATTCTAGGCCCGTCATTAGTCCTAGAGCTAGACATCAAGAGGTCTAGTTGAGGCCCGTCATTAGTCCTCATACATTTCGAAGATGCATTCTAGGCCCGTCATAAGTTCTAGAGCTAGACACCGAGTTCTAGTTGAGGCCCGTCATTAGTCCTCATGCATAACCCTTATTTCGATTGTATTCTAGGCCCATCATTAGTCCTCATACATTTCGAAGATGCATTCAAGACCCGTCATAAGTCCTAGAGCTAGACACCGAGTTCTAGTTGAGGCCCGTCATTAGTCCTCATGCATAGGTTGTTTGATCGTATTCTAGGCCCGTCATTAGTCCTAGAGCTAGACACCGAGATCTAGTTGAGGCCCGTCATTAGTCCTCATACCATCAATCACCGCAATTTGGGGCCCGTCATAAGTCCCCGTGCACCCGCATTCATAAGAACAGATCATAAACCGCAGTGAGAATTTTTGGCGTCCCGTCAACCTTGATCCAATTTTGCAAGGGCTTGCAGAATTGAATCAAGGGGAGCCATCTGTAGACACCAAAAATTCTCACCCCATAAAGCAAATTCCGAAATCATAAATGCAATAAGAGGGATCGTCGCCTTTCTTTTTTCAAAACATATCAACATGCGTGCCAAAATGAAACCATCGTTTTACGACAATATTTTAAACCAATTTTTCAAGCATTTTAGAAAAATCCAATTTTCTAGAAATTTTCAAACAATCATTTGTGTTAGACTTACCCTTTTATGTTATTTAGTTATTTTCAGTTTTATTTCCTTAGTCGTAGACATTTCATTTACTTTATTTTACTTATATTATTTTATCTTTTTTTATGTTGTTATTTTGTAAGTAAAACATTTTATTTTTATTGACTACCCTTTCAGTTTTACCCTGCATATATGTTTCTGATGATTTTACTCATGTCGAGTTATAGCTTTTATTTTCTCTCCCTCAATTTTGTATGAAGTTCTATTGTGGTGGTCCTTTTCCTTTCTCATTTTTCAGTGGACCAAGCTTGGGCTTAGCCCAGTATTCAGTCAAACTCAGCAGCCCAAACCCAAGCCCATTTTCTTCTTTGTAACCCACACCCAAACTAAACCCTATTTCAGCTTGACCAAAAGAAAAACCCTAGTGATGAAGACCTACGTCTCCTTCTCCTGGCTTGAGCTCTCGGTCATCTTTTTCCTTCGATCCCCAGAAACAAAAACTGTAGCCGACACTGCTCCCTCAGATCACCACCGGTCATACCTTCCTTCCTCCTCAGCAGTGGACATTTTTTTCGAAACCTCAAATGGCGAACACGAAGATACTACCCTGGACCTCCTCAATCTATTTCAATCTTCTTCTTCTCTGATCGGTTTTCACGAAATAAACCCGCGATTTTTCTGCTTCAATCAACAATAGCCACCTCTCTCGATTTTGTTTCCTATCTCCTTCCCAACTCTGCTCTCGATCGATCTCAGTTCACTCCAGGCTCGATTAATCCCAAAAACCCTAAACCTTCTTCACCGAGAGTCGCCGCACTCAGGGGTATCCGACACCACTACCCCTTTCTCGAATTTGGCTTGCACTTTCTGGTGGCTCACTCCGGGTCGCGATGTTCTTTCCTGTGAAAGAATTTTAAGAAAAGAGAAGAAATCTCTTCCCCTCTCCCTCTTGTTATGATTTCCTTTAGTGTTTCTCTGATGTTTTGCTCCTCCATCTATGATTTTGATGAGGTGCCCTGATCGATCGAAGCAATGACATCTATTTTACCGGCCTTTAAGATGTTGTTATCGCCGTCGATCTACTTCTCCACAGCTTCTATCCTTGTGGATTGGTTTGGTCTGTGTTCATATGTTTATTTCGATTGTATGATAATGTTCTTACTATTTATTTGCTTCTCTGGAGCGTTCTGGGTTGTGGATTTAAATCTCCCCAACGCTATATGACCGTTTTGCTGATCGATTAGCTCCAGCGAGATTTCTCGTTGCCTGTTGCGCACTTTGTTATGTCTCAGTACTCATTTTGATTCCAGTGAACATAATGTTTCATATGCTAATTGCCGTTGCCCATATACTTGACTGAGGTACTCTCACTTCGAACCGAGATTGAATTAATGACCAATGACTCAGTGCAGATCTATGACTTCATTGCTAGTCTCAGCTTGTAATCTCCAGCTGACCATGGCTCCTTCGGGTTTGAAAATTCCACTTGATGTATCTATTGTTACGCAGCCTGTTCTGCTTTGGGGTTCGAGTTTAGCACTGTTGGTTTTGATGTACTGATATGATGAACTTTGGGCCCTCACCCCTTTTCCGGCCTTTTGGGTGTCCGAGGTCCCTGTCTGTCTGTGCATATGTTTACCGATTCATCTTTGAGCAGAGTAAAGCTTGTTGTGGGCTGATCTGATTTGGGGCAGTCAGTTGTGGGCCCGTTCATGCATCCTTAGTGGTGCTCCCTATATTGCGATTCGAACACATGGAGGCATGATGGATTGAACCTGTACGTTGGGCCTTGGTGAACCGTCCAACCTGGTGAACTTTGGTTGCGATATTCCTCTCGAATTTGGACTTCTATTTGATCGGTTGCCCTTGATCATTTTTCATTCATCTTTGAATACAATCTGCTCCTTGCACATTGATGTGGGTTTGGAAATCTTTTTACCCAATTCCTTCCGATTATAACCTGATAATATGTTTCATTGTCTGGTTAAATATTGGCCCCGACACATTGGTTTGGGAAACCACATTGCCTAAGGCATTATCATTTAATCTCCCTTTCATATTGACATCCAACTTGATTTTGACCCATTTGTGCTATCTGTTCAGTTTGAGTTGTCCCTTACACTTCGGCTTTTGCTATGACTGAGGTACACTTATATCAATCAGAATGGACAAAGGCTTGTACGTGTGGACTTGTTTGGCTTGGAATTGACTTTGGGCTTTGTGACTTGACCCCATGATGGCGCTTTGGGCCTGGTACCACTTTATGGGTTTGAAAACCCTAATGGTCAGCTTTCTTATCACAAGCAATTGCTGGTTTCTCTTGTCGCAATTTAAATTCGGTTTGGAAATTGAATTGTTTCGGTTTTGAATTTGTCACTTGCGCATCGATTTGGTTTGGAAATTAAGTTTATACTAGCATGTAATTTGTTCCTTGCGCTTAGCTAAGAACACGAATCGAGTGATAGTTACCCGAATGCTATAAATTGTACATAAATCACTCATTGGCTGGATGGTCCTTATTAATTTTTCATCTTAGAGGGAAATGATATAAACCCTTCTAGGTATGATCCCACATGACTCACAACTTCCCTTCTTTGATACTACCTTCGGTTTGAGTCATAATCTAAGATGACGAATTAATCTGAGTAGCAACCCCAATGTTTGATTATCTTACAATCCTTAGCCATTCGTGGCAGCTTGAAACTCTTTTCTATGTTCTCGGTTGGGGTGTGGGAGATGTAACACCCCTAATCCTAATCCTGTAACATAGTCGCAAGTCGTGACATAACAAAATATAATTCGCAGCGGAAAATAAACTAACTATCGTTTGGTGTTACACGCCGTTACTCACCCATGTGAGTAACAAGGCAACCTTTCTCCATCCATCAACTTCAACTCCTCACCGCTGTGATGACAAGATACTGAACACTCTTAATATTACAAACCAAATCCAAACTGAGCAACTAAACCAAATACAACAACCTCCAAAATAAAATACATAAATAAAACCAAAGGTGTTCATTGAAAACACCTCAGCTACCCCCATGTCCCGCACTCCGGCTTGAGTCTTCTTCAGTAACCTGGAATGTTTGGCCCATTGAAGGGCTCAGCAATCGAAATGCTGGTATGCTAAATGTAGTCCTAAGTCATCTAGATTCCTTAAGTCATTTTAGCCATCTTGATATTAGATTCTTTACATGAAATACCGGTTTACAATAATAACAGTAATAACTGTAAACATTAAACAATCGCATAACAATTCACCTGTAAACATCAATGTACAATAGTACACAACACCAATAACCACACATCAATAATCCATAGCAATTACCAATAATCACACATCAATAATCCATAACAATAACCAAAAATCACACATCAACAATCCATAGCAATAACCAAACAAGATACGCGCATTAAACTGTACTTGTTAGTTGGCCACCGGGCCCTTATCCTTTAAACCAATCACTTAACCTTTTCCAATTAAATTCCACCTCAGGCGTCATGTTAAGACAACCCTTAATAACTTGATAATGGACAGTAGTCCTCCCGTACACACGAAGTGCTCATTGCCAAGGATCATTCAATCCCGGAACTTCCACTTGCCTAATAAAGGCGTCCATGAATGGCCGAAGCCGTGTGCCAAGTCGGCACCCTGGTCCAACAGTCTATCTAGGCCCGTCGGAATATAGAGGGAGTCGGTCCGATACGGACGTTATACTCCGGTGATCACCAATGCGCAACCAGAAAGTCGAAACAATCTGGATTCCTCTCTTTATAAGTTAGCCCTTTTGTCAGTGACATAATAACCAATCCTTGAGTTAAGACTATAATAGTTGACCATCAGTTAGGTTCAATAATACCTAAAGGTCAGTTAGTCTTGTTCCAGTTTAGATGTATAAACTTCCAGTCATAAGACGTTCGCGTAAAATAAAACGCAGTGGTGTCGAGCAATACAACATACGATATCATATACATAAAACACAGGATATCGCTCTTAACAATTAAACACACAACGCCTGGACCTTAGGAAAATCCTTTGGACATTCAGACCACACAATTAACATACCGTGCACCGTAGTAATCGCTAGCGTGAAGATTCACGCTCGTCCGGTATTCCTCGTAGCTCGTTCTCTAGCATACGCCCTCTAATGCACTCAACTCTGGAATACGAGACTACATATTAGCTCTCTGTAATACGAACTAATTCGCTATTCTGACTAGTCGCTAATCCCCCTTAGTAATTACCCTGTGATTGTTCAGTGTCTATCATACGGGTTTTAAACGATTTGGGACTAGTTAAATCGTCCCTTAACTATATTGTAATTAACATGTAGTATCTATTTACTACTTAAGATCTAACCCAAATAACCTATCTCATTCATTCATAGGTTTGTTATCTGTATATAATACACACTCCCATATAGTTTGTTACTATATGTTAATTATATCCTTGACTTATAAATCTCTAGTTCTCCTTTCAAGTATGAGCTGGTCAACTTGACCTCTTTGGTCAATTAACTTGACTTAGCCAATTTTGTTGACTAGGTAAGTTTATCCAAGTACATAAGTTTATATAATTCATATTATAAACTTTGTATTATATAATTCTCTCACTATTTGATACGTTGTTCGTAAACATAAGAACTTTATATCTAATGTGTTGTAACTTATCTTCCCATCTTATAACATCTCTTATTTAATATTATATGGTTCCCAACCATATGGTATAATTCATTCACTTCATATATTCTTATATATATATAAGAGTTATAAAACTCATTTATTAAATGATATATCTTATCATCTTATGTAAGGTAATTAACCTTACTTGATTGTGTTATCTTACACAAATTCATACTAAGATTATACTTCTAATGTTATGTGACATTGTATAATATATTATTAGACCTCCAAGGTCTAATTAATATCCCACCTTATTTTATAACCTTATTATTCCACCACGTGTACTAGTTTCATTAATGACATTAATACTTTATAATTTCTTCTTATTAGAATTATAAAATCATTTCTTCCATTAAACTCCCCATTTTTACTTAGGTCTTTAATGCCTAGTGTTTTGATAACATTTTCCTCTCATGTACTAAGCTCTTCCCATAGTATATTATTTCATAAAATATTGTATATCATTATTAAGTTCCATATATGGTTCCAAAGTTCCAATCTTTCTAAATATGCATTTGTACACCTATATATCTATATAGTCTCATAAACTCCATTGTTAACTATTATGTATACACACCCACATATAATTATATCTAAGTGTTTGTAGAATTCACGTTATCCTTAATGCTTACAGGTTAATATTGAATTTATAAAACAATCTTTAATTATATGAACCCCTAAATTGTCCCTCAAGCAATTATAATATCATTTACCATTACTAATTTAACATTTGTTTAAGGTTGACCCAACCAACATTCCCATTCAATTTAGTTAGACTAATTCTATTATTAGTCTTATATTATTATCCAATCATACTATATGATTTCACCTCACTTCATATAGTTATATAAATCTATATGAGTTATTAAACTCATTTAATTTGTCTCTTAATTAGTTCTCTACTAAATAACGTTAATTCCCTTTTTGCCTAACCCAAGACTTTAATCGTGTTTCCAAAACTTTATTTCATCCTATTTTCTTAATCTTATATATGTAATTTTCTTTTCGTCTTAAAATTCCCAATTTCCTCTACTTAATAAATCACCATTTATCTATATATTTGTTTTTCAAATTAACTCTAATTTTCAGAACGTTAATCTCACTCAAACAAAGACATACTTTTCGGTTTGTCCAAAACTCCAACAAAGCCAATAATTACAGATTTAATCTATATATATATTTGACAGATTTCCTAATTCCAAAATTAGCTAAAATCATATATTATTTTACTAATCCAGTTTAATCTAATCAATTAACTTAGGATGAGTACAAACGTATACACTACCAAAATCACCATCCCACTTATTAATGACCCCAATTCCACAGTTGGGTTTAATTTAACCAACCTCAATTAACTCATAACCTCTAGGCTTATTTATCTCATCTTATTTCTTTGAGCTCGACAATATATGTTTAATCCAAAAGTTACTTACTCTATTAACAAATTAATAGTTCACTATTAAACACTATTTATAAATCACCCAGTACTAACGTATTAGTTAATAATTTATTGGTATAGTTTAACAACTTATTAATTCATTATTTTTACTTTATAAATTATTATTATTTTTTCTTTTATTTTAACGTTAACTATATCCTTTTAATCCTTTAACTATTAACTCTCTTTATCAACCAATTAACTCATCTAGTTACTCTTCATCAGGTTCTCACACACACAATTAACACCCCCTTTTTTTTCTTTATTCACGCTTGATACAACACAACACACAATAGGATTACTATGCCAATTACTATTCTGAACATACACACACTATTAAAGCACTCACTGTGAGCACTTACACAATTAATTAGCACTCATCGTGGGCACGTGAACACAATTTATCCGCACCTGTACACTTGACATAAGTGAATTCTCGTATCCAAAAGAATAATTAACACAATAAAGATGGTTGTATATTTCTAATTACTAACACTCATCCATCAGGCACTACATTACTATGAAATTTTGAAGTTGATAGTCTGTTGTTATTGCCCATATTCCCAATGTGGATAACGGAAGAAAAAAAAATAATTGAATGGATACCTACTTGTAGCAGGCGAGATGTTGGGTTCTAACCACTCGAGTTGCTGGTCAATCAACATGATATGGACAACAAACGAATCGGTGTTATGCTAACTACTGTCACACCCTTAAATCTGGAAAGAAGAAGGTGAAGGAGTCAACTAAGAGTATGATGGAGTCAAAATTTCAGAGGGAAAACAAAGCCTTACCCTTATTAATTTTGGTTATCCAGATTGGCACTCTGGTTGCGCACTCTTCTCTGTTTTACTCTTCCACAACTGAGTAGGGTATGAAATCATGACATCTTTATATTGTTAGAAAGCTAATGCAGAGAGGAATAAGTTTTGTGTTGGAAATAATTCAAGATAACTTACTGTAATTTCTGAATTTCTCAAAGAACGAGACTTGTTCAGTAAACTCCCACTGAGACACGTCTTTCTTCCCTGGTTTACCCAAGTCTGAATATATACTGAAAATACTCAAATAAATACTCGATTTGAAGATCTTTCCTAGATCTACATGTCGGTAGTAAAATGAAGAATTTTGGTGGAGTATTAAGAAAGAAAGTTGGAGTAGAAGTTACGGTTGTTTACAGGGAAAATTCTGGGAAATGGTGGAGAGAGAGAGAGAAGTGAGGCGGCAATGTTAGAAGAATAAGAGAGCAATTTTGCTTTGAGAAGAAAGAAATAAAAGAGGCACTACGTATGTTCCTAGCCACCCAGTTAGGGTTTCACTATATCAATGGGTAGTTCATTAATTTAAGGAAGGAAATGGGCTTTCTCAAATTGGTTCCAAATTTAGGCTTGTTTTGGGCTCCGAATTTTACAAGTTTTGGGCTCCGAATGTTACAAGTTTTGGGCCCTAGCAGTTCTTAAGTTACATATTTTAAAGGATAGTGTGTCCAATCCGTTTTTCCTAGTCTTTGAGTCATTGGAATGCTCACAGATTAACTTAGTATGTTAAGTTAACTTTCACACTTCCACATTTTATTTTGTATTATTATTTCATGCAATATCATATATTACATTTTACATAAACTTTATTATTTAATTTCTTTCTTTAATTATATTCTTTAATTTCATTATTTTATGTGAGGTTTATTAACCTCTTTAAATTTTTACGTTAATTTATGAATTAATCCCTTAAGTGTATATATTAAACAATTCATCTCAATAACGTTTTTTTTTTTACCCTTAATTAATTATTTTGGCCATTCATTGAACACCCTCATTTAATTAATTTATTATTAGTTAGGATCGTTAAGATTTGGGATATTTCAATCTACCCCCCTTAAAAGGACTTCGTCCCGAAGTCATATTCCTCAATTCAAGTAGTCCTAGAACATCTGGTTCTATACTAATATCAACTCTAGGGATCAAGTCCCGTATCTCAACAACTTAATCTCGCAGAGCATGTCTAGCACATATCATCTCGATAACATCCACAATTATAACCACAAAGTGCAACTAGTGCACATATATTTCAACCCAAAGTGTAGCAAAGTACACATATAATCAATCAAAGTGTAACAAGAGTGCACATCAACCAACATCATATAAGATACATCATAAGATCCAAGTAAAGTGCAGCAGTAGTGCACATAAACTAATCAGTACAATACCAATGCACATACAATCACAATATAAGTGATTCATCCACCCATGACTATTAATTTTGAATTCCTGGTATGTAAGTATACTTTAGGGGTATTATAGTCCATGTCCTATACCTCTCATACTATTTGTATGACATATATAATAGAGGTTAATCCATTCTCTTGCATGGAGCCTCTAAAACCCAATGGTAAAAATCCATAACAAGGACTCTTCTCAATCCACCACCATCTATAAATATCTGTAGGCACACCGAGGTCCACATCCCCCTTACGGTAATTTTACAAACTATCTACAATCATCTAAGCTCATAACCTACTCATATATGTGTCCACTTATAGGAAGTTTCAAGAGTTGCCCAACCCTGATGTGATCAGCATCAGTGTTGAACTATCCTTCCACCTCAATTTGTGTTCAGTTTCACTTGATCTGGCCAGGATCAAGTTCCACCCCCCACATCAATTTCAAACAATCAATTAATTTAACAAGTTTCAATTCTCTATCTTTTCATAATTCTAGTCCTAATCATATAAAACTAGTACACATCCCAAGTTATAGAACTAAGTCCATCCGTTAATATTAGTCCAAAACCAAACAACCATCCATTCCTAGGGAAGTCCATTCCCTCGTACCGATTCACACCTCAAGAAGCAACTGTATTCAGTTCCATGTTTATATACCATACGAAATTCAGTTCCCTTGGAGTTTCTACTCCTCTTACTAGTATCCTCACCTCAGTGTTAACGAGAGTATATGAGAATACGTCATAGTACCATACAAATATCACATAGGATACTTAACACACAAGCAAGTGCACAAATGCACAAACCAACACATAACTGAGTAAACCCCTCATACAAAACAAATTAAACAACCCACAAAACAAGTGCACAAATGCACAAACCAACACATAACTGAGTAAACCCCTCATACAAAACAAATTAAACAATCCACAAAAACAACGTATGCCCCGCATACTACACACCAAAACTTAGTGCACATATGTGCACAGCCAAAAGGCTCTACCCTCCTTAAAAAGGGTTACGCCCCCGTACCCCACAAGTATACAACAACAGCTATGCAAAGAGCGCTGGATACTTGGCTCTCATAGAGTTCTCCAACTCCCATGTGGTCTTTTTGGCCTCATGGTTCGACCAACGGACTTTGACCTTTTCAATGGCCTTGTTCCTGGTCTCCCTCATTTCGTATTGAAACTTCAGAGTGAAGCCTTATCATATCTGAGAGACGGGTCTACCTCTAGTCACTCGGCTCTAAGAGAAAATATATACTAAGGGTGAGGTGCGTACTTTTTTTTTTTTTTTTCAGCCAAAGGCATGGAGTAGTTTGTGCGCTCTCCCTAACAAGTTCTAATGGGCCCACTCGCTCCGCAGTGAGGTGCAGACCCACGAACCTACGGCTTAGTTTGCCCTTTTATTCCTGTTGATGTATTATAAATTATTTATTAGCAGCAAGTTGTTGCTGACCCCGTTCTGACGTGACAGTGTTATCCACGGTCTTTTCGTAATTGTGGAAATAGAGATATCTTAATTGGTGTGGTTTGTTTATTGTACGCGCGCTCGATTAGATCTACATCGTATGTCTATCCCGATATTGTGGATTACTAGCGTACATGCGGAGAATATATTATTAAGTGTTATCGTCTTCACTCACTAGTTTTTGGTTAAGGTGAAGTATGACATTTGGCTATAGTTAGTAGTTGGTTAACTTTGCACCAGTCTTGTAATATTGAGATGTACTAGTCTATATGTCCACGGAGATAACCGCCGTCATCCCGTGTCTACAGGTTGTTTTGTTCCAAAGTAATCGTTAGTTGTAGTTACTTCTTATTGACATATATTGTATTTTCCCGTATAACGGTCTAACAGCAATGTTAGTATGGTTCACCCTGCTTTGCGCTAAGGGAATCCATTTGTTGTTCTCATTTTTGTGTTCTGCATCTTTCGGCATCCGTATGGGTATGCTCTTTGGCAGTTGGGGCATTTGTCCCCTAGTATGTTTTATATGTTTTCTATTTTTCGTGTTGTTCCATCAGGAGTGTAATTGTACACTCATGTTTTCCTGCGTGGTTATATAGTGTTGAACGCTGCATTAATTCAGAGCGTTTCCTCGAATGGTCTAGGCTGTTGTATAGCTTGTCTTCAATTTCAGTTCCTCATAATTGAGTTTTATGCGAGTTTTACTCGTCTGTTATTCGCCAATGTATTTATTATTAATGGTTGTTTACAATGGTCGCTTCCGTGCATGCCATGTCTTGGTCGATTCGACGGTTATACGTTATTGTGATATTTGCTTTAGCTTGAGGCATCCGCTAGTGTACTAGCTTTGCCTTTATTTTATTGTATGGTATTGTGTTTATGTTCAGCCCGCTTTTGGTGAAAGCATACCATTGCCCTCTATTTGAGCGTACGGTGGTTGTTACATCATACCGTATTACTTGTGTTTTCGTTTGGAGAATAATTCTCTTTATGCCCCTCTTTCGGGTGGCGATTGTTATCATTAAGTAGGTTCTTTTGGATAGCAGAAATTGTGCTTGAGTAAGCGACTCCTGATCCTTACGAGGATTTTATATATTGACTCGCCCTTTAATGGGCTTTCATGCCTTGTCATTTAATTTTCTATCGGCTTTCTCGTCTTTCAGGAGGTTTTCTTTAACGTTATTGTGTTTATAACCACTCCTTTGTGGAGTTACGACTTTGGTCGTGTTATACTCGAGGTTTTTTGTTCTTCTAGTCTCGTTGGTTAATTGGGACTTTTCCCATCAATTTATTCGAGGTAACTAGTTGCACTGGTCTAGATTTGCATCACTAACCTTGGCACGGAGTTGACTACTTCTTGTGTTCCTTACACTACTTGTCTACATATATGGGGTACCCTACTGATACATTACTACTTACTTGACTAACTTACAAATAAGTCTGTCAAGCCCACAAGTTCCTATGGAGTGCGGTCGTCCCACATCTCATTTTGTATACTCGTAGTGTTTGTCACACGTTTATGAAGTATTCTGTTGTCAATCCATTTTTCTTTTTTTTTTTATATTTGGTATTAGTGAAATTTTGTTATCTGGGTCCCCTGCCCAATGGGTATGATTACATATCTTGCATTAGATGTGAGTCCGCGATATTTCGCCCTAATGGTATGGTTTATATTGTGATGGTATGAGGTGATTTTTTCCTCTGCCATTGGTTTCGTTGCTGACATAAGTTTACTAGTGTTTTCAAGGGATTTTACGACCTCTTGCATTGGCAAGTCCATGTTGGCCTATTGGTTAATAAGTTCTTTATTGGAGTGATTCCGTGTATTGACTCCAAATTACCGTTATTGGTTTATTTGTGCGCGGTTCAGCGCTGGTTGATTGTTTCAAGCTCTTGTATTTGTGTAGGGTTTTTTTATTTTGTCGTTTTCAACGCTTATTCATAGTGCTTCTAACTTTACTCTTTTCCCGGGTTACATCATTTAGTGTAATTCCAGACTTCATGGCGAAGATTCGTGTTCTCTCCATTTATGGAAGTCCTCATTGTAGTTGGGTTTTTAATCAGTTTTCATCATTTGTCATTTCGTTTTGGGTGTTGTTGCCCTAGCGGCATATATTGGAAGGTAGTCGGAGGCGGCACTTTTGCTCTCTTGGGCTTGTGTTCTTGTACTGATACATCGGGTACTTTTACTTAGGCTTGTGTCCTTTAGACTTGGTGTCTTGTATTATTGTTTAGGCTATTTGTCATCGTTTCTCATATTATTATTATAACTGACAGTCATCATGTTAGTAGACGACCTGTCTTTAGTACGTACCCATTTTTGTCACCTATTGTATGGCGGGACGCCAATGGCGATAGCCATTCCCTTAATGTGGGGACTTCGTCCTATGATCAGTGCGATCAAATGGAATAACGATTATTATTACCACAAAAGTACATATTTTTTTTTTATAACCCCACTTAATAAGGCGTAGTAATTTTTCGATATAACTACCCTATTTAATTACACTTGTTTGTGTAGAACTCTATAGTAAGAGCTTTATGTTAAAGGTAGGTGCAAGTATGTATATACAAAATTCAAAATCTCTAATATTCGCTCATCAATTATGAGGACACTTATAGGTGAAGGAAATTAATTTTCCATATTTATTTGGGTAAAAATTTTGAACTTAAAAGAATAGGCATATGCCAATTATGTAGTAGTGTATATATTTCTATCTCGATATTTGTTTGTTCCTTGTTGGTTATGGTACTCCTTGTTAGAGTAGTGTCTTGGGTGTTAATTGCTTAAGTATTCAACACCGATTCATGTTTACGGTGCGATCGGTTCATGTAATAACCAAGTTGCGGTATATTATGTTCCACATTGGTCCTATTGAGGACTAACATGTTTTTCTTTTTCCTGACATTTATTGTGTGTTGGGGTGTGCCGTTATGGGCATAGAATTGGCCCTGATCGTTACACGATCATACTATCTTATACAATTCCTTATATATTGAGGAGTGAGTTGTTATTCACGAGTATTCATATTTGGCACCTCATTCGTTAAATTGATATATCCTAGTTGTTCAACAGCTAGGGTACTTCGGTTCCTTGCTTTCCTACCGTCACTAATGATGGTGGAGCATCCAGGAAGCTTTACGAAGTTTCACATAAGATTGTGTCGGTCCTAAGAACTCGACACTTATTACTGGTAAGTATTGGCATTTAATGTCGGTATATGTTTATGGTGTTCGGCTTGCAAGCCGATGTTAATGATTTATTAATGTTTAACGAAGGTAGTTTGTTACGGGCTGGTGTGTGCCCTTTAGTTGTAATGGTCAGACTCATCGGTCCTCCCGAGGTTCGTAGGCCTCAGGTTTTAAGGGTTTTGTGACTCTATTTGTAATAGTCATGGATTTTATACGAAAGTTATATGAATAATTAGTGGTTACCGGTAGCCATGGTGTCATACCTTGTGGTCTACACGGTTTGGTAGGATTCGACAGTAGTTGCAGCACTTGCAGTGGCAAGTGCGCGAGGTAGGCGGAATTGTTAATATATTGATCGTTATAGCGCTTGCTGTAGCAAGTGCGCCATGCAGGATGAGTCATTGGTTTAGAATTGTTGGTCTGTTTGACACTTTGTTCGTTTGAGTATGGCTTAGGCGTTTCCAGTTTGGAAAGGGTAATATTATGGTTGTTAAAGGTTCATTAAGGTATGTAAGTTTCTTAGGGTGGTCCTATTACTGAGATGTCTAAGTTAGGCTCTATTGAGTTTATTTTATATATTTATCATGGTAGTAGAAAGTTGTTGACGCATATGTTCATGCAGTCAATTTATTAAGTTAGGGAATTGCGGTTACTTAGTACGCGCTGAGTACTAGTACCAGCGCCTAAGGTTCCCACAAAGTTCGGGGTATTCTGCCTCTGGATGACTCCTTCCCCCTTTGGGTTGTACCAGCTGAGGTATGCCCCCTACTTGCCTCGCTTTTTGTGACTTCTACCTCTACTCAACGACTGGGAATTAGGTGTCGTATATAAGTACTCGATAAATACCGTGTTGCAAACACAAGGAAACACACATTAGTTTAGAATACGCTTTCGTGCTCTAAGCACGGTTGGGACTCAAAGAGTCTCGTACCTCACAGACGTTTCCCGTATTTCTCATAATCCTAAGCTCACTGTCTTAATCCTAATATCTCGTCATCAGAGCGGTACTCCGCTCTGATACCACTTTTGTAACACCCCTAATCCTAATCCTGTAACATAGTCGCAAGTCGTGACATAACAAAATATAATTCGCAGCGGAAAATAAACTAACTATCGTTTGGTGTTACACGCCGTTACTCACCCATGTGAGTAACAAGGCAACCTTTCTCCATCCATCAACTTCAACTCCTCACCGCTGTGATGACAAGATACTGAACACTCTTAATATTACAAACCAAATCCAAACTGAGCAACTAAACCAAATACAACAACCTCCAAAATAAAATACATAAATAAAACCAAAGGTGTTCATTGAAAACAAATCAGCTACCCCCATGTCCCGCACTCCGGCTTGAGTCTTCTTCAGTAACCTGGAATGTTTGGCCCATTGAAGGGCTCAGCAATCGAAATGCTGGTATGCTAAATGTAGTCCTAAGTCATCTAGATTCCTTAAGTCATTTTAGCCATCTTGATATTAGATTCTTTACATGAAATACCGGTTTACAATAATAACAGTAATAACTGTAAACATTAAACAATCGCATAACAATTCACCTGTAAACATCAATGTACAATAGTACACAACACCAATAACCACACATCAATAACCATAGCAATTACCAATAATCACACATCAATAATCCATACAATAACCAAATCACAATAACCCATACACCAGCAATAACCAAACAAGATACGCGCATTAAACTGTACTTGTTAGTTGGCCACCGGGCCCTTTCCTTTAAACCAATCACTTAACCTTTTCCAATTAAATTCCACCTCAGGCGTCATGTTAAGACAACCCTTAATAACTTGATAATGGACAGTAGTCCTCCCGTACACACGAAGTGCTCATTGCCAAGGATCATTCAATCCCGGAACTTCCACTTGCCTAATAAAGGCGTCCATGAATGGCCGAAGCCGTGTGCCAAGTCGGCACCCTGGTCCAACAGTCTATCTAGGCCCGTCGGAATATAGAGGGAGTCGGTCCGATACGGACGTTATACTCCGGTGATCACCAATGCGCAACCAGAAAGTCGAAACAATCTGGATTCCTCTCTTTATAAGTTAGCCCTTTTGTCAGTGACATAAACCAATCCTTGAGTTAAGACTATAATAGTTTGACCATCAGTTAGGTTCAATATACCTAAAGGTCAGTTAGTCTTGTTCCAGTTTAGATGTATAAACTTCCATCATAAGACGTTCGCGTAAAATAAAACGCAGTGGTGTCGAGCAATACAACATACGATATCATATACATAAAACACAGGATATCGCTCTTAACAATTAAACACACAACGCCTGGACCTTAGGAAAATCCTTTGGACATTCAGACCACACAATTAACATACCGTGCACCGTAGTAATCGCTAGCGTGAAGATTCACGCTCGTCCGGTATTCCTCGTAGCTCGTTCTCTAGCATACGCCCTCTAATGCACTCAACTCTGGAATACGAGACTACATATTAGCTCTCTGTAATACGAACTAATTCGCTATTCTGACTAGTCGCTAATCCCCCTTAGTAATTACCCTGTGATTGTTCAGTGTCTATCATACGGGTTTTAAACGATTTGGGACTAGTTAAATCGTCCCTTAACTATATTGTAATTAACATGTATATCTATTTACTACTTAAGATCTAACCCAAATAACCTATCTCATTCATTCATAGGTTTGTTATCTGTATATAATACACACTCCCATATAGTTTTGTTACTATATGTTAATTATATCCTTGACTTATAAATCTCTAGTTCTCCTTTCAAGTATGAGCTGGTCAACTTGACCTCTTTGGTCAATTAACTTGACTTAGCCAATTTTGTTGACTAGGTAAGTTTATCCAAGTACATAGTTTATATAATTCATATTATAAACTTTGTATTATATAATTCTCTCACTATTTGATACGTTGTTCGTAAACATAGAACTTTATATCTAATGTGTTGTAACTTATCTTCCCATCTTATAACATCTCTTATTTAATATTATATGGTTCCCAACCATATGGTATAATTCATTCACTTCATATTCTTATATATATATAAGAGTTATAAAACTCATTTATTAAATGATATATCTTATCATCTTATGTAAGGTAATTAACCTTACTTGATTGTGTTATCTTACACAAATTCATACTAAGATTATACTTCTAATGTTATGTGACATTGTATAATATATTATTAGACCTCCAAGGTCTAATTAATATCCCACCTTATTTTATAACCTTATTATTCCACCACGTGTACTAGTTTCATTAATGACATTAATACTTTATAATTTCTTCTTATTAGAATTATAAAATCATTTCTTCCATTAAACTCCCCATTTTTACTTAGGTCTTTAATGCCTAGTGTTTTGATAACATTTTCCTCTCATGTACTAAGCTCTTCCCATAGTATATTATTTCATAAAATATTGTATATCATTATTAAGTTCCATATGGTTCCAAAGTTCCAATCTTTCTAAATCTGCATTTGTACACCTATATCTATATCTCATAACTCCATTGTTAACTATTATGTATACACACCCACCTATAATTATATCTAAGTGTTTGTAGAATTCACGTTATCCTTAATGCTTACAGGTTAATATTGAAATTTATAAAACAATCTTTAATTATATGACCCCTAAATTGTCCCTCAAGCAATTATAATATCATTTACCATTACTAATTAACATTTGTTTAAGGTTGACCCACCAACATTCCCATTCAATTTAGTTAGACTAATTCTATTATTAGTCTTATATTATTATCCAATCATACTATATGATTCACCTCACTTCATATAGTTATATAAATCTATATGAGTTATTAAACTCATTTAATTTGTCTCTTAATTAGTTCTCTACTAAATAACGTTAATTCCCTTTTTGCCTAACCCAAGACTTTAATCGTGTTTCCAAAACTTTATTTCATCCTATTTTCTTAATCTTATATATGTAATTTTCTTTTCGTCTTAAAATTCCCAATTTCCTCTACTTAATAAATCACCATTTATCTATATATTTGTTTTTCAAATTAACTCTAATTTTCAGAACGTTAATCTCACTCAAACAAAGACATACTTTTCGGTTTGTCCAAAACTCCAACAAAGCCAATAATTACAGATTTAATCTATATATATATTTGACAGATTTCCTAATTCCAAAATTAGCTAAAATCATATATTATTTTACTAATCCAGTTTAATCTAATCAATTAACTTAGGATGATACAAACGTATACACTACCAAAATCACCATCCCACTTATTAATGACCCCAATTCCACAGTTGGGTTTAATTTAACCAACCTCAATTAACTCATAACCTCTAGGCTTATTTATCTCATCTTATTTCTTTGAGCTCGACAATATATTTTAATCCAAAAGTTACTTACTCTATTAACAAATTAATAGTTCACTATTAAACACTATTATAAATCACCCAGTACTAACGTATTAGTTAATAATTTATTGGTATAGTTTAACAACTTATTAATTCATTATTTTTACTTTATAATTAATTATTATTTTTTCTTTTATTTTAACGTTAACTATATCCTTTTAATCCTTTAACTATTAACTCTCTTTATCAACCAATTAACTCATCTAGTTACTCTTCATCAGGTTCTCACACACACAAACACCCCCTTTTTTTTCTTATTCACGCTTGATACAACACAACACAATAGGATTACTATGCCAATTACTATTCTGAACATACACACACTATTAAAGCACTCACTGTGAGCACTTACACAATTAATTAGCACTCATCGTGGGCACGTGAACACAATTTATCCGCACCTGTACACTTGACATAAGTGAATTCTCGTATCCAAAAGAATAATTAACACAATAAAGATGGTTGTATATTTCTAATTACTAACACTCATCCATCAGGCACTACATTACTATGAAATTTTGAAGTTGATAGTCTGTTGTTATTGCCCATATTCCCAATGTGGATAACGGAAGAAAAAAAAATAATTGAATGGATACCTACTTGTAGCAGGCGAGATGTTGGGTTCTAACCACTCGAGTTGCTGGTCAATCAACATGATATGGACAACAAACGAATCGGTGTTATGCTAACTACTGTCACACCCTTAAATCTGGAAAGAAGAAGGTGAAGGAGTCAACTAAGAGTATGATGGAGTCAAAATTTCAGAGGGAAAACAAAGCCTTACCCTTATTAATTTTGGTTATCCAGATTGGCACTCTGGGCACTCTCTTTTGTTTCTCTTCCACAACTGAGTAGGGTATGAAATCATGACATCTTTATATCGTTAGAAAGCTAATGCAGAGAGGAATAAGTTTTGTGTTGGAAATAATTCAAGATAACTTACTGTAATTTCTGAATTTCTCAAAGAACGAGACTTGTTCAGTAAACTCCCACTGAGACACGTCTTTCTTCCCTGGTTTACCCAAGTCTGAATATATACTGAAAATACTCAAATAAATACTCGATTTGAAGATCTTTCCTAGATCTACATGTCGGTAGTAAAATGAAGAATTTTGGTGGAGTATTAAGAAAGAAAGTTGGAGTAGAAGTTACGGTTGTTTACAGGGAAAATTCTGGGAAATGGTGGAGAGAGAGAGAAGTGAGGCGGCAATGTTAGAAGAATAAGAGAGCAATTTTGCTTTGAGAAGAAAGAAATAAAAGAGGCACTACGTATGTTCCTAGCCACCCAGTTAGGGTTTCACTATATCAATGGGTAGTTCATTAATTTAAGGAAGGAAATGGGCTTTCTCAAATTGGTTCCAAATTTAGGCTTGTTTTGGGCTCCGAATTTTACAAGTTTTGGGCTCCGAATGTTACAAGTTTTGGGCCCTAGCAGTTCTTAAGTTACATATTTTAAAGGATAGTGTGTCCAATCCGTTTTTCCTAGTCTTTGAGTCATTGGAATGCTCACAGATTAACTTAGTATGTTAAGTTAACTTTCACACTTCCACATTTTATTTTGTATTATTATTTCATGCAATATCATATATTACATTTTACATAAACTTTATTATTTAATTTCTTTCTTTAATTATATTCTTTAATTTCATTATTTTATGTGAGGTTTATTAACCTCTTTAAATTTTTACGTTAATTTATGAATTAATCCCTTAAGTGTATATATTAAACAATTCATCTCAATAACGTTTTTTTTTACCCTTAATTAATTATTTTGGCCATTCATTGAACACCCTCATTTAATTAATTTATTATTAGTTAGGATCGTTAAGATTTAGGATATTTCAGGAGATGATTGATTGCCCCCTTTCTCTCCTCCCATTGAGAGGGGCCTTATGATCCCACTGCACACACCCCAACCCATTTACATTTCATTACTAATTATTCTCGTACCTCTTTGTTTTTTTGTTCTATGGGTACATATTGCTTGAGGAACAATGAACTGTTGGATACTGAGCTGGACCTTAGCTAGGACTACCGGGTCTCCACTTCAAACACGTGTATCGGTTGGTGCACTTCTTGCTGATCCTATCAGCTCAAGTGAGGCGGCGACGATGCGACCCCCCATAGCAGCTTTTTATCTAAAATTTTTTTTTTGTATTTGTATCAATTTGTAATTCTTTTGTTGTTTTTACTTTCGGTTGCAATCTTATGATTTATTCATTATTGTGATTTCATCCCATGACCATTGTATTATTCTCTTGCTTTCAACCTTTGTTTGACTATTGAAAGATAGTAAATAGGATAAGACTAACAATTGGTTAGCAACCCATACAGTAGGACTCATCTTGTTAGTTTTTGAGAGTTTTAGATTTGGATAATTCTGATTCGCTATCTAGATAGGTTTGATGATTCGTTCTTGTATATATATTTCCCGTACTACTTCTGAAATTCATTTCATACGTACATGACGTAAGCTTTTAAAATCCATGTCAACATGTATATAATTGTTTAGACATATTTTGAATTCTTTTCTTACATGTATTTGTTTCATTCGGATATCTTCTAAAATCCATGTCCGCATGTATAGTTGTTTATATAGCCTTGGAAATTCATCATTCCTTGCCTATAATTTTGTAAGTGTATGGATTGATCCTGTTTGGGCCCATGTAACTCTTGGCCCAAATCCAATTTTGTTCAGGTTCGATCCATAACCAGCCAAACGGGCTGGAACAGGTGGCCCTAGAAAGCCAATCAGGTTGCCCTCTTAGTGGCCTTTAAGGTCAATTTTAGAAAAGCCTTAGGTTTGGGGTATCCTCAATGCATACGGGTCCTAGACACGGTCCATGTGAGGAATACCCATTTCCCTTAAAATTTTCCAAATCATCCTCTAAAGTCAGAATAAAATTCACAATCAATCAATCATCCAATCCCAAATCAATTTAAAAATTCAATGAGTCAAATTACACTTCAAAGTCAATCTCTCCCACTCTCTCATCAAACACACTCCAAAATCAATCTCTCTCACACTCTCTCATCAAACACACTCCAAAATCATTTTCTTTCACACTCTCTCACCAAACACACTTCAAATCAATCTCTCTCACACTCTATCATCAAACACACTTCAAAATCAATCTCTCTCACACTCTATCATCAAACACACTTCAAAATCAATCCCTCTCATACTCACTCATCAAACACACTTCAAAATCAATCCCTTTCATACTCACTCATCATACGCTCTCCAAAATCAATCCTCTCATACTCCAAAACCAGATATCCTTCATGAATTCTTTGAAATCAAAGCTCTTTGCACTCAACATTAAATACTCTTCATACACTCGTTAGACACACTTCAACCTCACAAAGCATTTGAAATGCTTCCAAAAGTTCTAAGATCAAACTTCAAACTCCTTCCAAACTCTAATTGTCTCATAGATTCAAATCATCTTCCAATTTCAATTTCAAAGGCCAATCAGGCCCACATTTCAAGGCCCAAATCCGGCTCATTACCTCAATTCGATCCCGGTTTAGTTTCAAATCCAATTCAACTTCAATTCCAATTCAAATTCAATTTCAATCCAGTTCAATCAGATTCAATCCAATTCCGATCCAGAATCAATTCGATTTCAATCCAATTCAATTCAAAATTCTTTTCATTCCCAATTCAATTCAACTTCATTTCAATCCCGAACAATTCTAAACATCATAAATCTCAAAATCCGGAAAACTTCAATCTCCTTGAAGTCAAGCATCTCGAATATCTAACCGTCTCAATAGCTCTACAGACTCGACCGTCTCAACAGCTCAGCAGACTCGAACGTCTCAGCAGCTCAACAGACTCGACCGTCTCAGCAGCTCAACAGACTCGACCGTCTCAACAGCTCAACAGACTCGAATGCCTCCGCAGTTCAACAGATTCGAACATCTCAATAGACTCGTCAAATTCAAACACTTCAAAAATCCTTAGCTCCTCAAAAGGCCGAAGCTCTTGAAATTTGATAACCCTTTCAAACCTCAAACATCTCACATACCCGAGCGTCTCACAGACTTCATCATTTCAAGAATCTAAATGTCCCACAGAGTTGAGCATCTCACAGACTCTCACACCTCAAATTCCAAAATGAACCAGACAATCTATCAAACCTCACAAAAAGACCACAAAACCTCTTTGACCCTTCAAAGACCTAAAAGGTCAAAACCCCAATTCCTTCAAAACCCCAAAACTCCTAAATCTTCAAAAAATAGTGAACTACGTGAGGTCTGATCTCAACAGGGAGTTGAGTACATAGGCAACCCACACAGGGCGCGACCCCACGTCAATCAAAATACCCTTTGACACTCGGCTGTCTCCCCTCCAAACAATCACTTCTAACCCTCGATCACCTCAAAAAGCCCAGCCATCCTAAAGGTCCACTGAACTATGTAAGGTCTGATCTCAACAGGGAGTTGAGTACGTAGGCAACCCATCCAGGGTGCGACCCCATTCCAAACAAAAAACCCTTTCCCCTTCTAAGGTGGCTCTCATTTATCTCAAACCTTCTTCAACTCCCACAAACTTCAAACCACCAGACTCCAAGTCTTGTCTATTCTCTCAACCCCAGATTTTTCCAGATTTCCCATTATACACTCATCCGAATTCATCTATTCCTCTTCTTGGCGCTAGCTTGGCAGAAAAGCTCGCCTCATCCACTCGTTTTCTATCCTCCTGTCCTATTCATATCCTTGGCTTTTAAATGAATCTCTCTAAAAAGGTTTTGAAAGAAGGTAATCCCAACAATTGGAGACCGAGGTTTCCTCAGGCACCAATCCAAAGTTGTGGTCGTTGCCACTTCTAAGGGGTGTAACCCAGTGCGAACCCACAATAGAATCTCTGTAATGACCAGATAAGCCCTATCCATAGGCAACAAATCATCAGAGTCAATTAACGGTTCTTAGAACCCTTCTCCTCCCTTCCTAGTTCCTTAGGTCAAACTAGGTGGCGACTCCAGTCAATTCCGCCCTTAGGGCATAAGTCCACGTGGAGCCCATCGAGAGCGGGTGTAGTGTTCACTAACACTCCCCATATGCTTTCTGGGAAAGACGGACGATTCAGTAGGTATTTGAGGGATGCCAAGAATAACGGGTTTTCACCCTCCACAGAATGGCATTTTCTAGGCTCTAGGCTTTTCAGTCAGACCATATTTAGATAGACCCCCCTCATACCGAAAAATCACCCTCCACAGCAAGTTGTAGCTTTGGTCACCCTTATAGCTCCACATATCCTAAACATTCCTCCATCATCCCATTGTCTTTCATTACACCCCATAGCCACGTTATAAGCTCAAAAGACTTTCGACTTAGTAGTTGTGTATCCAATCACGTGAAAATAATAGGTTGAATGCGTAAATCTAACAAATGTCAAATTCAATGGTTGAGATGTTTTGACCAGAAGGAGAGCACGAGTGCAAGCATCAAACACTTTGAGTGTAGGATAGAAAGAACCACATCAAGATAAACCCTGACCTTATGAGAGTGAGACTTGTTTTTGCGCAATTAATCAAAGAAAATACTGGGTTAAAAAACTCAGATTGCCTTAAGGAAAAATACTGGGGGCAATTGTTGGTCCCAACAACTGCAACAACGACACCGATTATGGCCCAAAAACCTGAAACCTAAAGGATCAAACCCTCCACATATCACACAGGCCCGTCCTAAGCCCTACCTCCACATCAAATTTCCTTAGGCCCGTCCAAATGAAATACCCTTAACCTTTAAATAAGTAAATAATGATAAATAAGTATTATTTAGGAGATTATTAAACCCTAAGAAAAGTATATAAATACTTGGGCGTTAAAACGCACCTAAACTCCTTAAGGTCAAAAACGAGCGTTAAAGCCCGACCTTAAGCTAACCAAGTTATATAAGCTATAAAACTCATATGAAGTTAATCAAGGATCATTTTATGACCTTTAAAACACAAGTCCTCAGTTATAACTGAGTTAAAATACACAATGCCCGGGAGTTCCCTTAAAGGCCCTTAATGCCTGAAAGTCCCGGAAATATCTTATAAAATAAAATAAAGCATTTCATGTAACACCCCGTCCAAAGCCAATCGTGGTTGTTGCAAAACTTAACACTTAATCGAATTCGTCGCAGCAGAAATAACAAACACCGGGACCTTGCCACGGTCTGATCGTTAGAATATACCGGCCTAATCAATTTACAACACTTATCCAAAATAAACAACCGACCAAAACACCACCAACCAAAATACCACCAACCAAAATACCACCAACCAACCTAGTTTAAGTATCTAAGTCATATTCACAAACTTACATCAGTTTCAATATAAATAGACGGGAGCACAAGCGCAACCCGTACTCAAAATAAACAACCCATCCTAAGTATAACCGCTCCTACTCTCGTGAAGTGACTTCATGGGCCTCTTACTTGCAAGTGTAAAAACAGCCCCCAAAGGGGGTCAGCACGAATGCTGGTACGACCCTCTCGTGGCCCCCAAGCTAACGGGGCTACGACGACTAATTGTCGATAGCATGGAAATTGATTAGAAACACAATCATGATATGAAGTGCTATAAACAACAATCCACAGATGAACATACATAGTTCACACACAATGAACGACACAAGCGTCCCCTTATCAAGCGGGTTAGTAACCCTCTCCTTAGTCCTGATTTCCTTAACCTCAGTTCCTTTTCTTACCTCAGTCTTAACCTTATCTTAATCTCAGTATACAAACCGTTCCTAGAATGGAAATGGCTGTAGCTTAATCTCAAACTTAGGATTTAGGTGATCCTACCGCACCATCTTAATGCCACCTACCTTGGATGGGAGTCCAGTGTAGCTGAGCCGGCAACCGGCCCTAGGCAACAAGTCCGAAGACAAGTCCTTAAGCGGAGGGCGGATCTGATTCAGATACCGTCCCCCTTTCCTTAGCATGCATGACCGGAGTCAGTCCCGGGTTCCTCACTCAAATTCCAGTTAGTAAAAATCTTACACACCATGTGTTAGTTAAACCTTAACGGGTATTAACCAACAGTTACTAATACTTAACTCTTATCCTTAACTCAGTAAGTACTAAACTTAGTTAGTAACAATCTCAAGTCTCGTGGGTTAGTGTAAAGAAAACACATTCACAACGAGAACAAATATAACCGGTTGCATGCTTTATCTTGTCTTAGTCATAGCAAATAAACAGATAGCACTCAAGCCAAGGGACACCTCATTAGCAAGCAGGTCACAAGAAAGACTGTACCGTTCACCGTCGACTGTCATTTGTGTTTTTGGCTCTACCGATCTTACCGACCGACCTTACCCAAGGTCGGTCCATTCCAGGACGCATTACCGTTTGAAAATTTTACCCCGACCGAACTTGTAAGTCCGGTCCCCAAGTTCGGTCGATACCAGAGACCAATTCCCGTACAAAATTCTTGGCATGACCGACCTTGCAAGTCCGGTCCCAAGGTCGGTCCATTCTAGAGACTTAATTCGTACACAAAATACAAGCCCGGCCGAACTTGTAAGTCCGGTCCCCAAGTTCGGTCTGTTCCAGAAACTCTTTCCGGTAGTGTAAACTGAGCTCGACCGACCTTGCAGATCCGGTCCCTAAGGTCGGTCGGCTCCAGAACCTTGTTTCTAAATTCCCATTTGACTCCAAACTTCTCCTCTTACATCCTAGTATGTTCTAACCTCATTTGGGCACCTCAAATACGCCTTAAGCCTTCCACTGAACACATTAAATCACTCACCAACATCCACCTTAGTCATTATGCATTATCCTTGTAATCATGCCAACACTTGTAATGTTTTTCACTAGGTTTCTAAGTGGTGGTTCATACCTAATACAGCCACTATGCCAAGTGCTTCCTCACCACTATAACATCATCTCCCAAGCATCTTTCACCATCTAAAACTCCTTTATGCATCTACTTAAAGTTTCTTCACAAGTTTATGCCTCCATCCATCAACACATTATTTTCTCCTAGTTGTTTACCAATGTTTGCCTAAGTCCTAAATACACTAGTACATTCATTTGATTCCTAAATCCTCCAAGATCATGTCTATGTCATTCTAACTCATTATACACCTTAAACTCACCCTTTTTCATCAAGACAACCTCTAAAACTTCCTAGTACTTCCTTAGTCATGAAATCTCCTTAGAACATCTTAATAACTTAGGTTCCTCACTAAATTTTGCCAAGGGTTCTCTAGTATATTGTTACACAAAACATTTAGCTTCTCACCATTAAATAGCTATCAACATTCAAATTCTCACCAAACCTCCTTAGCACACATAAAACATCAAAACTACACTACATCACAATATAGTGCATAAGCTTAAATTGCTTGGCACTTAGGCCCTTAAGTGCATAAATCTTAAACACTAAATTTCCTCATTATATATAGCCTTTGACCTGCAAATACACACAACAAGGCTCCCATTGCAATTTAAATGTTCTTATAATTCACCTTGACATCCTTAAACTATCTCCTTTTCTCATTTGCTCCTTAGTCACAAGTTCACAAGTATAGTGATTGTTCTTCCTAGGTTTTTATAGTTCTTTCCCAATGTAAACTCCACACTAAACTCATCACCTATCTAAATCCCATCCCCTTAAACAATAAAACACCTTAAGGTAAGTAATTTACCTTGTTCTTTCACAAGCTCACAAACTTTCCTCCTTAGCCTTTTTCCTTGGACAATCTCGGTCACCACTTAAACTCTCCTTGCCAATATTCTAACCATTATCCAATGACTCTAATGAGTGCTAGATAATACATTAACCTTAAGGAACAAACCCTAGGTTAAAAATGTGCTTTAAGGTATTAAATTGATTGTTTTACCTTGGTTTCTCAAGACAAGCTTGGATATGAAGCAAGAAGGACCTCCTTTATCCTTGGAGAATAAGAAACAAGCTAGAACAAGGCATAACAATGAAGCCCCATGAGTATACATTTTCGGTTATGGAGAGAAAATGATGGAAACCTAGATTTTCTTACATATTCTTTACCTTAAGAGAATGGAGAAGCCAATGAACTCTCCAAACTTGGATTTCCTCCTTATATGGTGGTTTGGCTTGGCACCAAAATAGAGCTCTTGAAGTTTTGGAAAGATAGAAAGGAAGAGCTTGAGCTAACTAAGAAGAATATGTAATTTGTTTTGGTTTTGGAGCTAAAATGAGTAAGTAGTAATCAAAGGAAGGTGAAGCTAGCATGGAGGTTGTTCTTCACGTTGGAGAAGAAGAGAGGAGCAGCTCAAAACCAGTGGGAACAAGAGAGAATGAAGAGGTGAGGAGAGAGGTAAGTAAAGGTAAGATATTTATGTTAAAGGTGAATAGTGAATTTACTTACTTTTGCTTTATTCATTACTTAGCTAGATAAGTGTGGTGAGTCACACTTAAAAACCGGCCCCCTTGATCAAATAAGGTAGATTGTGGTCTTTGTTGACCATCTAATTGACTTACGTTGACTAATGTCTTAAACTAGCACTATTTGGTTACTATTCACTAAACAAGGCACATAATTGTGAAATTTTTGATTTCCCATTGATTTAGACTTCCTAATGTGATACTAATTAGTACACATGTTAATTAAGGAGTAATCATGGGCATTTAGCCACTTAAAACCCCTTTCTAAGACAATTTTTCAAAAATGTGCTTTAAGAGTCCTTAAAGCACAATTTGTGTTTTAACTTGTTTTCAAGCTTGGTTTTCTTTTGTAATTGGTTTAAAATGACCATTAGGATATTACTAAGGTCTAAGAATAATATTTGGGTGTTCACCCAAGTCTCTCCAAGCTTAGAGCACGTTTTTGCTTAAACTGCTCTTTTGGCGTTTCCTTATGTTTTCTTTGATTAAAAATGTTTCTTAATGTTTCTAAGGTATTATTTAGCCTCCTTATATCTTAGTTTATCACTTAAACACCATATCTAAGTTTGGGGTATTTCAATCTACCCCCCTTAAAAGAACTTTGTCCCCAAAGTTCACATATATGCTTAACCATTCATGGTACTCAATTCTCTTAATCTTAACACCACATCTTATATTCTCATTCACACATCTCAAGACTCGAAGGTCAATCACAAATACAATACATAAGTATTATACATAACTCAAACTTATCACCAATGTAGCAACTTACACAAAATCACATCTTAAACAACCAAACAAACGACAACAAGTTCGTTTCCAAGCTCAAAAGCGAGGAAGTTCTACCCCCCTTAAAAAGGGGTACGCCCCGTACCCTATACAGACGATCTAGTCAGTAAATAAAGAAGGGTACTTCGCCCTCATCTTATCCTCTAATTCCCACGTGGCCTCTTCGACATCCTGGTTAGACCAGAGAACCTTCACCAATCGCACAGACTTATGGCGATGTCCCTAGTCTTACTATCCAAGATTCTCTGAGGAATCTCCACTGATCTCATATTCGGTTCTAATGTCAACCTCTCAGGTTCTAACACATGGGAGGGGTGGTGCATGTATATCTTTAGCTGTGAAACATGAAAAACATCATGCACTTTACCCAGTAAAGCAGGTAAATTCAACCTGTAAGCAACCGGGCCCACCCGCTTCGTAATCTCATAAGGACCAACAAACTTCGGGCTTAATTTGCCCTTCTGCCCAAATTTGAATACACCCTTCATCGGTGAAACTCACAGAAATACCCGGTCGCCCACTGCGAACTCCAGGTCTCGTCGTCGAACATCAGCTAACGACTTCTACCTATCCTGAGCAGCTTTCATATTCTCCTTGATTTACTAAACTTCAGCCTTAACTTGTTCTAAGTACTCTTGTCCTATAATGACCGTCTCACTCGACTCATCCCAGCAGAGCGGTGTAGGACATGGTCTACCGTACAACGCTTGAAAAGGTGCCATCTTGATCGAAGTGTGATAGCTCTTGTTGTATGAAAACTCGATCAGATGCAATTTGTCAATCCAACTGCCCTGGAAGTCTAAGGCACATGCCCTCAGCATGTCCACGAGTGTCTGAATAGTACGCTCAGTCTGACCATCTGTCTTAGGATGGAACACGGTACTCAGCTTCAGTTCTGTACCCAACGCTTCTCTGGTAGCTCTCTAGTACCTCGAAAGGAATCTGATATCTCTATCTGACACTATGGTCTTCGGTATCCCGTGATGCCTCATAATTTCCTTCTCAAACAACTCAGCCAATTTGGTCACCTTCCAAGTATCCATCATCGGTATGAATCGGGCTACTTTGGTAAGGCGATCCACCACCACCCATATCATGTTTAGACCTCCCCTAACAGGTGGGAGTCCAACTACAAAGTCCATGGAGATATCATGGAACTTCCACTCCAGAACTGGCATCGACTGTACCATTCCGCCCGGTCGTCGGTGCTTGAATTTTACCTTCTGGCATGTGAGACACCTCAAGAAGAACTCGGTAACATCTGTCTTCATCCCTGACCACCAAAAGTATCTCTTCATGTCTTTATACATCTTAGAGGCTCCCGGATGGATGGAAACTGAAGAACAGTGTGATTCCCTAAGTATGCGGTCTTTCAGATCCGTGTTGCCTCGTGGTATGCATAACCGGCCCTTAAGTCTGATCAGATCATCGTCGTGAAGTCTGAAGTCATATTTCTGACCCTCAAAAGTACCATCTGTCAGCTTCTGTCTGACCTCTCTCATATACTCATCTGTCCTCTGAGCCTCTCGCACCTCATCAACCAAGCTGGAGAAAGAAACTAGCGAATGGAGTGAGTGTGCTCGACGGCTCAGGGCGTCCGCTACAACATTGGCCTTTCCCTCTTTGTATTGGAGGTCAATGTCATAGTCTTTCAAGAATTCCAACCATCTCCTCTGTCTGAGATTCAACTCCTTCTGAGTAAATATGTATCTTAAGCTCTTATGATCGGTGTAGATCGTCACACTAACCCCGTATAAGTAGTGGCACCATATCTTCAAAGCGAAGACTACAGCTCCCAGCTCCAAATCATGTGTGGGGTAGTTCTCCTCATGTTTCTTCAACTGGTGTGAGGCATATGCCACCACCTTGCCATGTTGTATGAGCACGCAACCCAGCCCTCTGCCGGATGCATCACAGTAAACCTCAAAGCCCTCTGTACCGTCTAGAATGGTCAGAACCGGTGCAGTGGTCAGTGAGTCTTTCAAACTCTAAAATGATCTCTCACAGTCAGCCGTCCATACGAACGGTGCATCTTTCTTCATCAGACTGGTCATCGGCTTTGTGACCTTACTGAAATCCCTAACAAACCTCTGGTAATAACCTGCCAGACCGAGAAAGCTCTGGATGTCGGTAACAGTCTTCGGTCTTGGCCAAGTACGCACGGCATCAACCTTTGCTGGATCCACTAAGATCCCAACATCTGAGATGACATGACCTAGGAAAGAGACCTGGTCAAGCCAAAACTCACACTTGGAAAACTTAGCATATAGCTGGTTCTCCCTTAATATCTCCAATACTCTCCTCAAGTGTTCCTCATGCTCAGTCTTCTATTTCGAATATATCAAACTATCATCAATAAACACCACAACCGACTTGTCCAGCTGTTCCCGGAACAAGCGGTTCATCAGATCCATAAACTTCGCCGATGCGTCAACAAAAAGAACGGCATCACGTAAACCATAGTGGGCCGTATCGTGGAATGCCGTTTTCTCATATCTCCCTCATTGGCTATCTGATGGATACCCCGCTCTGAGATCAATCTTGGAAAACACAGATGCTCCCTTCAACTGATCGAACAGATCGTCAATGCGGGGTAGTGGGTACATATTCTTCACTGTCACTGCATTCAACTCTCTATAGTCGATGCAGAGGCGGAGGCTACCGTCCTTCTTCTTCACAAAGAGAACTGGCGCTCCCCATGGTGATACACTTGGTCTAATAAATCCCTTATCTAACAAATCTTTCAACTGTTCCTTTAATTCATTCATTTCCGCCAGAGCCATATGGTATGGTGCCTTGGCTATCGGTCCGGTACCAGGTAGCAGTTCGATGGTGAACTCTACCTCCCGAGTGGGTGGCATGCCGGGCAGTTCCCGTGGAAATAGGTCGGGGAACTCCGACACTACCGGTAAGTCGGGGTCGAACTCGGGGTCTCTCTCTATGTCCTGTACATAGCAGAGGCACACTTCTTCCTTTCTCCTCAACTCCTTATACATTGCCATGGCGGTGATGATCTTAGTCGAAGGCTCTCTGGGCCTCTGGCGGTATGATATTGTTACCCCAGACGGGCTCCTGAGCAGCAATCTATGCTCGGCGCAGAGGATACGACCCTTGTGCCGCTCCAACCAGTTCATCCCGAAGATAACATCATATCCCAACTCCCTGAACTCAATAAAACTGACTGGAAAGTCTTCCCCCTTAATTCTGACAATGGCTCCTCAGTAGTAACGAGTGCAATGAACCTTCTCCTTAGACGGGAGTGTAACCGTGAAGTCGGGTAGCTCATCAGCGTCTAGCCCCAACCTTCTCGCAAAAGATGCCGAGACAAAGGTATGCGAGGCCCCTGAGTCGAAGAGAACAGATGCCTCAATCCCATTAATCAGAAAGGTGCCAGTGATGATGGTACCACTGGCGTCGGCCTGTGCCTCTGTAAGTATGCTTAGCGCACCTTCTGTACCGAGTCCATGACCTAATTGTATTCATAAGCTTCATGAGTATTGATGGTATAACAAGAGTCGTAACAATTTATATGAACAACACTATTATTTTATTCATAACCATCCTGTTTACAACATGTGCTTTAATCTTACATCTCATTTCTCATCTCATACTACAACGTTACATAGCTAATATTGTCTAAAGGTTAGGTTTAACCGTCCTGGTTTCATATGCGTTGCATTAATCACTGCTGACGGTGTTGTATTCAGCTTGATTCTCTTAATCCCATGGTATAACATCCTTGACTCTCCTCCCATAACTAATACATCCCCTGACTTAAGTATTAACTTATTAGCACGGTCCGCACGCTTCTGCTCGCCATACAAAAATTCAGCGTCATCTCCTATGGACCAAGACACTACAGGTATCCCTCTTTCGAGAGACTCCGTTGTCTCGTCCTTATCCTGGTGTAGTCCAAGTCGCCCATCTTTCTCGTAGAAGTTCACAATGCAAATGTCTGCTTGTATGTCTGGAATCGGTTCAGCTTCCAACTGCTGAGCGATCTCCACGACTTGTGTAATAACCGGATGGAACTCTTCGGGTATCCCCGGTGGTGAGACTCCATCTTGCATTCTTGTGATCTAGTAGGTCTTGGCATACGGATTCCAATCCTTGCCTAAGCTCATCATCTTTAATTTCATTCTTGCTCCCCCTGGGTACTCCGGTGTATAAAAACCTCCCGGTCCCATTCCTAGTTGATTGCATTTTCTGATGATGGCTATTTGCGCTTCGGGTGTTAGGTATCCCCTTAATAAAATCATACCTGGGCGGATAACCTGACATTGTTCGGTTGGAAAGTCTATGGTTTCGATGTCGGTGTACTCCGGGTTAGGTGAAGAAGGCATTGGATAGCAGATGTTGAAGCTTCCTAAAGTGGTAGTAGGTTATATCTTACTTAAGTTCTAATCTCATCTCATTCTCACTTAACTCAATTATTCACCAAACATGCATGATAATGCGGTAAGCAGGTAATTTTATTACTAAGTGGTCATAGCGGTACCTGGCCTCAATGAGGGTTCAGGCTCATCGTCCCGATCCACCAAGTGTAGTGTGGGTCCTGACTTCTGGGCTACCCCTGGGTTCTTTTCCGTAGCTTGCTGCACTCTCTTCTGACTATTAGATCCAGCTCCCTGATCAGCCTTGCCCTTGCCCCTAGTCTCGGGTCTATAGGCTCTGCTAGCGGGGTTCCGGAAGCACTCGTATGCTCGGTGTCCGTATACCCCACAATAATTGCACTCCATCTTGTTCCCCTTGCAATCGAGCCCGGGGTGGTCCTTGTGACACCACCGACAGATGTAGCGTCGCTGGTAGCCACCACTGGCTCCCTTTTCAGTCTCAGATCCTGATCATTCGCAATATTAATACTCATATCTCAAACGGTTACTACTTGTCTCTTGACTCACTCAATATCAATCCCTTACCCTTTGGCGCCCTTGAGCGCAGGGGTGTAGCTGCGTACGCGTACGTCAACTTCAATGGCTCCTCTGGAGCCTTCTCCTTTTCCTCCTTCCCTTTTTGGTTCTGATTTTTCTGGGCTTGAGGCTGGTACTTCTGTTTCTTGTACCCACCTTGCCCTTGGTTCTATGTGCTCTTACCGGCACTCTTCCTCTTAGCATTCTCCTCGTCCCTCAGCTGGACGGTTATCTCAACCTTAACAGCGGAATGATAGCACTCCTGCTTTCCACAGTATTAGTCACTCTTATTTTTCATAATCTAAATCTCTTCTCATTTACTTACTCATATCTCAACCATTCTCATTACCTGCAAGGTAGTGTAACTCGTCGGCCCCATGCCGTAGCGGAGTCGATGGCTAAGCCCGCCATAGAAGCGGTCCACCAGTATCTGGTCTGAATATCCAAGACCTGGCAGAAGACGGAGCAAGGCGGTGAACTCTGAGTAAGACTCATCCACCGTCATCTTGTCGGTCTGCTTAAGCGCATCCAACTACAAGCGCTTCTTCGTCTGGACATGGGCGGGGTAGTACTTTACTCGTAGCAATGCGGTGTACTACTCCCAGCCGAACTCTGGATTGGCCACATGCTCGGCCCTTACCAGCTTCCACCAATCGCCTGCTGCACCCTTCAGATAGAAAGCAGCCAGGCGCACCTTGATCCCAGCAGGGACGTCAAGGGTCTCGAAGGCGGTCTCCAGCTCGGAGATGTACGCCTCAAGCTTGGAGGGATCGGTCTCCCCCTTAAAATGTGCGGGTTGAAGGTCTGCAAGGCTTTTCACCCAATTCGGTTCCCGGTGTTGTGGCGGTGGAGGTGGTGCACCCACACCAGGCAGATAGCCCATGTGCCCTAAGGCGGCATCTACGATCTCTACGATCGTCTGCCCCTCCGGTATCTCAGTCTCGTCGCCTCGACCACGGTCTCGGCCTCTCCTTCCTGACATCTGAAAAATCACAACTCACATTAGATTCGTATCCACCACTATTTCGGTTAACAAATTTATAACGTCCGTAGACGGTAAAGACGATCCACACTTATTAGCGGTCATCTGACTCTACTCACACTAACAGCTCTCACCCTTAACCCGTCACTTATTTCTTAACTTATATTCTAACTCGGTGGTTATTTATGTCCGGTATTTCTTGATCAGAGCGTAACTACGCTCTGATACCACTTTTTGTAACACCCCGTCCAAAGCCAATCGTGGTTGTCGTGAAACTTAACACTTAATCGAATTCGTTGCAGCGGAAATAACAAACACCGGGACCTTGCCACGGTCTGATCGTTAGAATATACCGGCCTTATCAATTTACAACACTTATCCAAAATAAACAACCGACCAAAACACCACCAACCAAAATACCACCAACCAACCGAGTTTAAGTATCTAAGTCATAGTCACAAACTTACATCAGTTTCAATATAAACAGACGGGAGCACAAGCGCAACCCGTACACAAAATAAACAACCCATCCTAAGTCTAACCGCTCCTACTCTCATGGAGTGACTTCATGGGCCTCTTACCTGCAAGTGTAAAAACAGCCCCCAAAGGGGGTCAGCACGAATGCTGGTACGACCCTCTCGTGGCCCCCAAGCTTACGGGGCTACGACGACTAATTGTCGATAGCATGGAAATTGATTAGAAACACAATCATGATATGAAGTGTTATAAACAACAATCCACAGATGAACATACATAGTTCACACACAATGAACGACACAAGCGTCCCCTTATCAAGCGGGTTAGTAACCCCCTCTTTAGTCCTGATTTCCTTAACCTCAGTTCCTTATCTTACCTCAGTCTTAACCTTATCTTAATCTCAGTATACAAACCGTTCCAAAATGGAAATGGTTGTAGCTTAATCTCAAACTTAGGATTTAGGTGATCCTATCGCACCATCTTAATGCCACCTACCTTGGATGGGAGTCCAGTGTAGCTGAGCCGGCAACCGGCCCTAGGCAACAAGTCCGAAGACAAGTCCTTAAGCGGAGGGCGGATCTGATTCAGATACTGTCCCCCTTTCCTTAGCATGCATGACCGGAGTCAGTCCCGGGTTCCTCACTCAAGTTCCAGTTAGTAAAAATCTTACACACCATGTGTTAGTTAAACCTTAACGGGTATTAACCAACAGTTACCAATACTTAACTCTTATCCTTAACTCAGTAAGTACTAAACTTAGTTAGTAACAATCTCAAGTCTCGTGGGTTAGTGTAAAGAAAACACATTCACAACGAGAACAAATATAACCGGTTGCATGCTTTATCTTGTCTTAGTCATAGCAAATAAACAGATAGCACTCAAGCCGAGGGACACCTCATTAGCAAGCAGGTCACAATAAAGACTGTACCGTTCACCGTCGACGGTCATTTGTTTAACCTTCTCCGGGGTCCCAATTCACAAACCTAAAACATTGATTCATTTTTAGGCCATTAGTTTTTTGCACCTTACTTAAGACACTTAATCCCTAAAGATTCGCATCCAATACTCTCTTAAGTCCCTTCCACCTAACCTTATAAACTTAACTTTAAACATTAAGGTTTATACTTAACTTAACTTAATTCCTTAGGTTCCTAATCATTATTACCCTACCAATGGCATACCTTATTACCAATTAACATCTTTAGAATTTAAAATTTCTTTTTTTTTTGTGTTTTTGGCTCGACCGATCTTACCGACCAACCTTACCCAAGTTCGGTCCATTCCAGGACGCATTACCGTTTGAAAATTTTACCCCGACCGAACTTGTAAGTCCGGTCCCCAAGTTCGTCGATACCAGAGACCAATTCCCGTACAAAATTCTTGGCATGACCGACCTTGCAAGTCTGGTCCCAAGGTCGGTCCATTCTAGAGACTTAATTCGTACACAAATACAAGCCCGGCCGAACTTGTAAGTCCGGTCCCCAAGTTCGGTCTGTTCCAGAAACTCTTTCCGGTAGTGTAAACTGAGCTCGACCGACCTTGCAGGTCCGGTCCCGAAGGTCGGTCGGCTCCAGAACCTTGTTTCTAAATTCCCATTTGACTCCAAACTTCTCCTCTTACATCCTAGTATGTTCTAACCTCATTTGGGCACCTCAAATACGCCTTAAGCCTTCCACTGAACACATTAAATCACTCCCCAACATCCACCTTAGTCATTATGCATTTTCCTTGTAATCATGCCAACACTTGTAATGTTTTTCACTAGGTTTCTAAGTGGTGGTTCATACCTAATACAACCACTATGCCAAGTGCTTCCTCACCACTATAACATCATCTCCCAAGCATCTTTCACCATCTAAAACTCCTTTATGCATCTACTTAAAGTTTCTTCACAAGTTTATGCCTCCATCCATCAACACATTATTTTCTCCTACTTGTTTACCAATGTTTGCCTAAGTCCTAAATACGCTAGTACATTCATTTGATTCCTAAATCCTCCATGATCATGTCTAGGTCATTCTAACTCATTATACACCTTAAACTCACCCTTTTTCATCAAGACAACCTCTAAAACTTCCTAGTACTTCCTTAGTCATGAAATCTCCTTAGAACATCTTAAACACTTAGGTTCCTCACTAAATTTTGCCATGGGTTCTCTAGTATATTGTTACACAAAACATTTAGCTTCTCACCATTAAATAGCTATCAACATTAAAATTCACACCAAACCTCCTTAGCACACATAAAACATCAAAACTACACTACATCATAATATAGTGCATAAGCTTAAATTGCTTGGCACTTAGGCCATTAAGTGCATAAATCTTAAACACTGAATTTCCTCATTATATATAGCCTTTGACCTGCAAATACACACAACATGGCTCTCATTGCAATTTAAATGTTCTTATAATTCACCTTGACATCCTTAAACTATCTCCTTTTCTCATTTGCTCCTTAGTCACAAGTTCACAAGTATAGTCATTGTTCTTCCTAGGTTTTTATAGTTCTTTCCCAACGTAAACTCCACACTAAACTCATCACCTATCTAAATCCCATCCCCTTAAACAATAAAACACCTTAAGGTAAGTAATTTACCTTGTTCTTTCACAAGCTCACAAACTTTCCTCCTTAGCCTTTTCCTTGGACAATCTCGGTCACCACTTAAACTCTCCTTGCCAATGTTCTAACCATTATCCAATGTCTCTAATGAGTGCTAGATAATACATTAACCTTAAGGAACAAACCCTAGGTTAAAAATGTGCTTTAAGGTATTAAATTGATTGTTTTACCTTGGTTTCTCAAGACAAGCTTGGATATGAAGCAAGAAGGACCTCCTTTATCCTTGGAGAATAAGAAACAATCTAGAACAAGGCATAACAATGAAGCCCCATGAGTATACATTTTCGGTTATGGAGAGAAAATTATGGAAACCTAGATTTTCTTACATATTCTTTACCTTAAGAGAATGGAGAAGCCAATGAACTCTCCAAACTTGGATTTCCTCCTTATATGGTGGTTTGGCTTGGCACCAAAATAGAGCTCTTTAAGTTTTGGAAAGATAGAAAGGAAGAGCTTGAGCTAACTAAGAAGAATATGTAATTTGTTTTGGTTTTGGAGCTAAAATGAGTAAGTAGTAATCAAAGGAAGGTGAAGCTAGCATGTTGGTTGTTCTTCACCTTGGAGAAGAAGAGAGGAGCAGCTCAAAACCGGTGGGAACAAGAGAGAATGAAGAGGTGAGGAGAGAGGTAAGTAAAGGTAAGATATTTATGTTAAAGGTGAATATTGAATTTACTTACTTTTGCTTTATTCATTACTTAGCTAGATAAGTGTGGTGAGTCACACTTAAAAACCGGCCCCCTTGGTCAAATAAGGTAGATTGTGGTCTTTGTTGACCATCTAATTGACTTACTTTGACTAACGTCTTAAACTGGCACTATTTGGTTACTATTCACTAAACAAGGCACATAATTGTGAAAATTTTGATTTCCCATTGATTTAGACTTCCTAATGTGATACTAATTAGTACACATGTTAATTAAGGAGTAATAATGGGCATTTAGCCACTTAAAACCCCTTTCTAAGACAATTTTTCAAAAATGTGCTTTAAGAGTCCTTAAAGCATAATTTGTGTTTTAACTTGTTTTCAAGCTTGGTTTTCTTTGGTAATTGGTTTAAAATGACCATTAGGATATTACTAAGGTCTAAGAATAATATTTGGGTGTTCACCCAAGTCTCTCCAAGCTTAGAGCACGTTTTTGCTTAAACTGCTCTTTTGGTGTTTCCTTATGTTTTCTTTGATTAAAAATGTTTCTTAATGTTTCTAAGGCATTATTTAGCCTCCTTATATCTTAGTTTATCACTTAAACACCATATCTAAGTTTGGGGTGTTTCATTTCACTTTATTCAAAATGCACAAAAACACTTTACTAAACATATATGATGAGGTAGTCGTGATAAATTCTCAGTTAAATACAAAGTGCTCGGAAGTTCCCGATGGGGCATAAACCCCTAGGAGTGCCCCGGAGTGGTACCGAAGTGGCACAAACTCCAATATAAATAATTCTAAGAGTTCATATCATCAATATTCATTATTCCAAAGAGGGTTCTCGAGCTACTTTCTCAAAAATAAACAAAGTGCTCAGACGAATTTCTTAACGCTTCTTTTTTGCCCCGGGAGTGTCCCGTTAGCCCGAAGGTTGAGTTACAAGTTGTTATAACCCCATATAACTCAATGTAACACCTTAACATATTATTATTGACTATAAACAATGTCAATAAACACTTGTAACTCATAGCGACTAATTATTTTCCAGAAAATTCTTAAAGCACAAAAACGCACCTTCGGGTGTCACAAAAACGCGTTCTACGCAATTGCCTTGAAGTTTTTGAGGAGCCACTAGTTGATAATCTTAAAAGGGAATAAATTTAACATCTAAATCAATTAATGCCAGTACTAAACTCATAGTACAAGTGGGGGCGATTTTTGGATCAAAAAGGTACATAAAATCAGAATTTTTAACTTAAAACTTTCACCTTTTACCATGATGTAAATGTACCAATTAAAAGCTGGAACCTATTACACATATTAGTATGGTCTTAGTAATATATAATGTGACAGGAATTAAATCAAAAATCAAACCCATCTAGTCCCCATTGTAGGCACCATTTTTGGTCTATTTTGACTAGTTTTGGCTTAGAAAATTGCCTTATGGATAATGACTCATCCTATCATGTATTATATGATAATGTAACAAGTAATTCAGTCAAATGGAGTACCCATTACCGATTTCCCTGCAAGAAAAAAAAAGAAGATTAGTTTATGTAAAGACAATGGAATTAATTACATGAAAAGTAGATGTAGAATTGTATAATGAAAAAAAGTTGTGACTTAATTAATGAAGTAGCCATCTTATGGCACATGGATCAGCCGATCTCATACAGTATAAAGGAGGAATGATTGTTGTTAAATTAATCAAGATAGCCAAATAACTAACTAGCATGATTTACTTGTTTACAATTAACAAAATCAAATGGCTTCCTAGGACTCCTATTAACCGTAAGTCTACAAGGATTTGGAGCTGCCTACACCCATTATGGCCGAACACTTGCATGGATAAAACAAGATTAGAAGAAATAATTAAACTCATTAAATGTTAAACAATCATCTTGCCTAACCTCCTACATGCTAGACTTACTAATCAACTCTTAAATCCCTCCACATGTGACCGAAAAGCAAGCTCAATAATGAGCATTTTATGGAGCCATGGACCAAGCAATTAACTAATGAAAGGAGCCTACCTAGCAAGCCTAATCAATTTGATCAAATAAACAAATACCAATCAGATTTTGATTCCTCTCATTCCTTCCTTAATACCTTATGTGAGCATTCCTTCCTTCTCTTGCTCATTCAGCCGATTTGGTAAGTCCTCCAACCCTCTCTTTTCTTCTTCCGTTGCTAAGTTAATTCCTTAGAGCTTTAAAGCTCCATTAATGGTGTTTTAAGTTCTAACACCATCTTAATGTAATTTCATAGTTAATTCTACCAAGTCTTGAAGCAAGAAATCATCCTAGCAACTACCCAAGAAATCGCCAAGCTTAAGTGTTCCAAGGAGGTTCCTAGATTCAACAACAACACAAGGAACAACAAGATCAAGTTAAGGTATATTTTTGTGTTGAAAATCCTAGTAAATTACCTTAAGCAATTTTTGAAAATTAAGAGCTTCTAAATCTATATTCTCTTCATTATTTCATGAAGGAAACTTGGATCTACAATCATCCCAAGGTGTACCAAAAATACCTTGTTAAATTCCTAAGGTAAACCCTTGCAAAATTAGTACAAATATTATTTATAAATTCTTGTTAGAAGTCTAACAAATGGATCTCCTTCATATGTACAAGGAGGCCGAAATACCTTCATCAAAATAGCATTTGAAGAGCTTGGAATTCAAGGAGAAAACAAGTACAAGAATTGTCTTGATTTAAGGAGTAAGTTTATATAATTGAGATTATTAAGTTTAAGTTTGATTTAAGCTTCAAACTTTGGTATAAAAATTATGTATGACCTCTAAATAAATTAAGGCCGAAATATTTTGGGTTATATTGTCAAGAAAATAATTTATAACATATAAGGTAAGGTTATTACCTTAAGGTAAAAATGTGTCACAAAATTTATTTATGATGCATAAATAATTAGGCCGAATATCCTAGGGGATAAATGATTTATTTTGAGCTTATAATCATTCTAAGTCATCAACATAATTTTTAAAAGTGTTACATAGCTTATATACATTTCTATGTACATATTATAAAGTTTAAATCAAGTTTTAAAAACTATATGGTAAAGTATTATTAAGGCCGAAAATAAAATGTGTTAATTGGTGATTTTTTGAAGTATATAAGTATATTAGCTTATATTATAAATTTTGGGAACATTAAAAATAGCTACAAGTATTTAATTGGCTAGTTTAATAAGTTATGTGGTTAAAATGTAAATTTTGAAAAGTTTAGGGCACTAATATTAATTGCCGAGGACTAATGGGATAATTTGGTGTATTAATAATATAATATAAGGTAGGAATTAATATTATGAATTTTGGTGAATTTAAATAAGTGTTTAAGTGTTAAAATAACAATTTATAATGTTTTGGGGCTATTTTGTGATTATTGGAAAGTTTAGAGTACAACCGAGAATATAAATGATTTTGTGGATATATTAAAGTATTAATTATGAAATTAAGTCTTAGTCAAAGTGTTGACCACAAACTTTGGGTTAACATGATTTATGACATAAAATATTAAGATTATAAAAGTTTAAGGGTAAATATGTAATTTATCGAAGTATAAGTGTAAACCAAATTTAATTTGGGGCGAATTCATAATTTGCAAAATTATAAGGGCCTTTTCGATATTTAAGAAAATTACATATTAAAACTATAGTTTATAAGTTAATATGTAACTTATAAAAGGTTTTGGGGTTAAATTGTAAATAAAGGAAAAATGTATATTGTAACCGGAATATAGGTGTGGCTATTTAGTAATTTGCGGAAATTAATGGGTTTGAATTATAATTACCGAAATTATAAGGGGATATTTATAATAAATTATAAAAGTTATATGGTTATTTGGTAATTGATAAAAGTAGTTTGGTACGAAATATAAATACCGAATTATTATGGTTGGTTTTGCAATTTAATAGAGAAAGGAATTAAAACTATGTAATATGCTATATTATGGAATATGATATAAAGTTTATAAAATAAAGGTGGTTATAATAAGAATAACCAAATGGTATAATATAAATAATAAGTGGAAATAATTATGGGTATATGACTTATGAAATAGAAAATATACTAATAGGTAGAAATTCATTATCACATGTGAATGTCACATAAAATAACGAACTGGTGAACTACTTTGAGGCACTGTAAAATAACAGGGGGAAATAAAGAACATACGGGATTAGTATATTACAAGTATTAGTTCTACAGTGACAGTACTGTAATATTTAGTGAACAGTCGTATTAATATTACCCGGTATTGCATGTATATATAGCAGCGTACGGGAAGGAATTACTAGAGAGTGAATTGTCAAGCTAGATGTTATCCTGGTGAACGGTATGTTAATTGTGTGGTCTGAATGTCCTAAGGATTTTTTCCTAAGGTCCAGACGTGTGTGCCTAATTGTGAATAGCGATATCTGTGATTTTATGTATATTATTTTGTATACTGTTTTGCTCATACACTGTTGCGTTTTATTTTACGCGAACGTCTTATGACAGGAAGTTTATACATCTAAACTGAAAAAAAAGAGACTAACTGACCTTTAGGAATTTTGAGATCCTAACTGATGGTCAACTGTTATAGTCTTAACGCAAGGATTGGATATTGTATCATTGACTAAAGGGCTAACTTATAAAGAGAGGAATCCAGACTGTTTCGACTTTCTGGTTGCGCATCGTGATCACTCCGAGAGACTTCAATGGGGAGTCACTCAAGGGAATCCATTGTCCACATTCGACGATGGCGGAGGGCACTGCCGTTGGTGCACAGGTTCGACCGGATCGGTCAATATATTATCCAGGGCCATAAGGTCAGCTGGTAACGGTTCCATTGGAACCCAGGGGACTAATGTCTATTAATAAGTTTTAAGGGTTGTCTTGACATTACGCCTGAGGTGGAAATTAATTGGAAAAGTTCAAGTGGTTGGTTAAGGGACAAGGGCCAGGTGGCCAACTAACAAGTGCAGTTTAATAGGCGTATCTTGTTGATTTCTGTTATGGATTGTTGGTATTTGAATACTGGTTGTGGTTATTATTATGCACTGATGTTTGCAGGTGGACTATTGTGTGAGTGTTTGATATTACAGTTAAATCTGTTATTATTATAAACCGATATATCTTGTAAAGAATCTAATATCAAGATGACTAAAACAACTTAAGGAATCTAGATGACTTAGGACTACATTTAGCATACCAGCATTTCGATTGCTGAGCCCTTCAATGGGCAAAACATTTCAGGTTACTGATGAAGACACAAGCCGGAGTGCGGGGAACAGGGTAGCTGCTGTGTTTTAATAAACACTCTTAAGTTTTATTTGGTATTGTAATAAAGAGTTTGTAGTATTCAGTTAGTTGCTTATCTGGTTTGGATTTGGTCTGTAATAATTAGAGTGCTCAGTATCTGTTCATCACAGCATGAGGAGTCATGGTTGTTGGATGGAGTAAGGATGCCTTGTTACTCACAAGGGTGAGTAACGGCGTGTAACACCAAGGTTAGATAGTTTTTATTTTCCGCTGCGACGTAATTTATTTTGCTTCGACTTGCGACGTTTTTAAACAGGTTAGGATTAGGGGTGTTACACCTAAGCCCTACCTCCACATCAAATTTCCTCAGGCCCGTCCTAAGCCCTACCTTCTCATTTAAACATCCACAAGCCCGTCCTAAGTCCTACCTTCACATTCAACATCCACAGGCCCGTCTTGAGCCCTACCATCTCCAGGTTTGACATAAACCCTAATCCTTCTGCATTCATTTAGACCCATCATACATTTTACTTACCTTCATTTAGAACTACCTTTAGGCTCGTCATAAGACCTAGATCCTACCTTTAGGCTCGTCATAAGACCTAGAACCATCCTTAGGCTCGTCATAAGACCTAGATCCAACCTTTAGGCTCGTCATAAGACCTAGATCCCACCTTTAGGCTCGTCATAAGACCTAGATCCTACCTTTAGGCTCGTCATAAGACCTAGATCCCACCTTTAGGCTCGTCATAAGACCTAGATCCTACCTTTAGGCTTGTCATAAGACCTAGAACCATCCTTAGGCTCGTCATAAGACATAGAACCATCCTTCAGGCTTGTCATAAGACCTAGTTGCATTCCTTTACGCTAGTAATAAGACCCTTTAGCTTACCCACTCTCATCCAACACATTGCATTCATCTCATTCATATAGGCTCGTCATAAGACCTAGTTGCATTATCCAGGCGCGTCACAAGACTTGGTGACAGAAAAGTTGGTGAGGTGATGGCAATAAATCCTCCTATGTTATGTCAGCTTACTTTGGGATCAACGAATGGTGGGTAAAGGCAATAAGTCCCCAGGGATTTTACTGGGAGTTATCCCTGCACACCGGCTTGGGGGGGCGATGGCAATAAGTCCACATTGGGTCCAGCCAGGAGCACTGGCACGGGTTTCGGTCCCCATAAGCATCCGAGCATCATCAACATCATCAGCATCAACATCATTAGCATCGTCAACATTTCGGCATTCTTGCATTTGCATACCACCCAGTTTTCACATCCTAACTAGTCAACGCCTTAGAATCGCTTGACATTGCTTTATTTCACTTTATTTATAGGTAGTCAACGCCTTAGAATCGCTTGACATTATTTCATTTTCATCGCCTAGGTAGTCAGCGCCTCAGAATAGCTTGACACATTTTTCACTTATAGGTAGTCAACGCCTTAGAATAGCTCGACAACATTTTATTGCTCAGGTAGTCAACGCCTCTGAATAGCTAGACGTAGTCAACACGGTTTTGGACAACATGGAGGATTTTGTGGAATCCAAAATTTTGGGGCATCACTCAAGCATCAACCAGACTTTTCACATCCATTACAAAGTCTAGTTGATGGGGGGGGGGGCAATCTGTTATACCCAAAATTTTGACCCCCTAGTTAGGGTCTATGAGGTTTTGGTGTTGTGAGGGGCATTACAATCAAGTAATGAGATATTCCAGCTCGATCGGCGCATTCCGGGGCATGGGGAGCAGTTTCGTCACTGTCAGGGGCGTTTTTGTAATTTTTAAGGCTCCCGAGACCTCTTATAAGCTTTCTCTCTCCTCCAAAAGATGCTCAAATCAGCTTGAAATGCTTTGAAATTTTAACCCATGATAGAGGATGACATTTTAAGCATAATGGCATTGGAATTTTGATTTTTTGAATTTCCAATATTTTTCTAGCAATTCTCGATTGAATCTGACGAGAAATTGAATATTAAAATATTCTAACATTTAAAAAATTTGATTTCACTTCATAAAAATCATAATTGTCATCCTTGACACGTGGTTAAAGTTTCACAGCAAAATTTCTTTTGGAAGTCACTTAATTAAAATGTCAAAACATCTTACTTTTACTAGATTTTCTTTATTATAAGAAAGTCTACATAAAGGGATAGGTCTTTTGATAAAATCAAAATCTCACAAGCTCTTAGAACCCTAGGCAATCAAAACTCTTCTCCATAGCCAGCCTCCCACGTTTTTGCATCTTCAAGCACCGAAACTATACCGAAATCCCACCAAAATCAACACCGAAACACGTTTTTCAATTCCCATCACATCCACAATCATCAAAACACCTTCAAACCACCACCAAAACATGAAGAACATCACCAATTCTCAAAGGTCAGAAGCTCAGTTCGAGTTCAATAATGGAACAGCTTCAACGGAGCACCAAAAGATCCCGACGTGAAGAATCTCATTGACACAGAAGGTAAAACAGATTGGAACCTCCTTCTTTTGATTCACTACGACCTCATTGGTCTTCTGTTAAATTTTGGGATCAAACCAACCCTTTCCTTCTTCTGTACTGCTGTTTGTTTAATCTTCTGTCCAATTACTTGTTCGTTAAGTTTCGCATTGAATTCGATTTCAAATTGAAAACTTTCAATCACTAACATCTTGTACATCTTTCAGGAGGCACACCCATAAAATCTGAGCTCAAAACGCTATCGTGAACCATCAAAAACCCACTGTCCGTGGGTGGTCCGTGACCTCGGACGCATGGTCTGGGACCATGGACGAGTTGTCCGTGACCACGGACACCCACGGACGGTGGCGGGATTTCATGTTTTTCAATTTTTTTCAAATTTTAGGGTTTCTGTAAATACATGTCCGGGCCCACAGATACCCTGTCCGTGGCCCCGGACTTTTCAAGTTTGCGTTTTTATTTTAGTTCTGTTTTCGTAATCTTTTAATTCAATTGGGTTCCGTGGTTTCGGATATTAGGTCCGTGGCCACGGACGTAATTAAAATTTGACCTAATTCTACCTCTGAAACCCTAGTTTAGGTAGTTTTTAATTCCACTTTAATTTTCTGTCAAAAAATGTTAAAAATACAAAAAATCAGAAGCGCGCACTTAGGTTTGAAATGACTTGTAATAAGCCGTAATTAAAGTAAGTAGAGGAAAAATGACTTCTAGGGGTAATGAAAGTAATTGAACCCTAATTAAGTCGAATACCAAGCCCCCGAACCCGAACTCTACCTTTCTTAATTTACTCTAGGTTAAAATTAGGTGGCGACTCATAATAGGTTCCAGTGAGCTAGCTTAGGTTTTAATAGTTATTATTATATGACATAGTTATCAATCTTAGGTTATAAGTGGACCTAATACCCGGTTAGATCCTAATCAGCTTTAATCAACATAGGATAGGGTTTAAAATCGAGGCTCACAGGTATTTAGTTGGAAATCATTAGTGATTAAGTAGGCTAGGTTAATTAAAAGTAATTAACCACCCAATTAGATGAATGTTTTAGGGTTTGAGAATTTGGACTCCAGAGGAGAGTAAGCAACCGAATGACCAACGGTGAATGGTATGGTTTTCCTGTGACCTGCTTGCCAACGAGGTGTCCCTCGGCTTGTGTGCTATTTGTTTATGTGTGCCGACTAAACAAGATAAAGCATGCAACCAGAATATTATGTTTGTTGTGTGAATGTGATGCACTAACACAACTTACCGTGAGAACTTACTAACTAATGTTTAGTAAACAATGGTGTGAGATTAAGGAACACTCCCTAGCATTGTTTTATTAGTAACCGAAAGAGGCTAACTAACAAACATTGACTTTAAGGCTTCCACCAACTAGAACTTAGGGGGAGTGAGGAATCCGGAATCGTTCTGGCACATGTGTTTTAGGGGAGGTTGGTATCCTTATCAGGTCCCGACTTCCAAATATGACTTGTCTTCGGACTCGTCGCCTACAGTCAACATAAAGACTCGGTCACCTTGATTTCTGTTCAAGGTGGGAAGCACTACTGACGAGATGTGGTGGGATCTACCTAAATCCCAACTAATTCTAACAAATATTGTTTATGTAAACCAATGGAGCTGATAACTCATTGGTTAGGGTTACGTGACCCGACAAGATAAACAATGAATTAAGGAACAACCATTCTAACTAAAGAACGGTCGACTTAATTGAGATAAGAACTGAGATAAGGTTTGAGATAAGATACAACCATTTCTATTTAGAGAATGGTTCGTATTCTAAGACTGAGGTAAGATAAGGTTGGACTGAGGTTAAGAGGAAACATAACTTAAGAAGTTAAATGATTAACTCACTAATTAAGGGAACGCTTTTAGGTCGTTCATTGTGTTTGAACTTTGATTGTTCATATGTGGCTTGTTGTTTATTGCACCTTCTATTATGTTGTGAATCTAATCAATCTCCATGCTATCGACAATTAGTCGTCATAGTCCCGTTAGCTTGGGGCCATGAGAGAATCGTACCAGCAAAGGTGCTGACCCCCTCGGGGGCTACTGTTTATTTTGCAGGTGAATGTCAGAAGGCGATCGTCCTGAGAGTAAGGTGGGGTAGACGTATTATGGGTTTAAGTGTGACCTACGAGTTGTGCATGTACTCTCATATGGCAGATTGAGTTAGTAAGCTGTATAGGATGTAAGGAGTTTATAAGAGTGTTATGTATTTGGTTAAGGCTTGTAAGTACTAATGTTCGGTATATTCGGGTCCATCACACCGTAGCTAGATCTTGGGGATTTTAGTATGCCTAGTTTGTCACGTGGGTGACTAACTACGGTAACACCAAATATTGTAAGAAATCCGCTGCAAAATTAATATAAGTGTATGGAGGTTTATGAGATAAGTGTGGCTTTATGAGTTGGGGTGCTACAAAAAGTTGTATCAGAGCGTAGTTATGCTCTGATGACAGGAATTACCAAACTTAGGGGAATACTGAGGTTGAGTTTGAGGTATGGGTTAAGGTTTGAGTGATAGAGCGAGAGGTGCGCTAGTTAGGACTTCCCGGTGTTTATCGGATATCTATAGTACCTAACCTGCCCTTCATATCCCTTGCTTGAATTACAGGGAACAAACGCCAGAGAGAAGAAAGCCTTCTCTTACTTGGGAAACCCGATCTGGCAGTTAGATAACATTAAGCAATATGAGAAACACATCGTTATACAACAATTTATGGAAACTAGGAGGTTTTAATTGGAGCACGACGTGGAAACAGGCGCTACCAACGGAGTTGTACCAGTAAGAGAACGGAAATTACCGGCAACATGGGTCGACATGCTACGCAGTTGAAATAACCCGCTATACAAATAATAAGAAAAGCACTACGAGTGCAATGGAGAAGAAAAGATAAGCGACATGAGTACCGGACAGTGGTCCGAATGAGCATAGTAGTGGGATAATACAATGCATGAGAATTAAGACTACTGAAAAGTCTAGTTAGAAACGGGAACTCCAAAACCCATACAATGAGAAAGGTTACAAAACCTGGCCGACATAGCGCAGACGACAACAAAGACACGTACAATTGTATACCGGAATAGGACTACGATGTAGTGCCTAGAGGAGAATCAGTACTTGGTGACCACGACAAAGTGTGTGGAAACGGGAGCGAGGATTAAGACATAAGTAAGTAAGGAATGGTTCCCTTAGGAAGAGGAACACCCTGACAAATGACAGTACTGTCAGAATAACTAGGAAACTGCCGGATGGCTAGTTATCCAAAATAAGAGAACATCGAAGGAGTCCCGAGGACTACCAAAGATATAGAAATTAGGTGGAAGTACCACTACTGACGCGCACAGTACCGGTAGCCCTTCTTGCATGGCGCACTTGCCATAACAAGTGCTACCACGGTTAAGCTACACGGAAATCCATTATGGCGAGATAGTAGAACGCTACAGTCATAGTATATATTAAAACCGGATTGTAAATCCACAAGAACCAGAGGATAAGACCTTGGGAAGGCCTGATGGCCTGACCATGATATGATGAGTCGACACACCAGTCAGCAGGGAGCTGAACTTGGACAGAATACTAAACGATATAAAATCTTAGCAACAGTACAACCTACTACAACAACAACTGACAGTACGGTAAGAACACCATTCCCGAACCTCAAAGAGAAGAACCTAAGAGATCGCTCAGTAATCCGAACAAAATACTAAGTAAGTAACAACATACAAGGAATGTATTAAGAAATACAATGAAGGCAGTCGATAGAACGAACTTCTATAGCGGGAAGCAGGATGCAGCAACTTACCAAGAGACCCGGTACTACATTTAATATGTAACCTAATGGTGGATAGTGTTCAAAGAACCCGAAACTTATGGAGATAGCCTGTGGATGAGTAAAAGTACAGCAGTGAACCGAGCACCGGCTCTCACCCAATGACATTAAGCACTAAGAGCCTACGAGCCAAGGAGGTTAGCCACACGAGAGCCCAAGGGCGCAGTAAGTTGTAAGAGAGCTTATTTAAGCCATGAAGGAACTATAATTCATAGATATGAACGGTTACAAAACCTATAACTTAAATTGTGGTAATATTGCCAGGAAAGGGCACCGATGAGAATATTGAGATAATGCTATTGACAGGGGCAGAGAACGAACCATTCCTTTTAGGGTGGGGATACCTTTCCTTGTTGTGGGGCCATGAGTGGGAATAAACCCCTCAAAAGGGCTTCCACTTATTAGAGATAGAATACTTTTATTAGAGAATGGAAACCGTAAACCTTGAGATTTCCTTAGAACATACAAGATACACCTGAGTAATAAGGGAGGCTACATAAATAAACCTCATATCAAACACCCAGGATTTAAGAATCAGTAATCGTTAGAGATAAACATTGTGAGTGCACTCTATGGCACGTCAAGTGACCAACGCTCAGAAGAGCTTGTGATTCAATGGATGACTTTTTCAGTAACCGGTTAAATTACATGAAAAATAACAGCCTACTTACAAACCTGAGATTGAAGTAGAACACCTTCATATTAAGAGATAACCATTTTACAACACGGTACGGCAACCACCAAACACCGAAATTAGAGAAACTCCAGTGTGTTTACATCAGGAAGGAATTGAGTATAAGATAAGATGTTAGAATAAATGATTAAGTAGTTGCACCATCAATGGGCAACAGAGTAAAGAGCAACTACCACGGTAGTGGTGGTCGTGAGTACAATATTTATATAAGGGATTAAGTCATGGTGCGCAATAAAGCGACCATCATACATAAACCGTTAAATATTGACACAAAGGCAATTATATCTATGAGTTCAGACCGATATAAGTAAGGAAATAAGATGGTAGACGAACTGTGCATTGATGTCAGTAGTCTAGACCAGGTGAGGTAAGATTTCACAGGAAGTACACTTTCCATTCCTTAAGGAACTGGAAGTGCATTCCTAGTAGATCAAAATATGAGAAACAAGATAAGAGGCTCTATGGAAAGAGACCTCATTTACTAAGAGATCGAGTCAGTACGGAATACAGAAAGGAGCTAGAGCATACCATACCTAAGAACACGATAGATGGATTTCCCTTGATTAAGTTCAAGAAGAACAATAAGTGTTATTATAGGACGACGAAAGAGGAGATCGACACCAGAATACTTCATAATTAGCAATAGCTAACGTGTGACGGACACTACGAGTTTACTAAAACAAGACGAGGGACGACTGCACCCCATGGGGGCTTGCAAGCCTGACAGACTCATTTATGAGTTAGTCGGGTAAGTCGTAATGTATCAGTAAGGTACCCCATGCATGTAGACGAGTGGTGTAAGGAACACGGGAAGTAGTCGACTCCGTACCACGGTCAACGACGCAAGATCAGACAAGAGCAATTACTACCACAAACAGTTGAAGAGAAGGAACTTAGTTCGATCAACGACATAAAGGAATCAGAAAACCCATTTCAGATAGAAGATAATTAAGAACTATGAAGTGCGAGGAGCACGGATTATTAAGTATAGACATAGAACATGTCTTAAGAGGTTAAGGATAAAACTGTAAAGCGCAATGTGCACTAAACAGTGGTTTCAGATTAAGAATCATCTTGAGAGAACACTAAGAGTATGAACGTTAGATCTCCAGAGAGACTGGATAGACAAACTACAACTCATTAAGGCCGTGTATATATAAAGACAACACACGTCCATTGAGAGACTAATATTCTAAACCGTAAGGAGGCACAAGGATATACAATACATTAAGAGGATAAGAAAGGCAAAATAAGCCTAAAGTTATTAGAGTCGCACAACGGAAGCTAGCAGGTCAGTACCTTAAAAGGTTGGACATACCTGATGAATGGGAAAGGAATGATGTACCACACGTCTTCCAATGGAACAAATATAAGACTTATCAACTGAATGCTTTAGAACCTTAGAGATTAGACCAAACTAAGTTAAGAAAATGGTATAAGTACTGTTAAGGATCCTCGATACAGAGACTAAGCCAGTAACATGGTCGAGACCCTCTGATCGGATCATAAGTGAGATAGATGACATGGAAGCTAGAATTCTTAGTGAGAATTAGAAATCTTGAACCTATGTTCAAGGATGATATAATGTTGATTACGTGGGCGTAATCCATTTTAAAGGGGGTAGAGTGAAAACCGCTTAGCGTACGTTTATGTACTGAGTACATAAACTGCGGTGTGCATAGCACAAAAGAATTTGAGAATTGGTATTACATAAACATTTTAAGATTAATTATGGTTATTGTGCACAGAAGATGCGAATACCATACATATTAAGTACCTATCTTGTTAACTCCGGTGTGAGTACAAGTTAAGAGAATTAGTGAAGATGATTAAAGAGACTTAAGGAATATATGAGATATGAGTTGATATGAAACTATGTGTGAGATAAGAATAAGATAACACTATGAGATAGTATTCAATATGAGTATGAGGTAGGAAATAGTAATGCTATGAGGCATAAGATGGTGAGAATTGGTATGAGACTGATATAGAACTTAGTAGGAATGAGATCTTGAGGTAATTACTAAGAGATGAATTGGGAATGATTGATGGACTGAGTCCACACCTTGGAGATGTAATGATTACGACTTGAAAGACTAAAAAGATAGAAAATTGGAAATGAGTGAATTATTTGATGTTTGAAAATGACGTGGGAGGCGGAACTTGATTTCTAGTGATCAAGGGAAACTGAACACAAATTGGGGTGGAAGGATGGTTCAACACTGATGCTAATCACATCAGGGTTGGATGATTCCTGAAACTCCCTACCAGTGGTCACAATTAAATCACACGAAGGATAGAGGCATTAGGATAAAATGAAATTGGAGTTGATTGTATTTTCAACTAGAGGAATTATTCCTCACTTGACCTCGTAAAAAGGATTTCCTTTTTACTAAGTCTCGCCCATGAAGTCGAGGATGCATGAGCCTTTGTTTTCGGACCAGTGACATGGGGAGAACAGGGCAGTGTTGTATTCTATCCCATGAAGGCGAGGACGAATGTGCCTTTGTCTACCGACTGGTGACATGGGAGAATACGATGAAAATTATGTGATTGGTATAATCATCAAAAGGAACAAATGGAATTTTGAGTGCTATACATGCTTAAGCATGTTGTGTGATATTTGAGTAGAAGTATACGACAGACCTAATGAGTCAATAAGTTTAATTATATATAAGCATGATCTATATGATCTATGGAATGAGGTAAACCGTGTAATCTAATAAAATAAGATGCATGAGAACTTTGGGGACAAAGTTCATTTAAGAGGGGTAGATTGAAATACCCCAAACCTAAGTATGCTATGTAAACATCAATTTGTGATGTAATAAGGCTAAAACATGCCTTAGAAACATTGGTAGACAATTTAAACCAAGAAAAACATAAGAAAACGCCATAAGGGCAACTTAAGCAAAGATGTGCTCTAAGCTTGGAGTGACTTTGATTAGCACCCAAATATCATTACAAGACCTTAGTAACATGCTAATAGGCATGTTAAATCAATTAACAAAGAAAACCAAGATCAAAAACAAGCTTAAACACAAATTATGCTTTAAGGACTCTTAAAGCACATTTTTGAAAAATTGTCTTAGAAATGGATTTTGAGTGGCTAAATGCCCATTATTATACATTAATCAACATGTGTACTAATAGTATCACATTAGGAAGCGTAAATCAATGAGAAACCAAAAATTTCACAAATTTGTGCATTAATTTGTGAATAGTGCCAAATAGTACCTAGTTTAAGTTTTAGTCAACATAAGTCAATAAGTTGGTCAACCAAGACCGTAAAAAATGCATTAGTAAGGGGGGGGGACAGTTTTTAAATGGTGAATCACCATAAGGAGCCAGCACATTAAGGAAAAGAAGAGGAAATGAGAGAATAGTACTATTTGTCTTTTAAAACAAAATATCTTCTCTTAAACTACGTTTTTCTTATCTCTCTTCATTTCTTCTTCCTCCATCGGTTTTCCTACCCCTTCCCTGCTCCAAAACCTTGAGAGCTTCATCCATGGCACCTCCACCTTTAATTGGTCACCAAATACTCATTTTAGCTCCAAATCAAAAAGTGAGCATAGATTATTCTTAGTTGGAGCAAGACCTACCTTTCTATCTTTTCATATCCTTCAAAGCTCAAGTTTGGTGCCATGAGAAAACTCCATTGATGGAGGAAATCCAATTTTGAAGAGCTCTTTTGGTTCTCCATTCATCCAAGGTAATGAAAGTGAAAGAAAAACCAACCTTCCTTCATTTTTCTTCATGACCGAAAATTTCATTCTCATGGAGGTTTTGTTTTACTCCTTGAACTAGCTTGTTTTGATCACCATGGAATAGTGGAGGTCCTCTTTGATTCATACCCAAGTCTATCTTGAGACTTCAAAGGTAATCATCCACTTATAAGCTTCAAAACACATATTTTAACCTAAGAATGAGTTCTATGAGTTTAGGCATATTGCTTAGTGCTCATTAGATTTTTTGAACGTGAATTAGAACATTGGAAAGGGAATTAAAGTTCATTGCCGAAAATCAAGCAAGAAAATCCAAGGAGGAAAGTGTGAAAAGCTTGGAAAAACAAGGTAAATGTTTTACCTAATGGTGGTTTAAGGTTATAAGGGATGAGGTTTAGATAAGTACTAATGTAGCCTAAAGTTTACATGATGTAATGGGTTATATAACCTAGGAAAAAGAATTTAAACAAGCTTGTGATCTTGTGACTAAGGAGCCAATGGAAATGAGTTAGTGAGATAAGTATAAGGTGAATTATGAGAACACTTATATTGCTATGGGTGCATTGTTGTGTGTATTTACAGGTTGAAAGCTTTTATTGTGGGAAATTCAGTGTTTAAGTTTAAGTCATTTAAGGGCCTAAGAGCCATGTCATTTAAGAGCCTTAGTGTTATGCAATTTAAGATTATTGCACTATATTGAGTTTGTAATGAATGGGTTGATTTGGGTGAGAAATATGATGAGGAAAAGATTTGATGTGTGTGAGATGATTGTATGAGAAAAACAATGCATATAGGCATGATAATATACTAGAAGAGCTATGGTGAAATTTTAGTAGAAAACAAAGTGTTTAAGTGGTGGTTGTGAATTGATATGACCTAGGATTTACTAGGAACCATTAAAAGGAATTTGAGTGGAAATGAGTTAACAAAGGTGTTCTTGAGAATTGGAGTGACCTAGAGTTGCCTAGGAGGAATTAGAGGATTGGTGGGTGTATTGAACACACCAAAGTCATGGTATGAGGAATGTTGAGACTTGTGCAAAAATCTGTAGGAAATGACATATAATACTTTGAGATGATTTAGGTATGAACTAGAGAATATAACAATGAGAATTTTGGGTAGCTTGTGTAAATGGTGAATATGCTAGTGGTGGATTAATAAGGTTATAGTTTGGATGGTAATGAGTGGACTTGGGTGATGGAAGTGAAAATTGTAGGAGAATATTGTAAATTGTCTAGGAAAATGACTAGGAATGTATAAGGGTGTTTAACCATGAGAATGGTGAGAAAATTGAGTAAAGGAGATAGAAATGTCTAAGGAGGGTGTAGGATGATCAATGTAAATGAAGAACTATGTTAAGGTGCTAATAGGATGGAAAGAAAGGTTTAGGTTTGTTCAAGAGTTTAGGCGTGATGAGTAACAAATGGAAAGGGGAGAGATTTGTGCATGGAGATGCAAGATAACCTTGGAAAGGTTTCGCAAAGGAAAAATGGGTGAATGATGATGTTTGAGGAGTAGTTATATTGGTTGAAAGGAAAAACTTTGGTTAGTTGAAGTTTTAGACAAAATTTACATGTTGGAAGTGTAAGGAATTAAGTTATAAGTGTTAAGACCTTAGTAAGAATTTGAATATTGATCAAGGAATTTGGAGGTGAGTTGATCCATGAGTTAGGAGGATTTTAAGTGCTAAAATGGTGTTAGAACATGTGTGAATTGATAAGTGTGAAACTAGCATGGTTTATTTCTTAGCTTTTAGTAGGTCAAAAATTTCTTGTTTGCATGATTACATGGGGAAAGATTAGAAGAATATTGGACAAAAGAACAAGGTTGGAAAGGTCTTCAAAACTATAAAATTTGACAGCTTAAAGTGTGGTCCGGGACTTGGTCCTTGGATAAAGTCCAGGACCAGCACTAAAAACATGTCGAGAGTGCACCCCATAACTGGTCCGAGACCTTGGGTAAATACCAAGTCCCGGACCATAGTTAAAATGTTGCCGAGATTCAAAACAGGAATTGGTCCGGGACCACTGAGCCGGACCATGTCCCGGACCAGGCTAATTTGCAAAGAAAATGTGATTTTTAGGTGGTAAATGAAGGGGATTGTTGGGTAATGTTATTATAAGGTTGTTAAGGGTTGTTTGGTGGAGTTTTAAGGCCATTGGAGGTGTGAACAAGTATGAGGTAAAATGAGAAGTAAATAGCATAAGTGGTTAAGTTTAAACTACAATGACTTAGTTGTATTTAGTTAGAAATCATTAGTGATTAAGTAAGCTAGGTAAATTAAAAGTAATTAACAACCCAATTCGATGAATGTTTTAGGGATTGAGAATTTGGACTCTGGAGGAGAGTAAGCAACCGAACGACCAACGGTGAATGGTATGGCTTTCTTGTGACCTGTTTGCTAACGAGGTGTCCCTCGGCTTGTGTGCTATTTGTTTATGTGTGCCGACTAAACAAGATAAAGAATACAACCGGAATATTATGTTTGTTGAGTGAATGTGATGCACTAACACAACTTACCGTGAGAACTTACTAACTAATGTTTAGTAAACAATGGTGTGAGTTTAAGGAACACTCCCTAGCATTGTTTTATTAGTAACCGAAAGAGGCTAACTAACAAACATTGACTTTAAGGCTTCCACTAACTGGAACTTGGGGGAGTGAGGAATCCGGAATTGTTCTAGCACATGTGTTCTAGGGGAGGTCGGTATCCTTATCAGGTCGTAACTGCCAAATATGACTTGTCTTCGGACTCGTCGCCTAGAGTCGACATAAATACTGGGTCACCTTGATTTTTGTTCAAGGTGGGAGGCACTACTGAGGAGGTGTGGTGGGATCTACCTAAATCCCAACTAATTCTAACAAATATTGTTTATGTAAACCAATGGAGCTGATAACTCATTGGTTAGGGTTACGTGACCCGACAAGATAAACAATGAATTAAGGTACAAACCATTCTAATTAAAGAACGGTTGACGTAATTCAGATAAGAACTGAGATAATGTTTGAGATAAGATACAACCATTTCTGTTTAGAGAATGGTTTGTATTCTAAGACTGAGATAAGGATTAAGACTGTGGTAAGATAAGGTTGGACTGAGATTAAGAGGAAACATAACTTAAGGAGTTAAATGATTAACTCACTAATTAAGGGAACGCTTTTAGGTCGATCATTGTGTTTGAACTTTGATTGTTCATATGTGGTTTGTTGTTTATTGCACCTTCTATTATGTTGTGCATCTAATCAATCTCCATGCTATCGACAATTAGTCGTCGTAGCCCCGTTAGCTTAGGGGCCATGAGAGAATCGTACCAGCAAAGGTGTTGACCCCCTCGGGGGCTAATGTTTATTTTGCAGGTGAATGTCAGAAGGCGACCGTCCTGAGAGTAAGGTGGGGTAGACGTATTATGGGTTTAGGTGTGACCTACGAGTTGTGCATGTACTCTCGTATGGCAAATTCAGTTAGTAAGCTATATAGGATGTAAGGAGTTTGTAAAAGTGTTCTGTATTTGGTTAAGGCTTGTAAGTACTAATGTTTGGTATATTCGGGTCCATTAGACTGTAGCTAGATCTCGGGGATTTTAGTATGCCTAGTTGGTCACATGGGTGACTAGCGGCGGTAACACCAAATATTGTAAGAAATCCGATAAAAAATTAATATAAGTGTATGGAGGTTTATGAGATAAGTGTGGCTTTATGAGTTGGGGTGTTACAAATAACTCATTTGAAATTGTCTTTTCATCAACGCTTTGAATTTATTGCATTACTTCTCATTAGAAGCCCCAAATATTATGTCGCCAACATATACTTGCACTATCAGGAAATCTCTTTTGTGGTTGTACACAACCAAGGTTTTGTCAACTTTACCTCTTTTGAAATTGTTTTCCAATAGATAGGAGGACAGTCGGTCATACCATGATCTTGGAGCTTGTTTGAGCCCATAGAGAGCTTTTTCAAGCTTAAGTACCATGTCTTTCCCTTCATGTGTATTAAAACCTAGAGGTTGTTCTACATACACTTCTTCCTTGACATACCATCGAGAATGGCACTTTTCATGTCAAGTTGAAAGAGTTTGATTCCTTTACGTGCGGTAAATGCAATAAGTAGTCGAACAGATTCCATCCTTGCTACTGGGGCAAAGGTTTGTTGGAAATCTATCCCTTCTTATTGATGATATCCTTGTACTACCAAGCGAGCTTCATTTCTAATGACTTCTTCCATTTCATTCAGTTTGTTCCTAAAGACCCACTTTGTACCCAATACCCTTTGATGTGTGGGGCGAGGCACAAGATGCCAAACTTTGCATCTTTCAAACTGGTTTAATTCCTCTAGCATTGCTTTAATCCAGTCTGAGTCATATAGGGCTTCTTTGATGCTCTTGGGTTCGATAGGTGAAACTATTGTGGAGAAGGCCAAAAGATCACGAGTTTGTGCTCTAGTTTGAATTCCTTTGGAGATATCAGATATGATGTTCTCTAGAGGGTGATTCTTATACATGACTTGAGATTGATGAATAGTTGATGGTGATAGAGGATCTTCGACATCATAGTTCCCATCGTTGTCATGTTGCTAACCAGTCGCTGACCTGTCGGGCAGGTATTCCTTTCTCGATGACTCATCTTTGGTTCTGTGTGATTTTGTTTGGCTAGATCAAATCCAAGAGCTTCATCTTCTTTAGTTTCTTTGATCTTATTGGTTTCAGCCTCATCAAAGACCACATGTACACTCTCTTTTACTTATAGAGTCCTTTTGTTATAGATTTTGTATGCTCTGCTTCTTTCTAAATACCCAAGGAATATAGCCAGATCACTCTTGGCATCGAACTTTCCTAGGGAATTCTTTCCATTGTCATGGACACTTACAACCAAATATTTTGAGATGGCTTTTGCTTGGTTCTCTACCCTTGAGCAGCTCATAGTGAAACACCCCAAATATTAATTACTATAATTAATAATGAATTAATTAAATAAAAGTAATTAATGAGAGGTTGAGGAATTGAATGCCCTTAAATGAGTAAAAATGAATAATATAACATTGGAATAAACCCTAAGAAGTCATTAGAAAACATTAATGAAACCTAAAATGACATTGGGTGTTTTAGAAAAAGAAATGTAAACGAAAATATAATTAATCATTTATACATTGAAAAATGTGCCATAAATATTTAGAAGTGAAAACGAGGTCTTAGATACCTTACGAGGTCATTTGGATAATTTTTGGGGCATTGGAAAATTGGCTAAGAAAACGGAATAAAAGATGTCACGTTTTCACCTAAAATGGCGAAATGCAAGCCAATTAGAAATTAAATACTAATTAATAGAATTTATAAATAACAATAATAATTATTGTTTAGAAATATAAATTTAAGTTCATAAAAAGGTCTGTCTTGTTAAATGGGACAACAGGCCGCGTATAGCATCAAAAACGGACAAAAAACGAGCTAGAAACGGCTTATATGTATAACGTTAAAAACAAATAGACATAGGCCGACCTGCCAAAGGGACTGGGCCAGCCCAGTAGCCTTCTTCATTTCCGGTAATACCAGCCCGCCCCCGTCCAGCCCAGATTCAAACAACAACAAAAAATCAGCCCACTCTCTATTTTTCTATCTTACGGTAATTCTAAACCTTAACCTAACAAGGAACATACTTCTCGCCTCTCTTAATTCTCTCGACTGGCGGTAGTTCGCAACCCTAACTCTGGCGATAGGAACATACTTCTCCATGTCTCTCTTCAATTTCATTCCTCTCGCACCCCGTCTCCTTCTTCTCAACCTCAAACACTCCTCTCTTTTCCTTGACTAAATCGGGACTTCGAAGGCTGATCTGGGTTGCGGTCTTGGTGGCGATTTGGGCACGGACGGAGCAGAGGAAGGACTAAGCGTTAACAGAATCGAAGGAAGGGCGAACAACCAGAGAGAGAGAAGACCATAGAGCTCTATTTGTTCAAGGTGTACACTCTAAAGATTTATATAATTCTTTCTGTTTTTATCAATTTTAGTTAGGTCAAAATTTAGGGTAGAAAATCAACCCCTTTCCCCTCTGTTTCCTTCGGCTATTTGAAGCTGATTCTCATTGCGAAATGTTGAAAAATTTCTGAATATCTGCTGCGAATCTGGTGTAATTTTTTCTTACGAATTTTTGTCTACCGTGAACATTTGTACTTGGACTTTAATCTGGAAAATTGTGGAGCTATAGCTGTAAAAATGGAACCCTAAAAATTGAATTAAGGTTCCGAAATTGCTATGTTTAATGTTTGGTATGGAAATCGAGTTGGGCAAAAGTGAGATACATATCTGGGGTTTTACAATTAAAATTGAAATTAGGGTTTCTATGGGACGATTTAGGGTTCGTGGATTAGGGATAAATCTGAAATTTGAAATCGAAATTAAGGTTGGTAATTGAATTTGGGATGTTCGAATTGGGATAAGGGATCGAAAAAAAATAGGGTTCGAAATTGATTTTGGGGAATATGAATTAGGGTTTGAGAAATTCAAATTAGGCTTTCTGAAATGAAATCAGGGTTTTCTGGATGAAATTGACTTTGGGGGCAAAATTGTAAATTTTTGAAAATTATAGGAGAATTTGTAATTTAAGAAAAATCTGGGCTAAAGTTTAAATTTGAGAAAATTTGGTGCAGGATGGGGAATTCAAAAAGTGAAGGGCAATTTGGTAAATATTGTGAAATTTAAGAACCAAGGCGAAAAATCTACAAGTCCAAATTAGGGTTAAGAAATATTCAAAATTGAAATATGGTCAAAAATTGAATTAGGAAGTCAAAATCAATTAAGGATTTGGAATAAGTCAAAATTGAATTTGGTTGACTAAATTAAATTGAATTTGGAAGTTGACTAAGTCAAATTGAAAATTGAAGGTTAAAGGGGATTTTGGTATAAGGGCACTCAAATGGGTTGGGCTAAGAATCTGGCCCAACTAAGAATTGAATTAGCCTAACTAAAATGAATGGCCTGAAAGTATTTAGAATGTTGGTTGGGCCAACTCTAAACTACATATAAAAGTAGTATTTGTAATTGTAACACTCCTACCGGTAATCACACAATTAACTCCTAACCCGTCTCCATTACCAATACACAAGTAGCGGAAACAATGCCGTTAGTCGCCCACGTGACTAACAATGCCAATCCAAACTCAAATACAACAACAATTACAATATCGGTCAGATGGGTCTTATACCGAGTACACTATGTAAATGATACTTCCATTACTTAATCAGTTTCCAAACCAAATATAAACTCCCATTCCATAATATACAATACAATAACCATTCAATGCTATACCATGTATCTACAATTCCCAAGTCTACTGATGACCGTGCGGTCATACAATCCCATAATACAACAAATACAATTTCTTAACAGCTACCCATATTTAATAATATCATGTCCTACTCTCGAACGGTGATCAGCATCCATGTACCTGGAAAATAAAAACGATGCCCCTAGGGGCTCAGCAAAATTGCTACATATGAAATTCGCATACCGCGCGTATTAGCGAGGGTACGCCGACTATTTGGTCGAGAGCATGCGATTCATTTAATTTCAATCAACATGCAAGGCAACATTACATTATATATGTATGTCAACACAATCAAGGTTCAATGAAGAATACAAACACTAACACACACTTCAAGAGGTTAGTTTAATATGTTCTTTACTTAGGCTTGAGGGTTTCTACCTCACTATGCCTTACTCAATTACTCATTGTCCTACCCACTCTCTTGGGTACTCTTACTCACAATCTCAACAAGTTCTACAATACTCAACTCAATTCTCCACTCAAACTCAAATTCTCAAGTCTCTCAAGTCACAACTCAATTCTCAATACTCACATACTCAATTCTCAATACATAAATACTCAAGTTCTCAAATCAGTACTCAATACTCAAAGGCATCTTTAAAGTCTTAGCCATGACCTCCGGGCAGGGTCATACACAAGACCCACCACCTGGCTTACAAATATAAAAGGAGATATGCATTTAGCTCCTCAAGTTCACAAATGTCAAGTTCTCTACCGGACTACTCAAATTCCGAAAACTCCTCTCTCGAAGTCATTTCACAATCTCATGGATTAGCCTAGAGGTATCTCTCTCGATAACATCTATTGGCTTAGGGAATTCCTCAATGTCTAGTATTCTAAGATTTAAGGTTTTACCCAACTTATCGAAAACTCTCAAGTTCGGGACATTGTTCATTTTAGTCGGTTCCTCTCATTGGGGTTTGACTATCTTTCTAAGGGGTTTGGTGATCCCTTACCATACTTTATTTCTCTTAAGGTTCATGTTTGAACACTCATCAATCCTCTAAATAGAGGTTACTTAATACTTCCACCATTATTAGTTTTGTGGATTAAGTCAATTCGGTTCTCTACCGTTATCGGGAGTTTACTAATTCCCGTACAATTCTCTCACATTCTAGTGAGTTCGTAGTTTGTGTTATCGTTTCTTGGTTCGATCGTTTCACCGGGGTAAACTTTACCGAGTGTTCTCATGTTCCTCAGTTCACCCTTGTCCCTCGAGTCTTACTCTTGAACCACTAATTACATGTCAACTGGTTCTATTAATATTAAGGTGTTACGGTACGCACATAATTGCTACTCCCGTACTTACCCCGTTTACCCATTATCTCAATTAACTTAAGTGTTCTTAAACTCACAACTTTCTCAAACTTGTTCACACTTATTAGGTCCTTTAAAGGTCACCAACAACTCTTAAACAACTCCTAAAACCAATACCAATCAATCCCCCATGTTTAGAGCCCTTTAAAACACTCACGGTTTAATTCTAGGGGTGGTCCGGACCCAAAGTCCCGGACCAATGCAGAAACTCACTCTTGGCCATTTTTTCCTAGTGGGGGTCTTGGTCCTGGACCTAGGTCCCTGACCAATGTAAATGTTCAGTTTCGGCCTGTTTTTTGATGCGATCTGGGACTTGGTTCCTATCCTAAGTCCCAGACCATGCTAAAAACTGCTATTAATGTAATTTTTCAACCCTAAATCAACCCTTAATCCACCCCTAATAATTCCATAAACTTTCCACAAGTTTCCTACACATTTTAACACCTCAAAACATGCCCTAAACCACTCCAAATCCTTGGTCAAATCCTTACTCCAATTCTTGCTCATTTTTTACTAAATTTCATTCCCATTTTCATTTCACACACTTGTGCATTTCTAGCTTCTTCTTGCTCTTACCAACCTTACCAAATCACCTAATGACCATTCCCATTCATTCCTATGCAATTGCATCAACTATACCCAAATCCAACTCTCATTTCCAAGCTTTTGCACACTAACCCTTTCCTAGCATTTCTAAGATCCACATAAGTAATTTTGCTACACATTTTTACACTCCTCTCCCTAGTTCTCCACATACCATTTCAAGACATTAATCCACTCTACTCAACACTACAAACACCTAGGTTCTCCTGTTCACCAAGCCATCTAAAAACACTCATTTTCTACCAAAATTTCGCCATAACCTCCCCATAAACTTATCATACTCAACTTCACCAATTCTCATCCTTTTCATTCCTAATCTAGCCATAGACTTATAAGGGTCCTACCAGCTCATAAGCTCAACCAAAAATTCACCACATCAACAATATAGCCCCAAAATCTCAATAAACCACAATAAAGCCACAACTCAAATCACTTGGCTTCAAAGGCCCTTAATTCAAATAACAATACACAAATTCCCTCAACTTCAACCAACTACTTTATTTAACATAGTTTGGGTTCATTATTTAATTTAACCCATCCCAAATTCCAAAACAATTAAAATAAGTGTTAAGGTAGATTTCTTACCTTAATTTCATAAGTTTCTCTTCTAATTATCCTCTTGCTCTTCCTCTCCTCAAATTCGGTCAAGTGGGAATGGATTTGCCAAACTCCATTCCAACATCCAAGGAACACAAAAATGCATTCAATTAATCATCTAAACCCTTAGGAAATTCTAATTCAATGAATGGGCTTAAAGCACATAGTTAAGGTTTACCTTTGAAATTTTAGGAGGGGTTTTCACCCTTGAATCCAGAAGGGGGTTCCACCACCATTGGAAGGGTGATACAATTCCCAAACAAAGAAGAAAGCAAGGCATGAGAATGGGCAAAAATTGGTCATACAAGGAATGGGAAGAAAGATGAGCTTTTCTTTAAAATTTTTACATTAATAAAGAGAGGGGACTCCAAGCTTCAAGAATCTCTAGTTTTCTCTTCAAATGGGGAAAACCCATGGAGATGAAGTTCATCCTTTTGGAATTTTAAAAAGAGAGAATGATAGAGCTAGTTGAGGGGATGAAGATATGTGATTATTTTTGTGATTTGAGCTCTAATGGAGCTTGGGCAAGCCAAAGAAAGCTTGAACAGCCATGGAAGGAGAAGGCTGGCGCAAGGAAGAAGAAAGGGGGAAGAGAAATCGGATGGGAGGAAGAAAGAGAGGAAAGAGAGAAGAAAGAAAAGAAAATGAGAGAAGAGAGGGGAGGGAAGTTACTTTATGTTTTTGTCACTTTTTCCCTTTTTTCCTTTTCTTTCTTTACTATCTTATTACTAATAGAGGGGAGGCTGATTAAGTAGTAAAAACCGTCCCCCTATATATATACAAGCTGGAGTGTTTTTTGTCTTTTACCGAAAACGCTCGTTAATTTACCTGGTTTTAACACTATTCACTAACCGGGCCTGTTTTCCAGAATTTTCTCGTTTCTTTAATTTTAATGGCTCTTGAGCTTCCATTAATGTTTACTATAGTTATTTGATGAACTATAATTTTTACGGGTTCATTTGACCACTTAAAGTCACGTTTTCGGGTTTTCTTAAAAAACGTGCGCCAAAGCTTTATTAGAGTTTTTAATTCATTTTATGGATCCGTTTTGTTCGGGAATTGTTCCCATATATTATTTAGGCCTTATTAAGCCTTTAAAATCCATCCAATACCCTTTTCAAGGTTGTATTCCTCCTAGGGTCACTTAACGCTCAATTTAGCGTTTTTTGCTTTTTAAGCATTTTTCTTGTTTCTTTTGGATTTATTCTCCTTACCAAAACTCATTAGGCACTAATAGGCCCTCAATATCAAATTAGAGTAATTTAATCACCCTAATTAAGTCGGGGTATTTCAACCTACCCCCCTTAAAGAACTTTGCCCTCAAAGTTGGTGGATCTAAAATTGTTAGTCACCAAAATACTCAACACGAAGGTTATAAACTCTATATAACCTGTCAGAGTCCAAAAGCCTAACTCAATGCATACCACACATCCAAACAACATGTCAAGCATGCATAGCAACCAAAACTATCATTGTCCAATCTCTCAATAGGGGTCCATCTGTAGACAATTAGGCACTAAGTCCTCCCCCATATCAAGTGATCCCTCAGGTACCGGTCACGTTTGAACACTTACGCTTTCTGGTTCACGGCGTCATGACATTGAGCACTTACACTTTCTGGCTCTACGGTCCTTTGGTTCTGATCAAATTCATTTGCACCTCTAGAGAATCCTCAGGCTCCAAAGTGGGTACTCTTCCCTGACCGGACTACACATATCCGGTGGCCCTTGGACAAATACAAAACACACACTACAAACGTCCTACCGGTCACTTAGTACTGTTGCTCGTCTGTTGTAATGGTTTCAAAACTATTCATCACTTCCACCAACTCACAACTAACTTCACCTCCATGGTTACAACCCGATACTGGTGCCTAGCCATGAAAGGTCCACTAGAGCCCGTGGGAGCGGTTTCAAAACCGATCCTCATTCTCAAGTTTGAAGAAAACCATTTGTGTCAAAATCAGTTTGGCAATTCATTTTGAAAACTCAATACATCTCCAAGTTCCAATTTATGTTAGTTTCACCTATTACTAGTGTGATTACTTGTGGCCACTTATAAGGAGCTTCCAGAGTCATTCAACCCCAATGTGATCAGCGTTGGTGTTGAACTATTCATCCACCCCACTTTGGTGTTCAGTTTCCCTTGATCGCTAGCAAACCAAGTTCCACCTCCCACCTCAATTCACCCAATCAAATAGTCAAACACTACTTCCATTTTCTATCTTCTTAATCTTTCTAGTCATAATCATGCAACCATACATTTGCCAATTTCTAGAATCCATTTACTCATTTACTACTCATCTCATCAATTGTTACTCAACCTATCTTCAACTTCTATACCCAAGAATTTCAAAAGTTAGTTTTCCAATTAGTTCTTCTATCCTGAAATCTTTCACAAGTCAAATCAATTTCTATCCTCAAATTATTCACAAATATAATCAACTCAAATTACCTAGGGGACTCACTTCCCACTAGGTTCAACATCGGTTTCATACCGATTTATACTCCTCAATTCCTCAAACATACACATCTCCCATGCTATTACTAATCGGGGTTCTCATTCCCCTGGAGTTTCTCTACTCCCATCCACTTCAAATCTCCCAATCAATACTTTTTTCCACCTCAAATCTCACAAATAATCAAATTTACACAATGAGTGGTTACAAATGTTTATGTAACATAGGTACCAATCATCAAAACAATTTCTTTTACGCTATGCGCATTGTAGTTTACGCCCTATCATGTAAAACGTACATTTCGTGGTTTTCACCCTACCCCTCTTAAAAAGGGGTTACACCCACGTAATCTACCATGTGTCAACAATGGACATAGTTTGACGGCATTCAGCTGTCTATACAATGTATTATGGTGAAAGGGTCTTAACCATATTGTTGGTTAGTCCCTGCACCAAGAATTCTCATCGAAGTTTATTTAACTCTTACCCAGGTTAGATTCTACCTTAGAGGCTTCAAGGCATTGATAATCATCCATTCATTCACTAGGTGTATTAAACCTATGAATTCTGGGCCCACTAGCTTCTGCTGCGCGACCCTGATAACTTAGGGTTTATTTGCCCTTCTCGTTATTCCAAATGTGTTATACATTATCCTTTTATCCCTTTTTATTTTGGGAATAAGGTTTATCAATCAAGCGTGGTATTTCTTACCGTACGCGAACTCAATGAGTTACATGTTTTCTATCCAGCTCTCTAGAATCAATGTACATACTATTCGTACTCCCATGATTATTCATTGGGTTCCTCCGTCTTATTGTCGGTTGAGGTTGAGCCACTACTTAGTTGTAGTGCTCCCTTTGTTGTCAGTGGCTACTGAATTATGCCCATTTTCCGGATTCTGTACAAGTGTTCTTTACTTGTATGACCTTACATTTTCTATGCATCAGTCCTTATGACTTCATAAGTCTCCATCTACTTTTACCACAATTGACATTTTCCCATATTCCTAGCTATCCCACTAGATCATTACTGCACAAGTGCAATACCAAAACACTCAGTCCTATAGATTGTAGAGGCGTAAACCCTTGGCAGTAAATCACTTATGCGATTGCAATAGGAATGATCATTTCTTCCTGCCATCTCATATTTAGCAACCCACGTCATTGTGTGGTTATTAACGTAGACTAGTCGCTCGCTGCGCACCATGTTCGTATTTATTTACAACATTAGTTTCCATGGCATCCGCTATTACCTTAGCTTCTACACATGTATCTCTACCATTTATGTAATGGTTCGCCATTCATTTGGCTGTTTACTGATTATACTATACTTGTGCTCCTAAGCTCCTTGAGTGTTATTGGTCTTATGCTTTAGGTTTCATTTGTTACCATTTTTGCTTGGCACTGACTTGATGCTCAAGCTCCACTACTTTAGCAGTTCTTAAAGAAATGTATTATTAGATATTCGCTGATGGTATTCCCTTCTTTGAATTTTTATGTGTTCACCGCTCTCGCGATCTCACATTAACGAGGGGTATCTTTGCTCGTTAGTTATTAAACCATCTTACTGGTGCCATTCTTGGCAACTCTTCCTATGATTCATAATAGTTTTCTAACCGTTGAATTTGTATTGTAATGGGTTCCTGGCCTTCTAGCCACATTGCCTAGAGCTCTGCTTATCTTAGGCTGATCACAAGCATTGCTTCTCCGTATACCACAAAATGGCCTGGAGGTATTATTGGGCTCCTTGTTAGGATCAGTGCATCATGCTTCCGTCCGTTGGATGCCCTTCTAGTGTCTTGTTATTGATTGGTACCTTTCAATAATTCAGGGTATCCCCTGGGTAAGTGGGATCCCTTCGGTGTTCTAACCGAGTGTTCGTTATAGCTCTGGTGCTCTTATTACGACACTTCATTCAACTATGTTGACTTTAATACCCTTTATGGATTGCTCCTGGTGTTGTTGATTATGCTGTTACATCCGGCTACCATTTGAGTGTGTTGAGTTTACTCAGCATTGTGGTTCGGATTTCAGATTGTCCCGTTTGGGGTTATGCATCTCCCGTTCTCAGGGTAGACTATGAGTACTTCTCTTATGGTTTTAACCAGTTTGGTATTTCCTTTGGTGGTGAACGGTATCCTCCGGTACCTTAGATGATCACTCTGGGTATTTCACTTTGTTCATTGAACATTTGTGTGTTCATGATAGGCCTTGCGTTATTATGTTTAGGCTGGGTTTCCATTCCAGCTAATATGCTTTTGCTTCAATATCCTTGAGACATATCCAATGTCTTTGATCAATTACTAGTGCTTCTCGCACTTTTTAACTCTTAATCGTCCTCTTGGAGTAAGTTCTTGACTCCTTTACCTTGTAAGCTAATCTGATTTCCTTCGATTGTTTGAGGTATCCAACTGTTCGGGTTTGAATTCACTTATGGTCCGTAGAACGGAGCTGACTACTCCCGTGTTTTGTACACTACATGTATACATACGTGGGGTACCTTATTGGTACGTTACCACTTACCTGACTAACTCAAATGGTCTGTTAGGCCGCAAGCTCCTTCGGAGTGCGGTCGTCCACATCCCGTATTTGGGTACATCGTATCGCTCGTCACAAGCCTAGGTGAAGTATTCTATCGTCAACTCCTCTTGTATCATTCTATGATACTCAACGTGATTCTTCTGGCTTGGTTTTAAAAAATCTGAGGTTAAAAAGAAAAGTTTGTGGTTTTGAAAGTAAAGGGTTGTGACTGAAAGAAAAATCTTGGTTTGAAAGAAAAATTTCATGGTGTTGCCATGTCTGAAGTATTGACCAAGTCTAGCTGTAACACCCCAACTACAACACAGTACTTTAACAAACCATTGCAGCGGAAAACAACTCAACATTTTACTTAAACCATTGGTGTTACACGCCGTTAACCACCCACGTGGCTAACAAGGCTAATTCTTATACATTGTATCGGTCTGATGGACCAGATTCCCGAGCAACTACACATTACAATCTCTTTCCATTTCCAACAATCATACACATATACATCCAATTGTACCGAGTGTTTCTAAACTAATGCCGACAACAATTTCATTCTTACTACACCTACAATACATACTCATTTTAAATGGCTACCCATGTACAAACAACTACCCCGTCCTACTCTCGAAAGGCTTCCAGCTCCTTGTACCTGAAATAGGAAAGAAAGGGTGGCCCCCCAGGGGCTCAGCACCTTTGCTGGTATGGTAATCATGCAGCCCGCATACTACCGAGCCACGCACAACTAATTGTCGTTGTATTTAAATCATGCATGTAAACTGTAAACACATAACACATTACATACCCGCACCACTGGGGCTTAACAAATAGTCAACACATCTATACTCGTTAAATCACTCATTGTGTTCTTTAACCCTAGAGGGTTTCTCCTCTAATGGAGCTATTTCCTTAATAGACGACACTTACCCACTAGTCGGGTTATACTTAAATTTCTCTTATTGTAACGTGGGATTGATACCCATGAACCACATACTCCACATAATAACTCATTTCACATTTGGACGTCCCACTTACATAACATCGCAATAAGAATTGCAGCGCAACATTAACACATAACATAACGGGAACGGTTCTCTTTAGGAACCGCACCAAACATAGTTAGTTCACTTGGAGAGCCTAGAGAATGCTGCCAAACTCATGCTAAGCTCGTTACATAACTCGTTACTGTCTTGTTAGATGAACGGATAACTTAACCCCAAGGTGCGTCGGATATAGTAATCCAAGTACACCAAACATAGTATGCCCCTGGGCCCGACGTAAGTCAGTAAAATAGCCTTGGTTAAGCTAAAGGGGGGTTGGAAACCAAAAGGAAAACAACCATAACATACAGAGAGAATCGAACCTGATATGATAACGACCCCCATACTCACACGCGTGGCCGGAACGACCGGACTCCTCACTCCCCGGTTAGCACTTGTTAGAAGTCCCATTATTGAAACTTAGTACATTAGTTCACAAGTAGGTGTTTAGGTCTAGTTAGACACACACAAGGGTGGTAAACATACTTACACGCACAAACAACACTCAACTAACTCACGCATAGCCGTGGTTAGAACGCTTCCATGGTTTGGGTCGTTAAATCCGAATACCGATCTCTTATGTGATCCTAGGGTTGGTTAGCTACGATATAACACTTTCGAGGTTAAACTGTATCGGTACTAAACTCGCCACACAAATGAATTACTATAAACTCTTTACATGTTTTTATCTTATAAGGTGGCAAACATTCAGAAAAACACATTGGCATACAAGCGGTGTAATCCGGTAGAACACAAGTTGCAAGAAAACCATACCTGTCACCAAGGTCCACTCTATTATGCCCTCTTATGTTCCTCGAATAATTCTCGAACAACTGGTAACATCACAATTACTTTCATTAGCATTGGGCTAACATGATTGTTTAACGACTAATGCGCCCATAGTTAATCCCGTCATCCCATTATACTTAATTTACTCTTGTGATCTTAAGTTCACAACTCTCACATCAAACCTAACAATTGTTTACACATTTCAAGGCCTTTACATGTCACCAACCAAGGCCTAAACATCACCTAAAACCATTACCACTCAATCCCCCATCATTAAAAGTCATTAAACACATTTTGAGCAAATTTTGCCCTGGACCGGGACTTGGTCCGGACCCAAGGTCCCAGACCAACACTGGAATTATGTCTCGGCCTTTTTTTTCACTTGGTCCGGGTCTTGGTTCTGGACTAATGACCCGGACCACTTACAAACTTGTTTTTTGGCTCATTTTTGAGGGTGGTCCGGGACCTTATAAAGGGCTAAGTCCCAGACCATGTTAATAAGTTGTTAAAAACACCATTTTTCAACCCCTAATCCAACCTTAAACCTTACCTAATCATTCCATAATCTTTCCACATGTTTCCTACATGTTTAAACACCTTAAATCATGCACTAAACCTTCCTAAATCATCACTAACTTGTTACTCAATTCTTACAACAATTCCTAACACTTATAATATTTTTCCTTAGATTTCTAAGTGGTATATTCTGCCTACTACCTCAACTAACCAAACTGTTGTCTCACAAACATTACCACTACTCCAAAAGCATTACTTCTCACATAAACCTCCCATACACAACTCCTTATTTCTTCTACTAGTTCACACTTAGACCTTCACAAGGCATTACTTTTCCTTTGTTTACCAAAACTTGAACAAGACTTAACACTTCATATAACATAATTTTGGTGTGCCTAAAACATCCATTTGATATCTAAATCCTCCAAGACCATTCCTAGGTCATCCTAGGACTCATGAACACCTTAATTCACTTCCTTTCACCATCTTAACACTTAACAATTCCTAGTACAATCTAGGTCACCAAATTTCATTTGAATACATAGACTCCTTTGTTTATCAACTAAATTTTGCCATAGCTTCTCTTGTATCACCTTACACCAAAACACATAGTTTTCCACTTTTATACATCCAAAAACACTCAAAATCATAATACACATCCCTACACACAAACATATGGTTTTTCATCCTTTAACCATCAAAGAATTCATCTTCACAAGAAATGTTCTTTACACACAACTAAACCTTTTAACTACACTACATCACAATATAGTGCATAAACTTGAATTGCTTGTCACTTAGGCCCTTAAATAACATTAAACTTAAACACTGAATTTCCACATTTAAATGCCTTCAGCCTGCAATTACACACAACAATGCTCCTTGTCCTTTGAGTCCACCTTGTGGATAGTTTTCTAGCTCATTTCCCATTGGCTCTTTAGGTTATCTATTAAGCAAATATAGCTCAATTCCCTAGTACATAAAACTACATTAAGAGAGATCATTTACCTCTTCTCTCCAAGATTTTCTCACTTGTTTTCTCTTGTTCTTTCTTGATTGAAAATCAGCAAGGAGCTTTTATCAATTGTCAATCCTCTAACCAATACACATATAAGGGTAATGAGCATTAAGTTTAATACTTAAACTCATATTTAAACCCTAGATTTACATAAGTGTCTTAAAACACTAAAATTGATGTTTACCTTTGAATCAAGCTAAATGAAGAGCAAGATAATGCACCATTAAGAGGTGAATTTTCAGTTATGTATGAAAATGAGGGGAAACTTAGATTTTCTTTGATTTTCCTTACCTTGAAGCAAAGGAGAATGACAAGTGATGAAAAGATGAGCTCAAGCTCCTTCAATGGAGATTCTTCATGGCACCAAAATGGAGTTCTTGAAGATTTGAAAAGATAGGAATGAAGGGCTTACTCTAACTAAGACAAAAGTAGTCTTGAAATTGATTTTGGAGCATGGAGTCATAAATTACAAGTAAAAGAAGATGGAGAATGGAGGGTGCTGTAGCAAAAACGAAATGGAGAATGGAGGAGAGGATGAAGACGGTGGGGATGAGAGAAATGAAGAGAATGAGGTGAGAGAGTACACTTTGGAAGATATTTATGTTATAAAGCAAAAGTAACCTTTTTACTTACTTTTTCTTTCTTTCTTTAACTAACTAATAAATGGTGGTGACTCACCACATAGAAAACCGGCCCCCTTTAGTATAATGGAATATTTATGGTCTTAGTTGACCAATTAATTAACTTATATTGACTTATGACTTAAACTAGCACTATTTGAGCACTATTCACTTATTCCATAACTATTATCCATTCAGTATTTAGGCGATACTATACGAAGGATTGTAAAAACATAACATAAACATATATATATATATCACATGTATCTTTCAGATACTTTATCACATTATCATACCAGTATCTCACAGGATACGTAAACACACATACATTCACAAGTGTATAATGCACAAATAATCAAACACTGCATGCCCCGCATGACAAACAAACAACCAAAACCACAACAAACAACAATTTATTATATGCCCCGCATACGACTCATTAAAATTAGTGCACACACTATGCACAGCCAGGAGGCTCTACCCCCTTAAAAAGGGTTACGTCCCGTACCCCCACAAGTATACAACAGCCACTAACTAAAGAGTGCTGGATACTTGGATCTCATCGAATTCTCATATTGAGAGATGGGTTGATCTTAAGCATTCGACTCTAGAAGAAATTATGTGAAAGGTGAGGCGCGTACATGTCGAGCCAAAGGCGTGGAGTACTTGGTGCGCTATCTCAACCACGTTTTATTGGGCCCACTCACTCCGTATTGAGGTGTAGACCCTTGGACGTGGGGCTAATACGCCCAGCATTCTATTGTTATCTTAGGTGTTTTATTTGTACCAGTTTATTGCTAACGTCGGTGCGGTAACATTAGTTGTATGTGCACACCACTGGATTTTAGTCGTATATCGATATTTTAGATCAATACCGTATAATATAGTTTGCGACGTTACTAGCTTCACTCGTTGAGATGAAGTATAATGTTAATTATCATTTGTATTCAGTGTCGTCTTGCACTTGTTTCTATCATTTCTTGAAGACATATTGTTAATAATGCACGGGGGTGATTCTTGTAATCCCGTGTCTCCCGGTGTTGTTCCGGAGTAAGGTATTTGATTGTAATATTTATTATGCATTTCCCTTTGGTATATGTTGTGCTTCCCGTGTGCCGGTTTAGCAACATTCTTTGCATGGTTCATTCCGTTTATTAGGGGAATCCATTGTCATAGTCACATTTGTGTCCTGCACTGTTTGACATCCCGTGCGGGTATGTTCTTGGCAGTTGAGGTATTTCCTCAGTTATATTTTATATTTGTATATTCACATGTCTTTCTAGGGGAATATCATTATATATTTGTGAATTCGTATTTGAGTTAGGGTTTGGACTCGGTAGTTATTTTGGAGCATGTCCTTTAACTGTCCAGGCTGTTATATAGCCTTTCTTGCATATTATTTTCTATCATTGTTTTCCGTGCGAGCTTTACTCGTCTGTGTTTGGAAAAGTATTCATTCGCATGGTAGTTATAATGGTCGCTTCCGTGCGCACCATATTTCAGTCAATTCGACAGTTATATATTTATTGTGGCATTTGCTTCTAAGTTCAAGGCATCTGCTAGTGTACTAGCTTCGCCTTTATTGAATATTAGATAGTTATGTACTTGCGTTCAACCTCTTGTGGTTAAGAATGTACCACTGTCCTTAATTTGGACATACTTGATTGTCATACCATTTAGTATTGTTCTACATATTTTTATATTTGGAGAGTAGCTCTCTTTGCCCCGTTTACGGGTAATGATTATAATCATTAAATGGTTGCTTTAGAGTATTGCATATTGTTAGTTTAAGCGACTATAGAGCCACTTCGTGTATTATATTCTCATTTGCCCATTTGTTGGGTCCTCTTATTTGTCATTTAGTTTACTATCAATTCTCCACTATCGGGAGGTTTTCCCTTTAGAGTCACTGTATTTTTAGCCCTTCCTGTGCGGAGTTATGGCTTGGTCACCTTATATTCAAGGTTGTTTGTTGCATTCACTACGTTAATTAAACTGGGGTTTTATTCGTTAATTTATTCTAAGCGGTTATTTATACCAGTCTAGTTTTACGTTTCTGACCTTAGTGTGGAGTTGACTACTCCCAGTGTTCCTTTCACCAATGTCTACGTGTATGGGGTACCGTACTGATACATTGCTACTTACTCGACTAACTCAGGAATGAGTCTGTCGAGCCCACAAGCTCTCATGGAGTGTGGTCATCCCATAACTCGTTTATAGACTCGTAGTGTCCGTCACATGTTCGTGAAGTACTCTGTTATCAATCTCCTTTCTTGTTGGTATTGGGGGTCTCCCGTGGGAATGTTCGGTTCCCTGAGTTTCCTGCCCAATGGGTATGGGTTTGTGTATTGTATTAGCAGATGTTCGTCATTTTTGTAATAATTCCTCTTTGTTGTTGAGTATAATGTTGATATTGGTTCGTTATTTCTTTAAGAGATTTTTTTTTGAATTCTCGTATTGTAAGATTGTTATTTTTTATTGTTTAGTAATTTCTTTATTGGATTTACTCATAGGTTGGATCAAATGGCATTAATCTGGTCACAAGTGCGTGGTTTGGCGCTTATTAATTTATCAACTTGTCATTTACGTTGCTTACGGTATGTACCTTAGCTCTCTAGACTTTATTTTATTTCCTGGGTCATGTTGTTTAACGTAGTACCGGACTCCATGGCGAGGATGTGTGCATCCTCCCTTTATGGAAGTCCTTATGGTAGTTTGCTTCTTGTTATCTGTCATATTAATTTAGACATCGTTTTCTTGGTAGCATACACTGAAATATACTCGAAGGAGGTGTTCCCGTCCTCCTGGGCTCACGCCCTTTCACTAGTACCTTAAGCACTTAATTTAACTCACGCTATTTAGTGTTTAGTTTGGATGTCTTGTATCATTGATTGCACCTTGATGTTTGCATTGTAGTATAGGCGGTTTGCCATTTTTTTGAATTCATATATACATCATCACTGACAGTCGTACTTGATGGTAGACGACATGCCTTGCATACTCCTAATTATTTATTTTTACATGGTGGAACGCCAATGGCAGTAGCCACCCTTTTTCTTGGAACTTGTTCAATTATAAGTATGATCATGATATTGCACATAAGTTTTAATCTTGACGTTTATTCATTCATATTTGTAAATAATCGTACTTGGCACTCCTTGGTAACGGTAGTGCCCAGGGGTGGTAATTATTCATGCATTAATCATTAATTCACATTTATTGTTGTGAATAGTATTGGTAGTAGCCGTGTTACGGTAGAATTGTTCTTTCAGTTTTGGTCCAACTATGGACCGGTATGCTTTTCAATTTTCCTGGCATTCGTCACATGTTGGCGTAAACTGGGAGTGTGTATTATTGGTATTGATTGTTATACGATCGTATTTCCTCTATAATTTTCTGTATGATTTAATAAATACAAGTGTGAGCTGTTAGTCACGAGCATTCTTATTTAATACCTTATGGTTGAATTATTGTTAACTGTTTGTTGTTAGAATACTACAGTTTGCATTTATTCTCACTGTAGTTAATTGTGGCAACTTGTGAAGAGTCTTAGGAGTCATCCGACCCTGATGTGATCAGCACCAGTGTTGAACTATCCTTCCACCCCAACTTGTGTTCAGCTTCCCTTGACCTGTACCGAATCAAGTTCCACCTCCCACGTCCATAACAAGCCATTAAATAATTTACAAATCTGTCATAGTACTTGGCTCGTAAGCCGTTATTATTGATTCATCACTGTTTAATGAAGGTAGTTTGTTATGGGCTGATGTATGCCCTTTTTTTTATGATTAGTCGGACTCCTCAAGTCCTTCCGAGGTTACAAGTTAGTAGTCATGTTGTTGTATGTGAACCATACGATTGTTTAGCGGTTTATTGGTAGCCATACATATTTTACAGAACTCATTTATAATGATAACGACAATTATAACTACGGTTGTAGTTGTCAGCAGCACTTGCAGTAGCAAGTGCGCGGGGTAGACGACATTATTAGTATATTGTTTAATTTAGCGCTTGCACTGGCAAGCGCGCCATGCAAGTGGAGTTGTAGGTTTCGGACTTGTTTGTCTAACTACCGCATAGGTTTTCTAAGTACCGTTAGAATGATTGTTCATGAAAAGGACAATATTTTGATTGGAAAATTTTCCTGACCACATTGTTATTAGAATATTAAAGTTCTACCTCACATTAGATTTATGGTAGCATAATTGCTCGGAATTTGTTTCTCCATAAGTGTCGTCACGACAAGGTTAGTGTTACAGTATTGTGTACACAAAATTAGGACTAGAATTTAAGTATGACAGGACAGGTGAACTTACAAAATTTTTCCACGCTACCAATAATCTTTTTTTACAGTTTGGTACTACAATACATTGGTATGGTGGTTAAAGGTCCCCATTACGGGCGACGGTCTCGCGGAGCTGAGGATGCTCTCGGTCCGCTTGCCCTAGTATCTTGGGTGATCCTTTCCACAACGTTACGGTAGTAGTGGCACTCGCCTCTAGCAGTGCCTATTGTTACAACGCTTGGTCATTAAGGGAGGTATGGTATTAAGTTTTTATTAATGTTACAGGAGTAGGGTTTTATACTTTCAGTATGAAGTCGCTTTGGCAGACAATTGGGCTTAGTAGCCTTTTTCCCTATTCTCGGGGATTGTATTCAGTTGTATGATACTCATAGGGTTGTGGCGGGAGGGGTACTGTCGGCGGTAGTCCATGCTAGACTTCCACATGAAAGTGGACTGCTGCCAATGTACTCACAACGTTCGTATGTCTCCTCCTGACTGAGCTCTCAGCAGGTCCGTAACGAGGTAATACTCCCGGGCCTTTATGCCCTTGGCCAGCTTAGAGGCCCATACCACCACTTAACATCGGTACTACCGTTCGCCTATTCATTATTCGACAACTTACCACATTACAGTTCGACACATTTGTGTGCCCCTAGGGCTGACACTTGCAAGCCAAAGGCTTTGCTAACACATAAATTCACTTAAATGAAGATATTTCGTACCTCACAAATGTTTCCCGTATTCCCAAGTCCTAGGCTCACTGTCTTAAATCCTATTATCTCATCATTAGAGCGGTACTCCGCTCTGATACCACTTTTTGTAACACCCCACTCGGTAAACACGTCATAATCACTCACGTAGCGTAATCCAACACGTCTCGTAGCGGTAGTTAAAACATTAATAAACCTCACATGGGTGTCACATGCCATTACTTGTCCACACGAGTAAAGAAGCAGAAAGTGAAATAACAAAACAACACTATCAAATATACACAACCGCAATGATAACGAGATACTAACCTATACAACAATCTAACCAAATGTAACTTGACGACAAGTGAGCGTTTTTGGTAATGCCAACTGTATACAACTCCATTAACACCTTAAACTAATCATCATCCTAATACATTGTGAGATCTCGTACGGTAAATAAATTTTAACTACCCGGGGCCCGCTCTTCGGCTTCCGTGATAATCGTCACCCGCAGCAATGCCATAAAGGCTCAACGATAAACGTTGAGTATGCCGAGCCTGAACCCTATTGGTCACTTAATAATCATGGTCGCCTTTATTAAGTTCGTTACATGCTTTACCGGTGTACAGGTATATAAAAGCAGTAAACGTATGGATGGCGGTAATGTAAACAGTTAATACAGGCACTACATTTCACACACATCAGCACACATCACAGTGAATCACAACATCAATAAACGAGTAGCCGTTAGTAACGGTCTGTTATTCGGTTAATCACACGACCCCCCGGGTCCCCACATACCTTTACACATTTTTGTTAGTGCTGTCGGGAGTCGAGTTAGGACATCCCAGAATAACCTCACTTGGACGGTAGTCCCATGCACACGAGGTGCCCATTCACTTAGCCTTTTTTAAAAGCGTCCATAATTTTGCCTTTCTAAAGGCGCCCATGTTATCACCATGCCTGCCCATACTTTGCCTTTCTAAAGGCGCCCATGTTCCCACCATACCTGTCGATCTATCTAGGCTCGAACAGGGTAAACTAGAGTAAGCCCGATCCGGGTTAACTCAAGAGATCTCCACGCGCGACCAGTAGCCCATGACTATCTGGATTAAGGTAAACCATCCACTCATACACTCTCCAATGTTCGACTTAGTCAGTCAGTTACCCAGTTACAGTTTTAGGTATGGAGAATATCACTTATTTGTTGGCTGCCCTATGGGTCTTACGCACGCCTAGAAGTCATCTAGGTCATATACATGTTAGAGCCGTGCTCTAGAGACCGACAATGTCGTATCCCGTTGCTAAGTATTTTACTTAGGTTAGTATATATGTACAATTATAATATTAAGTGTGTTACATCCATTAACAACAATCACATCACATTAAACGCATATGTGTTTTATATAAGTCGATCTATTGTCGATGTAGTATTAGTCTCGTAGGACGTTCGCGCATAATTAAATATGCGGAAGGATAAACAAATAACATTCTATAACACACATACATACATGCATCGCACTCGTTATACATCACACATATCCGAGCCCGAGGAAGTCCTCGGGACATCTCGGATCAGACCCCTTTACATACCGTTCACCAATGACCTAGGTTGCGCAGTAGACCACTAGCTCGTCAAGCGCCTTCGTCGGTGATACGGTCTAAATATCAAACACAACATAAGTCAATTCACATGACTTATTTAAGCTCGGTAAATCCGAACAACACAAATAATCCCAACATTTCATTCCCGGATCTTAACAGCTATTTGTTAAAGTGTCATATACGAACTCATCAGTCGTAATACGTATTAATTACCAATGCCTGGGTTTATTTAAATGAGTCGGTTATAAAAACGTCTTAGTTGTAGCATTTTTAGACGTTAGGATTTATTCCTTATTTTTACGAGTATACGAATACATATTCCGTTAATACTTAAGTATTAGTTTAATCATTCAGGTTCAGTATACGAGTATACATTTATAATATATAGTTGCATGGGTGCATGCAATGTTAATTCGCATCGTATATTATGCTCATGCAATAGTGTTTTATGGCATTAATATTTAGCCATTTAATATTGTACTATATTATACATCTCATTATTCATCTTAATAAATTATACTTTGATTTGTATTTGTATGACTTATAGTATATATTTATACTAATGTCATTACTCTTTATCATTTATTATTAAATGACATTAAAACATATTGTAGATACTTACATATATATATATATATATATATATATATATATATATATATATGGGAATTTTCATGAGATGCCCCTGAGGTTTGACCGAATTTCACCAAATACCCCTACCTTTCAGAATTACTATGAGATACCCCTGAGATTTAGTTTTTAATACGAGATACCCTTCCGTCTATTTTCTCAGTAAACGTCCGTTAACTTTTCCACGTCTTCCCATTTTACCCTTAATCCAATTTTTCATGAGATACCCCCACATATTTGTAACGACTACTTTCACCAGATACCCTTGCATGTTTCAAATGGTTAGTTTCACCAGATACCCCTGTAACGGGTACTTTCACCAGATACCCCTGTAACGGGTACTTTCACCAGATACCCCTGTAACGGGTATTTTCACCAGACACCCCTGCAACATAAAACAGCTAGTTCTGGCCTATAAAATCAGAAAAAACACAACATTTTGACATTATAGTTTTCATAATGTGACAATGTCTTCCTCACAATCAAGTTACTCGGTCACTACTGTTGCTGAAGGTATAAGACGCAATTGTGGAAGAGAAGCTGAAGTCCTTGTTTCAAGAAAAAAAACACTTCATCCGGAAGAATGTACTACAAATGCTTACATTACAATAGACAGATAGATTGGGCAAAACCACAACTAATCAACAGATTCCAATGGCACAACAACATTATATCCCCAACTAATATTTCAGCTTATAAATACTGCTACCCCCCATTGAACTTTGCATCTTCAAGTCCTTCACTTCCTCCTTGATCTTCATCAGCTCATGTTGCACTGCTTCTAAGCTCTGTTGGTTGGGGATATAATGTTGTTGTGCCATTTGGTTACATTTTCAGCAGCAACAATACATTTCTAACATTTGGTTACATTTTCAACAGCAACAATACATAGAATATGCATATAAATACTCCTACCCTCACCCCCACTAAACTTTGCATCCTCAAGTCCTTCACTTCCTCCTTGATCTTCATCAGCTCATGTTGCACTGCTTCTAAGCTCTGTTGGTTGGGGATATAATGTTGTTGTGCCATTGGAATCGGTTGATTAGTTGTGGTTTTGCCCAATCTATCCGTCTATTGCAATGTAAGCATTTGTAGTACATTCTTCCGGATGAAGTGTTTTTTTCTTGAAACAAGGACTTCAGCTTCTCTTCCACAATTGCATCTTCTACCTTCAGCAACAGTAGTGACCGAGTAACTTGATTGTGATTAGGAAGACATTGTCACGTTATGAAAACTATAATGTCAAAATGTTGTGTTTTTTCTGATTTTATAGGCCAGAACTAGCTGTTTTATGTTGCAGGGGTGTCTGGTGAAAATACCCGTTACAGGGGTATCTGGTGAAAATACCCGTTACAGGGGTATCTGGTGAAAGTACCCGTTACAGGGGTACCTGGTGAAACTAGCCATTTGAAACATGCAATGGTATCTGGTGAAAGTAGTCGTTACAAATATGTGGGGGTATCTCATGAAAAATTGGATTAAGGGTAATATGGGAAGAAATTGAAAAAGTTAACGGACGTTTACTGAGAAAATAGACGGAAGGGTATCTGGTATTAAAAACTAAATCTCAGGGGTATCTCATAGTAATTCTGAAAAGGTAGGGGTATTTGGTGAAATTCGGTCAAACCTCAGGGGCATCTCATGAAAATTCCCAAAAATATATGGTCACGCGTTTCCTCCTGCCCACAAAACACACAAGCTGTACTAATACCAGCAATCCATCTTTTAACTCTATCCTTGCTAGCTAGACGGTTATGACAAGATAACCACCAAATAAAAGAAGCATGAGGAGCGCAATAATTAGTCCACAGAACTAAGTCCCAGCCATCATCAAACACACAAGGCTGGATTATCTCAAACACAAAACGAACTTTTACAACTCCTTGAGATTGAACACAATTCTCCAGATTTGATCTGAGATTATTGTTAATAATCTCATCTCTGAGTTTCAAACAAGTCTTCCACCAGAAAGTGTGATTACCTCTGAACTTAACATTCCAAATATCAGCAGATCGAAGCAAATTAGCTTTACACCACCGAATCAGCGTAGAGTGCTCAGAACCACCCAAATTGAGCAAGAAAGTCAATATCGCTGCCTTGTTCCAGGAAAGAATTTCCTTGATACCCAAACCACCATTGCTCTTGGGCCGACAAATATTCTGCCAAGAAACTGGGGCTTTCTTACTATTCTCACAACCACTCCACAAAAAACTCCTACACCTCCTGATGATTAACTGCATAACTTTCTTCGGAAATAGGAAAACATTTGCCCAGAACCTCTGTATACTAATCAAAGTACTATTAACCAACTGCTGTCTCCCCGTATAACTCAAATTCCTTGCAGTCCAGTGACTAATACGCGCTGTGATCTTACCAATCAAAGGAGCATACTCATCAACCAACAATCTATGAGTCGATAATGGAACACCCAGATACCCCACCGGCAACACACCTTCTTCAAACCCTAGAATCTCCAAATTTTTACTTTTCTCATCAGCTAGAACTCCACCAAAATAGATTTTGCATTTCAGATTGCTGATAGAGAGACCTAAGGAAGCCGAAAACTTATCCAAGATCTCCTTAATTAGGGCAACAGAAACCCACATCACCTCTACAAAAAATCAGCAAGTTGTCCGCGAAACAAAGATGATTCAAGTAAGTCTTACCACACTTAGGATGATAATTAAAATCTGGAACCTTCCTTAAAGAGTCCAGAAGCCAACTGAGATATTCCATACAAATGACAAAGGAGAGGGGAGAGAGGATCTCCCTGTCTGAGACCTCGCTCCCCCTTAAAAAACCCTCTGCTTTGACCGTTAATCAAGATTGAATAAAACGGCGTAGAGACACAACACATAGCCCACCTAACAAATTTCACCTCAAAACCGAAACCAATAAGAACCTCCTCCAAAAATTCCCAACTCACACTATCATATGCCTTGTGGATATCAACTTTGAAAGCACACCGAGGGGAAATGTTACTCCGTTTGTACCCCTGAATAATTTCCTGACACAATAATACATTATGCGCGAGGCTTCTCCCAAGAACAAAAGCCCCCTGACAATCACTTATAATTTCAGGCAAAACAGATCTTAATATTGTAGTCAACACCTTGGAAATAACTTTGTAAATCACATTACAACAAGCTATTGGTCTAAGATCTTTGTCAAAACTAGGTTTGACCACTTTAGGAACAAGAGAAATCAGAGTAGAGTTCACTTGCTTCAGTAGTTTTCCTTTCTCAAAGAAATCCTTAATAGCCAAGGTAACCTCACCACCAATAATAGACCAAGCCGATTTGAAAAACAACGAATTAAAACCATCTGGACCAGGAGCCTTCGTATTCTTAATGGATTTTAGTGCATCAACAGCATCCTTATCCCCAACAGAGCAAACAAGAAGTTGATTACTCTCAGCAGAAACTTTCCTACCTTCCTGAAATAAGGTCCAATCACATCCTCGCCTACTCTGCATTTTAGTACCCAACAGATTAGAGAAAAAACTCACAACAAGAGTAGCAATCTCTTCCTCTTTGGTAATCCTCAAACCATTATCATCTATCAACATATGAATTCTAGACTTATTCCTTCTAGAATTCATAATCCTGTGAAAGTAAGCCGAAGACTCATTCCCCATCTGGATCCAATCGGTTTTAACTTGCTGAGCTATCTAAGTGTTAAGCAAACCCATAGCCTGGTTATACTCCTGAATTTGCAAAATCTCCATCTCAATCAGAGATTCATTAAACGGCTCCAACATAAGTTTCCTCTGAGTAATATGCAAAGAAGCTTTAGCATCCTCCACTTTATCCCTAAGCTTTGAAAATTTAGACTTATTTAAGCATTTCAGCTTAGCCTTAATGCACTTTATCTTTTGAACAACCCTGAACATAGGGCACCCCTCCACCTTAACAGCCCAACCAGACTTAATCATATCAGGGTAATTAGCATCAGAAACTGAAATGTTTCGAAAACGAAATAATACAGGCTTCCTGATAATCAAATTATCAAACCGCACCAGAACAGGAGAATGATATGATACATCTGGAGGACAGAACTCAGCACTATAATCCGGAAATACACTCAACCAAGCATTATTAACCATAGCTCTATCCAGTTTGCAGTAGATTCTGGATAAAGGATTAGTAAAATGCTTATTAGTCCAGGAGAATAGAGCACCCAAAAAACTGAGATCACGGGTATCAATACTATTGACACATTCCCCAAAGAAAGGGTCAATATCATCACACACCACATTCCCTACAGACTTTTCTCCAGGTCTCAACATGCAATTAAAATCCCCCATCAGAATCCATAGATCACGAATCACCTTACTCATTCCCCTAAGATCCTCCCACAACTTACTCCTTCCACCAGGACTATTTAACGCATACACTGCAGTCAACCAAAAAGAAACATCTTTATTCCTAGAGAAAACTCTACAGTGAATCATCTGATTGCTCATAACAGTATGCTGCAAAATCTAAACATTATCATCCCAAAGAAGTAGAATCCTACAATTCTTATCTAGATCCAAGTTGGAAATGCCACTCCACTTCCTCTTCCACCAGCAAGTACAAGAGGACATTTTATTCTCCCTGATCCGAGTTTCTAAAATAGCAAGCAAACTTACATTATTCGTAGCAGCAAAAGAATTAACAGCTGCTCTTTTATTAGGGCTATTCAGCCCTCTAATGTTCCAAGAAGCAATATGAAAACTACCCATTAGGCAAGTTAATATGAGCCCCTACCTTAACACCTCCACGACCTTTCCCCATATGCTCAAAATTCTTGTTCAAGTTCCTCTTAGAGAAGACCGTTGTCCATCCTTCCAAATTCTGTTCTAAAACTTTATCAGAACACATAACATCATCCTTGTCTCCGTTCCTGCTATTACCCACTACAGGTCCATCCCTGCTGCTCAAAGTAGGTAAAACTTCAACAGCACTTTCCACAACCTGAACAGGAGGAACTTCCTTCTCTTTCGCCTTAAGACATTTCGAGGATAAATGGCCAAAACATTTACAGATCTCACAGTACCAAGGCCTCCATTCATACACAATTCGTTGGACAAACCTCTTACCATCACAATCTTCCAGAATAATCTCTTCCTTTGGTTTAACTTTGGCATCAAGCTCCACCAGAATTCTCGTAAAACCGATTTTCTCCTTCAGGGAAGTCAACTTATCAGCCAAAATTGGCTTCCCAATCTTACTAGCAATGCGACTAAGCATTCTAGGTGACCAGAACTGTAAATCCAAATTGGCAGCTTAATCCAAACCGGAGTAGAAGCTAAGTGAGCTAAATCTAGTTTACACCATGGAGTCCAGATATGAAGAATTAGAGGAAGATTACTCTGAGGAACCACGGGCCATTCTCCATAACCTGCATTATCTCTTCTTTACAACCACAACAAAAAAAAAAAACACCCGCATCATTCTGATAGATCATGGGAGACGCAAACTTGCTCCACTTTAACTGGATAAATCATTCCATGATGAAATCAGAACAAGAACCCCAACCCACGAACGCACGAAAATTCAAATCAATTCAACCTCCTCTTTGTAAACGAATCCTCTTTGTAAACCCTCGATGAAACGATTGTAAACTGAAACATATATCTTCCTATTCCCTCCTATCTTGTTAGCACCACATCGCTCCACTTAGCCTTCGCCTAGGCACCTTTTGACATCGACATCCACCCCCATTAGCTTTAGATCCTCGGAGCAATGCATTCAAACCATCCCCAATATCCGCGTCCTTACTCAGATCTACAAAACAGCCCCCTCCTTAACCTTCTCACCACAATCCCGAGAAACAATTTTCTTCGGGGCACCAAAATCGACTAAAGGAATACATTGATTCTACGGAGTAATCGGAACTGCTCCAGGCAATGGAACGTTGGACTTTGGCTTGCGTCCTCTGCCCATAGTAGATGCACTGAGGAAAGGAATTTAGAGAGATGACAGAGCTTCTCTCTTTAGGAACATTGCCCGGTTTTAATATATAGTTTTTTGAAAACTGCATTAATTACCGAAACAGCATATATGTTATACACTTGTTATTTCTTATTCACATAGTTTTCATTACTTACAATATAACCACACATTAATATACCATGTTATAAATGTCATATTTTATAACATTCAAAATTTGTAACATATTATAACCTATGGTTTTATAAACCACATTATTGCCGAAAAGGCCTTAGGTTATATTTTATTTCCCTTTCAATTCCCACACTTTCTATTTATTACAATTTCACCACATATTTCATAACATGTTATTTTAACCTTACATTATATCATTTAAACATTATAATAATTTTTCATATAGTTTTATAACTCATATATTTGGAACAACCCTATGGTCTGTTTTTTATTCCCCTTTCCACCACACTTATATTCTTATAATTACCACCTTGACACACATATTACATAATGTTATATATACTATATATTATTTCATTTTATTCCATTAATTCATTATAACACATAGTATAAATATCTTTAATTACCGAACAGCCCATAAGCTGTTTTGGTCTATTTTTCCAGCACATTATATTTTCCTTATTTACACGTTTACCCCACATATCATGTAATGTTACATACAGGTTATATTATATAGTTTTAACATTTATAATTTGCATAACCTATAGTTTTATATTACATTATTTTCTAAACAGCCCCCAACTGTTTTTCATTCCTGTTTCCGCTCCATACAAGTTTCCATATTTACACATTAGCCACACATTATATAATATACTTTGTAAATATAACAAAACTATATATTATACACTTATTTATAAAATCATTTATATGTCTCCAAAAATTTCCAAACTTTATATTAATGATATAAAGTATAGTATTAACCATATTGACCCATAAATTTCTATAATTACCATTCATACCCCCATAAATTTTATAACTTCTTTATTTAGTTTAATATGTTACCATAAGTTCATAAATTAATCTCTTATGTTATAAATTTGGTCAAGGCTTTTAACTTGGTCAATGTTGAACATAATGTACTAGTTTGACCATAGATTTATGTATTTGCGGTTTTGACCACACTTTCTTAAAAATTACAATTTGACCCCATATTTTATAAAACTTAATAAAATTCATAAAATAACTCTTTTAATATATAGTTTTCGGCTTTATTAATATTCAGCCTCTAAAATTTATTTAAATTACAAATCAACCCCTACTTCTTATAGTAATATTCATTTTTGTTTTAAATTCATTTCTAACTTAATATAACAATTAAATTAAATGGCCTAAAATGCATGGCCTTATCACAATAATTAACATAGAATAAAATTACACATAAATGTCATAAATACACTATATAGTTTACGGCTTAGTATATAGTTTTTCTTTAATGTTTCCTAAAATTATTTAATTAATTCCTAAAACATAATATGTCATCTAAACCTTATATTACCAACTAAAAATGTCATAAGACATTATATTACATAGTTAAATCATTTCCAACTCCCACAACTCACGACTTCCATTTTATATAGTTAATAGCATAGAAAACTTTATAATACACTAGCTTAGAATACTTACATTGTTTTTAAGCAAATCCAAGCAGCCTAGGCTCCTCCAAAGCTTACGGCTGAGTTGAATAAATTGTTTAGGTTAGTTTTCACACAACTAACACATAACCTTAATAACATAGCATTTAGAGGTTGGTTTATGCTTACTTTGCTAGCTTTTAATCACACCCTTGGCTTCTGAAAATTTTACATAATTTTCCCAAGGTTAGAACACCCTTGCGCCAGCATTTATGCAAGAAAAACAACCTTGTATTCGTCTTATAATATAAGGGTCATTAAAGAGTAGTTTAAGCTCATTTTAAGCATGATCATTACCTTAATATTATAGGCTTGGTCAAGGCTGTTACCGCCTAATTGTTGAAGCAAACCAAGGTGTTAAAACACCACTCCAACCAAAGAATCAAACCGGTAATGACAAGGCAATGGAAACTAGAGTTTTACCTTGTGAAAATGACATTTAATGAGTTATCCAGCACCAAATGAAGTAGCATCTCAAGAAGTTGATTTCTCTACAGATTTTCCATGAAGAGGAAAAATGAATAAGCTAGGAAAATCTAGGTACATAAGCGGTAATGAAGGGTAGAAGTTTAGCTAACTCAAAGCTTGATTTTTACCTTTGTAAATAACTTAACTTGATCTTCTCTTCTTCTGTTTTTCCCAGCCGCAAATAGGTAGGATTTCCAGCAACCACTCCCACCAAATAGCTTGGTAAAAATGAGAATGGATGAGCTTGGTGGAAGGAGGGAAGAAAGATGAAGAAGATGAGCATAAATATGCCTTTAGATCTTACCTAGTTCAAGAGGAATCCACCCATGGAAACAGCTGCTTGCTCTCGGGTTTGGAAGTGAAAAGAGAGGGTTTTGGAGCTGGGTTATGACTGAGAAGAACGATAATGGTAAAAGAAGTCACCTGGCTCTTTAAATGTTAGATGTCATCATTAAAGGAATAGTGTCAAGCTGAGTCATTACTAGATATTTATGTGAGCTTTCCCAAAGCTGAAGAAAGGTTATAAACTGGCGGAAGTAAGTAGTAGTAGTCACGGTAAGGGAACAAGTTTGTTTTGGTTTATTATATCGTATGTAAACATGTCATATGAATACTCATACTTTAGTATAGCATTCGGTGGCCCTTTACAGGTGTTAAAGACTGCACATGAAAGATGGCAACCTAAAGCAGGCGGTGGAAGGTGGCAAGGTGGAAAGGTAAGTCATTTAATTAATGTTATAAAAAGTTGTAATTATCTTCATTTTATAAAAGCAATTTAATGAGTCATAATATGTATATATGTGTAGCCGGAAATTTGATGAGAAGAAACCACTTAGTTAACGGCAACAATTAGTCAATTCAAAGAAGAAAGTTTGACCATTGACTTGATTAGTAAAATAAGTGCTATTTTGGGTACTATTCACAATCAAGGCACATATTTTCATTTTTTTGAAAAACTTTGAATTAGGCTTTCTAATGTTGTACATTATGTCACATTAGAATATTTAAGGGTATTCAAGGGCCTAAAACCAAACAAAACTCATTTTGAAAACAATCTCACAAAAATGTTAAGGAAGCTTAGTGCACATTTTGTGTTAAAACTTGTTTTTGAGCTGGTTTTCTTTGGTAATTTGATTTGGAATCAAATGGAGGTCACATGACCTTTAAAACTTCTTAGAGCACATTTTTGCCCTAAGTGACTTTTAAGCATGTTAATGCTTGTTCTTTATGTTGGATTGTTGTCCAATAATTTTAGTACGTTCATTTATGTGTTAATATTCATAGGAAAAAATTTTAGGGCCTAAGAAGTTCGTTTGGGTATATATTTACCCTAAATGGTCAAAGGGTGCCATATTTGCTTTATGTTGACCATTGTTGTTTTTAAATTGGTTTAAGCCATGTTTAGGCCTTAATTTAATTTATTAAATGTTTAATCAATGTTTAATTTAATTAGGGTATTTTAGCAAGAGTTCCCTCCAGAGCCTCAAGGACACTCTGACTTTTGCACCAATGTTGACTATACCAGACGGTATAGATGGTTTTGAGGTCTACTGCGACGCATCGGGTAGAGGAATGGGGTGTGTGTTGATGCAACACGGGAAGGTCGTGGCATATGCCTCCCGACAGCTGAAGAAGGATGAAGAAAACTACCCTACCCACGATTTAGAATTGAGTGCCATTGTCTTCGCCTTGAAGAAATGGCGACATCATTTGTATGGGGTAAACGTGGCAATTTATTCAGACCACACAAGTCTGAAGTATCTGTTCACTCAGAAAAAGCTGAACATGAGGCAAAGAAGGTGGGTTGAGTTTCTGAACGACTACGACATCAACCTTCAGTAAAAGGAAGGTAAAGCAAATGTGGTAGTTGACGCATTGAGTTATTGAGCACACTTTCTCCATTCGCTAGTCTCTCACTCTAGCTTAGTTGAAGAGGTGCGGAGTGCTCAGATGTGGGATCAGTACATGCAAGAGATCAGGCAGAAGCTGATTGATGGCACATTCAAAAGTTAGAAGTACAACTTCCGACTTCACGATGATGACCTGATTAGGCTGAATGGCCGACTGTGTATTCCGAGAAGTAGCGCTGAGTTGAAGGAGCACATGCTGAGTGAATCCCATTGTTCTACTACTTTGATTCACCCCGGAGCTTCAAAGATGTACAAGGGTATGAAAAGGTATTTTTGGTGGACCGGAATGAAAAAGGATGTGAATGATTATGTGGTAAGGTGTCTCACTTGTCAGAAAGTCAAGTTTGAGCACTGACGGCCTGGCAGTATGGTGCAGCCAATGCCTGTGCCGGAGTGGAAGTTCCATGACATTTCCATGGACTTCGTAGTAGGGCTTCTACCTACAAGGGGAGGTCTGAATATGATATGGGTCGTTGTTGACCGACGTACCAAGGTGGTCCGATTCATACCGATGAAGGACACTTGGAAAGTGGCAAAACTAGGAGAGCTCTTCGACTGAGAGATTATACGGCATTATGGGGTACCGAAGACTATTGTGTCTGATAGGGATACCAGATTCCTCTCGAGGTACTGGAGATCTACAAGGGAAGCGCTTGGTACCGAGCAAAAGCGGAGTACAGCATTCTACCGTAAAAAAGATGGTCAGAGTGAGTGCACCATCCAGATGCTCGAAGATATGTTACGTGCATGTGCACTTGACTTTCAGACCAGCTGGATTGATAAGTTGCACTTGATCGAGTTTAGCTACAACAAAAGTTACCATGCTTCGATCAAGATGTTTCCCTTCCAAGCTTTGTAGGTAGACCATGTCGTACACCATTATTCTAGGATGAGTCGAGTGAGGTGGTCATTATAGGACCCGAATATCTGGAGCAAGTACAAGCGGAAGTACGCCAGATCCGAGCTAACATGAAGGCAGCTCAAGATAGGTAGAAATCATACGCCGGTATGCACCGACGTGACCTAGAGTTCGCCGTGGGCGACCAGGTATTTCTTAGAGTTTCACCCATGAAGGGTATGTTTCATTTTGGCCAGAAAGGTAAGTTAAGCCCAAAATATGTGGGGTCTTATGTTGTGACGGAGCGGATAGGCCCGGTAGCTTACAAACTAGATCTGCCTACTGAGCTGGGCAAGGTACATGATGTATTTCATGTATCACAGTTGAAGAAGTATATGTCTCATCCATCTTATGTACTTCAGCCTGAAAAGCTAACATTAGAGCCGACCATCCGATCAGTGGAGACTCCCATACGGACTCTGGACACTAAGACTCGGGACACTCGCCATAAAATTGTTCCACTGGTGAAAGTCCTCTGGTCTAACCAGGAAGTTGAGGAGGCCACTTGGGAGCTGAAGGATAGAATGAGGGCAAAGTACCCGTCATTGTTTACTCTCTAGTTTTCGTATGTATAGGGTACTTTAATACCCCGGACCTAAAAATGGTGATTAAATTATCCTAATGTGATTACTAAAGGCCTAATGGTGCCTAGAGAGTATTGGTAAAGAGAATAAAACCAAAAGAAAGAGAAAATGTGTAAAACGCGAAAAACGCTAAAACACGCATTAAATGAGTATAAGAGATATATGATCTCGTTAGGGTCCGAGATGGATTCCTAAGGCTTAGTTAGGCCTAATTAGTGAACGGGAATGATTCCCGAAGAAAACAGATCCAAATAATGGATTAAAACGCTAACGGAGTTTTAAAGCATGTTTCTCGAGAAAACCCGAAAACGTGAGTTTAAGTGGTCAAATAGACCCGTAAAAATTATGATTGACTATATAACTATAATTAATTTAATGGAAGATTAATAACTATTAAAAATAAAGAAACGAGAAAAATCAGAAAAACGGGCCCGGTTAGTGAATAGTGCCAAACGGGTAAAATTACGAGCGTTTTCTGTAAAAAAAACGAAAAAAAACGCTCCAGCTTACTAATATAGTGGGCAGTTTTAATTAATAAAACAGCCCCCACACACACTAATAAGCTATAGAAGAAAAAGAAGAAAGAAAAAGAAAGGGGAAAAAGTGTAAAAGTAAAAAGCACTCACCTATTCTCTCTCCTCTCATTTCCCTCTTTCCTTTCTTCTTCCCCTCCCCACCGCCACCTTCCTCCTCTCTTCTGGTGGAGCCGATTTGAGCTCCTCCCATGGCTACTCCCTCTTTCTCTCCATGCTCTAGCTACATACAAGCTCCGATCACAAAAATAATCACATATTCTTCTTCCTCTCATCATCCTCTATCATTTTCTTTTTAAAATTCCAAAAGGATGAAGTTAATCTCCATGAGTATAGCCCATTTGGAGAGAAAGTTAGAGATTCTTGGAGCATGGAGTCTCATCTTCCATCCAAGGTAAAAGTATCCAAAGAAAATGCATCTTTTCTTCACCCTCTTGTGTTGGCTGATTTTGGCAAGTTTTAATGCCTTGATGTTCCGTTTGAGCTATTCTCCAAGTCTTCAATGGTGGTTTGGGAGCTCCCTTTTGATTCTTGATCAAAACCCCATCCTAGGTTTTCAAGGTAATCACCAATTTTAGAGCTTTAAGCATACCTAATTAATGAGGTTAAGTGTTTTTACTTAAACTCATTCCTTGCTTTGAACATTGATTTGGAGATGGGCAATTCCATGGCCTTTGGCCGATTTCTAAGCAAGAGAAAAGAGAAGAGAAGGAAGAGGAGTGAAAAGAGGAAAGGCTTGTGAACAAGAGGTAAATAATTTACCTTGGAGCCTAATTTAATGCTTTTAGAATTTGGGAAGGTAAATAAATATATGAATGAACCCTACATGTGTTGGAAAATGATTGTTGAGATGAGGAGAGTTATGGTAGTGCTAGATGCATTTGTGAATTAATGCTTGATTTAAGAGCCTAAGAGCTATGCACTTTGTGATTTATGTATTGTGTTACATTTGGGGAATTTGATGAGTTTTATGGTTTTATGTGTGCTGGTAGAACCCTTGTGGTTTTGCTAGTTTTAGGTTGATTTAAATGGTGGTATGAGTTTTGGGCAATGTTAGAAAAGTAGCCGGACTATGGCGAAATTCCGGTAGGAATCTAAGTGATTTAAGAGGTGTAGTGAGTAAATATAACCTAGGGATTAGCTAGGGATGAATGGAGATTGGATTGATTTAGTAAACCACCTTGGAATTGATTGTTAAAGAGAGGAGAATTGATGCAAAATCTGTAGCATAAGAGTGTGAGAAAGTCTTGGAATGGCTTGAGATGAACAAGGGTATTAAACTTGTGAACAAGGAGGGAACTTGGGTTTTAGAAGTGCATTGGCCTAGGAATGATTTCAAATGGTCAAATGGAGTGAGCACAATAATGCAAGTGCCAAGAAAGCTTAGAAAATGCACAAGTGTGCATTAGTGCAAAAAGAGAATGCAAAATTTGTGAATTGGAGTAAGAATTTGAGTAAGGATTAAACCAAAGTTTTGTAGAGGTTTAGAGCATGTTAAGGTGTTTAAACATGTGGGAAACTTGTGGAAAGTTTATGGAATGATTAGGGGTGGATTAAGGATTGATTAGGGGCTGAAAAATCATGTTTGGAGCAGATTTTAGCAGGGTCCGGGACTTGGTCCTTGGACAATGTCCCGGACAAGGAGGGAACTTGGGATAGGGACAAGGTCTCGGGCCATGGTAGAAATTCACCCGAGAGTTAAGACCAGCATTGGTCTGGGACTTAGGGTAAGGACCAAGTCCCGGACCACCCCCAAAATGCCCCGTGAGTGTTTTACAGGTTTCTAATGATGGGGTTTTGAATGTTAATGATGTTAGATGATGTTTAGGCCTTGTTTGGTGACATGTAAAGGCCCTAAGAAGTGTAAGAAAGTAAGGTTAGAAGTGAGTGAGAAGTGAGAACTCAAACTAACAAAAGTAAAACGAGATAACAGGATAAAGGGGTAAGTACGGGAGTAGCATTTAATTATGTCATGTATGAGCTTAGTATTAATAATAATGTTGGAACATTATCAGAGGATCGTGTGTGAACCGAGCATGGTGAGATGACACGGTAAAAGTAAAAACCCCGATGAAAGGTATGATTTTCTCATGCCCCGTATGCTAACCAAGTTACTCTGATTTGGGTGTTTGCTTACTGGCTTAATCAAGACGAAAGCATGTAAATGAACCATTGCTTGATTATGTATGTCTTGTTCTATACTGTATGAGCTAACATACTTGTATGCCGGTGTGGTCTAACGTAGTGTATAGACCGACTCATAGTGAGTAGCGATTGACTAGAAACCCGTAGATCGGGTAGTTTCATAAATAATGGAAACGTGCAAACACACAAGTTGTCGATTAAAGTATAATGATAAAGCAATGAATGAACCCACTAGAATGTGAGGAGATGTACGGGATGAGTAAACACCCGATAACGGTTAGAAAACCATATTGAAACAATCCACGAAATAAATAAGAGTGGAGAGGTAAATGAACCTCCATCAAGAGGATGGAAGTTAGTCCAATGATATGAATATGTAGTAACGGTAAGAGAGACCTAAGGGACCCTTTAACTCCCTTGAGACATGGTAAACCTCTTACTTGAGGATTTTACCCGGTATAATTAAATAACCGAAAGTATAAGTATATGAATGTAAGGGTAACCCTTAAACCTAAGATTACCTGAACTTAAGTAATGTTCCCAAATCGTTGGGAACATCGAGAGAGATGCTCCTAGATTAATGTACATAATTATATTATAACTCCGAGAGAGGAGTGTATGGGAATGTGAGAAGTCCGAGAGTAGTCGGTCCTATGTGAAAGTAGTAAGAACTAAGAGAGAGTTCCGGGAGCTAGTTGAACTATGCTCGAGAGCCATGAGTTTTGGATTAAGAAAGTATTAAGAGAAACAAGCGTGACGTATGAGAACTAAAGGAGCTTGAGTATTAGTAACCCAAGAGTGTGGGTGAGATAAAGAGTAAGTATCCCAACAGAATGGGTGAGGATAAGAATAAGTAACCCGAGTGAATGGGTGAGTTATTGAATAAGTAACCAAGGCATAGTGAGGTAGAAACCCTCAAGGCCTAAGAGCAAATTAATACAACTAACAACCTTGTTATGTTAGTTAAGGATTGTATTCCATGGGTGAATGTGAATCCTTGTGTTGTGTACATATGCAATGTATTGCTATGTGGCATGTTGATTGAATTAAAATGAATCTCATACTCTTGACAAAAGTAGTCGGCGTACCCCAATAGCACGCGGGGTATGCGAATTTCATATGCAGCGTAAGCTGAGCCCCGAGGGGCATCATTTTATTTTACAGGTACACCGAAGAAGATACCGTTCGAGAGTGGGACGGGGTCGGTGGTTAACATGGGTAGTTAGGTTTTAAATTACTTATGTACTTGAATGAGGAGTAAGACCGAATATGTTGTCAGCATCCGTATATTGTAGACTCGGTGTAGTAAAGAAATGAATTGAGCATTGTGTTTGTATTGTGTACTCGGTTGTTCAAGTCCTTCAGACCGTTACTGTAATTGAGTTAGGTCTGGTTAGCCACGAGGGTGGCTAACGACGTTGTATCACCCTCTGTTGTATTTAGAGTTCTGTTGCGAGTTTTATGGTAAATTGTGACAGTTAAGAGGTAGTGACGAGTTTAGCAGTTAGGGTGTTACAAAAATGGTATCAGAGCGAAGTATTGCTCTGATGACTGGAAATACTGAGCTTAGGAAATACCGAGTTAGGAATTAAAGACAAGGCTAAGGGTCGAGCGGTAGCGTGAGAGATGCGCTAGTTAGGAACTTCCAGTATGAACTGGATACCTACAATACCAAACCCGCCCTTCACAACCCCCGTATTAAAAGCTCAGGAGAGAATGTCAGAGATACGAGGAAACCCGATCTGGCAGTTATTTGATACTTCAATATGAACCAGAACCTGCCATAAGGTAGATTCTAGAACCGGAAAACCCGGAGTTGAACTCCGCTGGAATGACTATAAACGCACTTAATGGCGGGAGATCAAGAAATCCTAATCCGAGGAGACCGGAATCTGTGGCAGCATAGAGCGACATGCCTAGCAGTCGTGAGAACCCGGCCAGCTGAGCAGCAGTAAGAAGGAAAGCACCAACCGTGCAACAAGGTGGATTCATGAAATACCCCAAACTTAAATATAGTGATTAAGATAATTCTAATCCTTATTTAAGAGCCTAATAATGCGTAAGTAATATTGGTAAGGAAAAATAAATCCAAAAGAAATAAAGAAACGCTTAAAAAGCGAAAAACGCTAAGTAAGCGTTAAATAACCATAAGAGGTGCGAGACCTCGGTTAGAGTATTATATGGATCCCAAAGGTTTAATAAGACCTAAATAATATATTGGAACAACTCCCAAAGAAAACGGATCCAAATAATGTATTAAAACGCTAATAGAACTTTAACGCACGTTTTTCGAGAAGACCCGAAAACGTGATTTTAAGTGGTCAAACGAAACCGTAAAAATTATAAGTAGTCATTAAATAAATATTAGTAAGCATTTATGAAAGCTTAATAACCAATAAAAATAAAGAAACGAGAAAAATCTGGAAAACGGGCCCGGTTAGTGACAGTACCTAAACCGAGTAAAATAACGAGCGTTTTCTGTAAAAGATGAAAAACGCTCCAACTAGTATAACTGTAGGGGGACCGATTTTTAATAGTAAAATAACCCCTCACACACACACATGTAACTAGCTAATTAAATAAAGAGACAAAAAGCAAAAAGAGGAAGAGTAGAAAAGTAACTCCTTTTCTCTCACCTCACTTTTCCTTATTCTCTCACCTCCCTCTCCTCACCCAGCCGATTCTCCTTCTTCATCCTCCCAAGGCTGGCGATTTTTGGAGCTCCCCACAACAACCATGGCTACTCCATCTTCTTCTCCAATGCTCCACCTCCATGTGAGATTCAAATGCAAAAATAATTATATATTTGTAATCCCCTCATCATCCTCTACACTTCTCTCTTTCAAAATCCAAAAATGAGGAAGTTCATTTTCGTGGGTATACCCCATTGGTGAAGAAAATAGCATCAATGTGTAGCTTGGAGTCCCCTCTCCCTATTAAGGTAAAAATCTCCATGAGAACCTTAAGTTTTCTTCATCTCCTTTGGTAACCGATTTTTTCCCTATTGTAACACTCCATTTTCTCTCTCTCTTTTGAGAACAATATCAACCTTGCAATGGTGGTGGATTCACCTTCTTGAACCAAGGGCTAAAACCCCTCCTAAAAGCTTCAAAAGGTAAACCCTAGAAATTTGTTTAAAACATCTCAATGAGTTAGTATAAATCTAAGGGTTAGTATATTAATTATAATAGTTTTGTATGCTTTGGGTGATGGGAATGGAGTTTGGCAACTCCATTCCCAATGTGGCCGATTTGGGCACGGAAGAAAGGAAGAAGAGAATTGAAAAGGGAATGAAGGAATTATAAGCTCAAGGTAAGAGCTCTTTACTAATGCTAATTTAATGCATTAGACTATGGGAATGGGCAACTAACTAAAGAACCCAAAATCTTTTATTGGTATTGTAGTATTGGAAGTTGGGTATTTGTGAGGAGGATTGAGTATTTGAGAATTAGTATGTGGATAGTAGGCCTTGGAGCCAAATGATTGTGTATGGGTATTAGTATTGGTATTTGAAGAAGTATGTGTGAATGTATGTTGTATTGATTGCTGGTAGGACCCTTGTATGGGTGTGGCTAGAGTAGGAATGAATTGGATGAAGGAGTATGTTTGTGGAGAAGTTAGAATTGTAGGTAAACTATGACGAAATTTTGGTAGGAATTGAGCATTAAGCAATGACTTGGTGAATGGGAGAACCAAGGTATGTATTGGGGCTAGTAGAGATGTTCAATGACCATGGATTGGTAATTGGAGAATGAAGATGAAGCATGTAAAAATCTGTAGCAAGAGGTATTGGATTTCATTGGAGGAATTAGCAAGAATGAGAGTACAAGGTTTAGTAAAATGAATGTTGGACTTGGGCATAGATGTTGTAATTGCTTGGAATGTATTTGGGATGCTAGTAATGGTATTAGTAGTAGAAGTATTGGATGGGAGGATTGAGTTTTAAAATCTGTAGCATATGTAACAAAAACTGTTACATGTGTTGTAGAAGAAGTAAGAAAATAGTGTAAGATGTTTGACGAATTTAGTAATGGACTTGGAGGATGAATTAAGGTATTTTAGAAAGCCTAATTAGTGCTAAAACATGTTAGGATGTATGTAGGAAAATTGGGGAAGAATGGGTAAGAAAGGAATTGAAACAAAGCCTGTAGCAGTGTTCTGCTACCGTCCGACCTAGAGCCTGGATCGGACAGTGGGTCGGACAAGGCTTAAGCAACGAGAATAAAACTTTCTGGAATGGTCCGACCCAGGGCTGTGAGTCAGACATGGGTCGGACAGGCAAAAAAAAAACTATTGTCGAAGTTCCTGACTCCGTCCGACCCAGAGGATGAGTCGGATGTGGGTCGGACGCCACTTGGGCAACAGGACTGAACTTTCTGGAATGGTCCGACCCAGAGGAGTATGGGTCGGATGGAATAGTGCTGGGTCGGACGGGAAGAATTTCAGAGGACGAAAATCTACTGGAATGGTCCGACCCAGGCCTTGGGTCGGACGGTGGGTCGGACGACCCATAACTTACAAAAAAAATGTTTTATTATATGACTATAGTAATCATATGTATGTATATATATATGCCTATACATATGTAAGCATATATATGTAATAATGCAACAATAATGAAGGTAATGATGGTAAGAAAGTAAAGGCGTGTGTAAGGAAACAAGTTTAAGAAGTAATAAGGAAAAATGGTTTCATAACCAAGTAAGAAAGTAATAAAGTAGTAAGTATACATTGAGAGTATCAAAGAAGGAGTAAGTTAGATCAATAATGGATCATTGATCATACTACTTCATGTATGTATAGGAATCAAAAAGTTGATCCTCGAAGGAACCCGGTAGTACGTATACGACGGTGAACGGTATGATTTCTTCATGCCCTGTATCCTAACTTGGTACCCCGATTTGTGTGCTTATGTGATCACCAATAAGATAAATGCACAAATCGGACTTATATTGCACTTAACTGTGTTGAACTATTTTGTTCTTGTTGTATCTTCTTGAACAATTAGTTTGTATAATTCATGAAATGAATGAATGGAAATGAGAAGTAGTGTAAGTATTGTGTACTTGTGTATTGTATGTATGTATGGAAGTGAAGTACTGACTTCTACTAATTCCTAACAACCTAACTCCTAACTTGAGTAATGAGTAAATTGGAATGAGTAGAAGTCCGATATAGTTTCGGCCACGCATGAGGATAAGGAAACACAAGAGGTTGGATCCGAATCCTGGCTATAATCTTTTCCATGGACCAAATCCCTTGAATGGGTAGCATCCTGGATTAGTGGGCCACTCTAAAGCCCGGTGGTGGGATGTAGTAATCCCTGCCCGGAGGTAATACCGACTTAACTGGAAGTAAAGTATGTAAGATGTAAGTATTGCATGTGTATTGGTCTTGACTATTGTAAGTCATTGACCTGGAGCAAAAAGTATTGAACACCCGATTAACCCGGGTGTGTAATGAAGCTAACTGGACCTTTGTATGTATTGGAGAATTGTATCTCCGTATTGCGTATTGAGTATGTAATGAGTATGTATTGTGTACGTGTATTCTGGAAGATGGTAAGTAAGTATTGGTTGACTTGTATTGTCTTCCAAGCATGTATTGTACTGTGCGTATGTATGTACGCCTTGTGTAGTATTGTAGTATCGTGAATGAAAGCATGTAAGTGTATGTATGTATGTATGTATTGCAAAATGAATTGCATGTATTCGACCAAATGGTCGGCGTACCCTCGCTAGTACGCGGGGTATGCGGTTATCATATTAGCGTAAACTGACCCCCTAGGGGGAACGTTTTTAGTGTGCAGGTACCCGAAGCAGACCTAGTCACAGAAGAGACCGGTGGACATGCCTAGATTACTAGGACTGAAAGGTAGATTGTAGTAAATGGTATAAGGCTTGTAGCCTTGCATGTAGAAATGTACCAAGGGGTACACTATTACGTAAGTTGCAAGTATGTAGCTGTGAGGAACGGGTAGTGGATAGACTCCTAATGAGTATGCGTGGAATTGAAGAGGTATCATATTTGTATTTGGAACTCAGTAAACTCGGTATGTGTAGTGTATATCTTGTACTGAAGTATGGAGTATTGTATTGAATGGAGTATTGTATTGAATGGAGTATTATATTGAATGGAGTATTGTAGTACTCAGTAAGTAATGGGAGTATGTATTGTATTTGAGTAGTACTCGGATATTCCGGTCCATCAGACCGATGCTGTATGTATTAGTAGCCTTGTTAGTCACGTGGGTGGCTAACGACATTGTATCACCCGCCGTTGAGTAAGAATGTATCCGCTGCGTGAGTACGAATGTATAAGGAGATTGGACGGTAATAACGGTTAGCGGTAGGAGTGTTACAAAAAGTGGTATCAGAGCGAAGTATCACCCTGATGACTGGAAGTACGAGTTTAGGAAATACCGAGTTAGGACTTAGAAGCTAGGGCTAAGGGCTGAGTGTTAGCATTTGAGAGATGCTAGTTAGGAACTACCGGTGAGTACCGGATACCTACAACACCAGACCCGCCCCCCACAAACCCTTGTATGATTTTCGAAAGGACGCCAGAGAGAGGAAAAGCCCTCTCATACTCGGGAAAACCCGATCTGGCAGTAAGAGATATTCCTACAAGATGAAAGAACCTGACATATATTAGATTCCAAAAGAAAATGGAAGACACGGAGACGGAACCCGGTTGAACAACAAGACCCGCAAGTCTGATAGAGGTGTGAATAAGCACCCCAGCCACGGGAGGCTACATACTTACAACAGCATGGGGCGACATGCTCAGCAGTCGCAGAACCTAACTAAACAACCAGCAGCAGGAAAAGAAGCACTAACCGTGCAACGAAATGGAAACAGGCAGTAATAATGAACCCGAGACACAAGTCTGCGGGACAACAGTAATAGCCAAGCAACACCACCAACGGTAAGCTAGCTGGCTAAGGACATAGTCGGGAGTGACTGACTCCAAAACTACAACGCCAAAAAGGTTACAAACCTGGCCAACATAGCTCAGACAGCTACAAGAATATTCACAAGATATAATCTGATGTAACTACAACCGTAGTGCCTAAACCAAATCAGGCTCAGTAACCACAACAAACGTGTGGGAACAAGCAACAAGGAACAACACAACCAAGTCAAAGGGGAAGCTCCAAGGATTGGAGAAGTACCCTGATCAATGACAGCCATGTCAAACTCACTGAGAAGTTACTCAGAAGAGTAATTAACCTAAGTAAATGATCAACAAGATCAAAGGAAGAGTAAGCAAGACTACCAATTATGAGTGGAAACCATACCGTGACCGGTATCGGGTTACCCAAAAACCACCAGTACCGCGCACTTGCCACAGCAAGTGCAGTGAGAACAGGAACATGCAGGGGAGCACTAACACACCACAAGTACATAGTAGTGTACTGTGGCCGTAATGGAACAACTACAGGAATAAACACCCTAAAACTAGGGGATGAAACCATGGAAAGGCCTGACGGCCTGACCACTACATTTAGAACACACCAGTCAGCGGGAAGCTGGACTTGGTCAAGTTTGCGTACATGGCTATGCCACGAAGAATTCCTTTTAAACACCGTACCATGATTTCAAACCAAATTCTTCTTTCAAAACCACAAACCTTATTTTAAACCTTGGATTTTAAAACCAAACCCACATGATTACGGTGAGTATCATACCATGATACAAGAGGAGTTGACGACAGAATACTTCACCTAGGCGTGTGACGAACACTACGAGTGTACCCAATTACGGGATGTGGGACAACCGCACTCCGAAGGAGCTTGCGGGCCTGACATATAGTTGGGTAAGTGGTAACGTATCAACAAGGTACCCCACGTATGTATACATGTAGTGTGCGACACACGGGAAGTAGTCAACTCCGTCCTACGGACCATGAGTGAGTTCAAATCAGAACAGCTGGACACCTCAGACGATTAAGTATAAAGGAACTCAGAGAATCCATCTGAAGATGAGGAATAAGAACTAGGGAGTGCAAGAGCCCATACTAGTAAGTATAGACATTGGATATGTCTCAGGACATCAAGAAAATACATGGCAGCTGGAAAGTATACCCAGCCTAAACACAGTAAGGCAATCGCCTGACGTGGACACCAGAATGCTCAACGAACGGGACAGAGTTCCCAAGAGCAATTACAAGATTACCACAAATATAATCCATCATCAAAGAGGGATTTAAACCTAGTCTCAAGCACTAGGAGCAAGTATAGACGGCCTACCCAACGACGGGAGACGTTATAACCTAGAGGAAATAGCTTAAATATAATACCACAAGGTGGTATAGTGATAACGTATCATAAACGCTAGCCGGATGTAACGGCATAACCTAACAACACCCAGGAGCAACCCTCGAAGGGTGTCTGAGTTAACACAATCGAACAAGTGTCATGAAGAGAGCACGACAACCAGAACGGATATTCGGTTAGAATACCGAAGGGATTTCACTTAATAGGAAATACCCTAAATTACAAAAGGCACTGATTAGCATCAACTTGCCTAAAGGGCCTCCTATGAACGGAAGCGTGATGTCACGACTTACCATGGAGCCCAGTAAATACCTCCAACCTATGGGGTACACAAAGAATGGAAACGTGTATAAGCAGCTTGCAAAGAGCATAGCTTGCAGCAATAAGGCTTAAAAGCCACCAACCAACTACGTTATGTGAACTCAAACGGTGGCAAAACCCACACCATTACTAATAGGACTTGCAAGAGATATTGTCCCATATGACAAGAAATCAACAACTGGACCATCAATTCAAATCCAACTCCTGAGTGGCTTGGAGTAATGGTCAACTCAGTGTCACTGTCACTAGAGCATCAGTCTAGTATACAGTTGACAAGCTTTTAATTACCTACATGCCTTCTGTAGCAATGGCAGCACAGAGGCATAAGAATCGTAATAACGCCAACAATGGCCTAGTCCACACTTGGACACTGCGAGAGAAACCAGAGGAAAGACACCTCTTGTTGACCAAAGATCATCAATGCGGTAACGATGTGAACCCTCAAAAAAGGCTTTCATCTACCATAACCACAAACTTGTGCATGTAGTTATTGCCAAGAGACAATCGAACAAGAATACGAGATTTCTGAACCACTACGCCTACAAGAGGCTTTGGACTGTAAAGGCGAGACGCTTAAAGAGCATAGAGACTCGAAGGAGTAAGTATACTCCATATGCACCCAAGCATGTGGTGAACCATTGTATAAAGACTAACATGGTAACCTTGTCATGAGACTTATGAGTGGTAACTAACCTCTCGACAAGAACCTTCACCTACCAGTGATGAAATACCCTCCAATTGGGGAACGGGACCAGAAAACCATTAAAGTTCTTGGGATGTCCCGGTAATGTACATGCAAAAGTAAAACTGCATAGCTAGAGCCTATAACCAATGCTCAGCACTGAGGAGACAGTAATTATCAGAAACAATTAATGTGAGTGCACATTGGGCACCATGAATGACCAACGCTCAAGAGAGCGATGACCGATGAATCACTTCATCCACAGTCAACCAAGACTTGGTAAATTGCATATCGATTATGAAATAATGTGAGGTAAGCCAACCCACACATGAAACCTGAATGGAAATGAAACATTCCCACATTGGGAATATAGTAACATTGCGGTACGCTACGACAACCGCCATACATATGAACTAGGACCTCCTAGTGTATTTACACCATAAGGAAATGGTACAAAGAGTAAGAATACGGTGCGCAACAAGCGACCGCTATGAGGAAGTAGTAGACAATGACATGAAGAATAAGTATGGAAGACAGTCAGAAATATTCCTTCCTATCACATAAGTGACTTACTGTCAAGCGTTCACGCCTCTGCACTCTGTATGACTGAGTGTTTTGGTATTGCACTTGTACAGCTAATGATCTAATGGGATGGCTGCGGATATGGAGAATGTAAACAGTAGTAAATCTTTCTTTTCACCACAAACATGGCATAAGCCAGTCAAGCATTCTTAGCAACAGATCGCACGAAGAGTGTAAAACACACTATCAATCACAAGATGTGAATTCCATTGGAATAAAAAGGTGAAAAGAGTGAAAGGAGATGTAAGAAAGTCACTTGGACCGACGCATTGAGAATGCAAGGTCATACAAGCAAAGAACACTTGTACTGAACCAGAAGAACTGGTATAATTCAGAAGCTAGTGACAACAGAGGGAGCACTACAACTTGGTAGTGACTTAACCTCGCCCGACAACAAGTCGGAGGAACTTAGTGAATAATCGTGGGAGTACGAATAGTACGTGTAATAGATTACCAGAGAGCTGGTCATTGAGTTCAAACAGCGGTAAAAGGATACCACACTGTTAGTAAACCTTAATTCCACAATAGAGGGATAAAAAGGTGATGTATAGCACATTAAGGATAACATGAAGGGTGAGTAACCCAAGTTATCAGGGTCGCGCAGCAGAAGCTAGTGGGCCCTAGCTAGGAAATGTAATACACCTAGTAAGTATGAAAGAATGGCTATTAATGCCTTGAAGCCTAATAGGCTAGAACTGAATTAATTATGAGTTAAATAAACTCATATAGGAATCAACGGTGCAAGGACTAAACCATTGGTATGGTTAAGACCCCTTGACCAGAGCATATTGTATAGTATATCGTAGTGAAGCTAAACGCTTCTGATTGCCCAAACCAAGTAAACCAATGTTTAATAGTAACATATGGTAGATTACGTGGGCGTAATCCCTTTTAAGGGGGGTAGAGCGAAAACCGCTTAATGTAAGTTTCATGAATAAAACACAGAAACTATAATGTGCATAGCACAAATGAGAATTGATTTAATGATTAGTACTTATGTCAGATAAACATACGTATTCATTCATATTGTAAGTGTGGTAATTAGGCACAAGAGATGCGAATACCATTGGATGAATATAACCATCTTGTAACTCCAATATGAGAGTATTTGTAAGGAAGAGTAGAGAAACTCTTTGGGAAATGATAATTCCTATTGTGTATGTCTATTTGAACTTAGACATGGCATTACGATGCAAGAGTCGGTATAAAACCGACGTAGAACCTAGTAGATGTTTGAGACAATTGAGAATGAGTAGTGGACGGAGCTCCACAAGTATTGTATTCTTAAAGAAGTAGTACGGATTGACTATGAGTAGTAGGGGAATGTAACCCACGAGTGGTGTATTCGTAAGTACGTTATTGGAAGTAAATTGAGGACAGCTGAATTTCATGAGTACGGTATTCCCTAGTCCGAATAGTAGAGATAATAGAGGGTAATGGAAGAAAGTGGAGAAGGTTAATGAAATGAGCACTTAGGCATCGAATTATGAGGAGAGTATTTGGGAAGTAGATTGAGAATGGTTGATGGACTGGATTCCATCCTTTGGAGTTGTATGAAATTGTAATTATGACTAGGAAGGGTAAAAAGGTAGAAAATGAAAATGATTGAATTATCTGTTGTTTGAAACGGATGTGGGAAGTCGAACTTGATCCTGATCAGATCAAGGGAAGCCGAACACAAATTGGGGTGGAAAGATAGTTCAACACTGATGCTGATCACATCAGGGTCGAATGATTCTTGAAGCTCCCCTCAAGTGGTCACAAGAATCACGCATAGGGTAGAAGCAATAAATACAAACCGGAATTGGAGTTGTATGCTTTGGAAGATTTCTAAGTAGTAGTTGCGGAAGAATCTTCTTAGCCTGAAGATGAAGGATTTGCTAGAAGCGTATGCCTGAGAAGGTAGTAGAGTATCGTATTGTATTATTCCAAGGGCAGCGGGACATAGAAGAGTCCTGTGTTAGATGACCTGAGTGCCTGCGGGATTGTAACGTGTATTGCATTGCTTTGGGGATAGCTTTGCACGGTATGTATGTTTAAATTTGTAATGAGGAACTGGATGGCCGGTAGTAATGTGGATTGGATTGAATTATTGTACATTGGTAAGGTATGGAAAGTAGAAATCTTGAGTAATGGATTGAGGAGTTGTAAGGAGGAAGAATGTACGACGTCTGGCATAGACAAGTATGAATGAGCAAGCATTGCAACCCTATAACCTTGAGCAACTTTGAGGACAAAGTTCTTAAGGGGGGTAGATTGAAATACCCCAAACTTAAATATAGTGATTAAGATAATTCTAATCCTTATTTAAGAGCCTAATAATGCGTAAGTAATATTGGTAAGGAAAAATAAATCCAAAAGAAATAAAGAAACGCTTAAAAAGCGAAAAACGCTAAGTAAGCGTTAAATAACCATAAGAGGTGCGAGACCTCGGTTAGAGTATTATATGGATCCCAAAGGTTTAATAAGACCTAAATAATATATGGGAACAACTCCCGAAGAAAACGGATCCAAATAATGTATTAAAACGCTAATAGAACTTTAACGCACGTTTTTCGAGAAGACCCGAAAACGTGATTTTAAGTGGTCAAACGAACCCGTAAAAATTATAAGTCATTAAATAAATATTACTAAGCATTTATGAAAGCTTAATAACCAATAAAAATAAAGAAACGAGAAAAATCCGGAAAACGGGCCCGGTTAGTGAACAGTACCAAAACCGGGTAAAATAACGAGCGTTTTCTGTAAAAGACGAAAAACGCTCCAACTAGTAACTGTAGGGGACCGATTTTAATAGTCAATAACCCCTCACACACACACATGTAACTAGCTAATTAAAAAAGAGACAAAAAGCAAAAAGAGAAGAGTAGAAAAGTAACTCACCTTTCTCTCACCTCACTTTCCTTATTCTCTCACCTCCCTCTCCTCACCCAGCCGATTCTCCTTCTTCATCCTCCCAAGGCTGGCGATTTTTGGAGCTCCCACAACAACCATGGCTACTCCATCTTCTTCTCCAATGCTCCACCTCCATGTGAGCTTCAAATGCAAAAATAATTACATATTTGTAATCCCCTCATCATCCTCTACACTTCTCTCTTTTCAAAATCCAAAAATGAGGAGGAAGTTCATTTTCGTGGGTATACCCCATTGGTGAAGAAAATAGCATCAATGTGTAGCTTGGAGTCCCTCTCCCATTAAGGTAAAAATCTCCATGAGAACCTTAAGTTTTCTTCATCTCCTTTGGTAACCGATTTTTGCCCCATTGTAACACTCCATTTTCTCTCTCTCTTTTGAGCACAATATCAACCTTGCAATGGTGGTGGATTCACCTTCTTGAACCAAGGGCTAAAACCCCTCCTAAAAGCTTCAAAAGGTAAACCCTAGAAATTTGTTTAAAACATCTCAATGAGTTAGTATAAATCTAAGGGTTAGTATATTAATTATACTTGTTTTGTATGCTTTGGGTGATGGGAATGGAGTTTGGCAACTCCATTCCCAATGTGGCCGATTTGGGCAAGGAAGAAAGGAAGAAGAGAATTGAAAAGGGAATGAAGGAATTATAAGCTCAAGGTAAGAGCTCTTTACTAATGTTAATTTAATGCATTAGACTATGGGAATGGGCAACTAACTAAAGAACCCAAAATCTTGTATTGGTATTGTAGTATTGGAAGTTGGGTATTTGTGAGGAGGATTGAGTATTTGAGAATTAGTATGTGGATAGTAGGCCTTGGAGCCAAATGATTGTGTATGAGTATTAGTATTGGTATTTGAAGAAGTATGGGTGAATGTATGTTGTATTGATTGCTGGTAGGACCCTTGTATGGGTGTGGCTAGAGTAGGAATGAATTGGATGAAGGAGTATGTTTGTGGAGAAGTTAGAATTGTAGGTAGACTATGGCGAAATTTTGGTAGGAATTGAGCATTAAGGAATGACTTGGTGAATGGGAGAACCAAGGTATGTATTGGGGCTAGTAGAGATGTTCAATGACCATGGATTGGTAATTGGAGAATGAGGATGAAGCATGTAAAAATCTGTAGCAAGAGGTATTGGATTTCATTGGAGGAATTAGCAAGAATGAGAGTACAAGGTTTAGTAAAATGAATGTTGGACTTGGGCATAGATGTTGTAATTGCTTGGAAATGTATTTGGGATGCTAGTAATGGTATTGGTAGTAGAAGTATTGGATGGGAGAATTGAGTTTTAAAATCTGTAGCATAGGTGTAACAAAAACTGTTACATGTGTTGTAGAAGAAGTAAGAAAATTGTGTAAGTTGTTTGACGAATTTAGTAATGGACTTGGAGGATGAATTAAGGTATTTTAGAAAGCCTAATTAGTGCTAAAACATGTTAGGATGTATGTAGGAAAAGGGGAAGGAATGGGTAAGAAAGGAATTGAAAAACAAAGCCTGTAGCAGTGTTCTGCTACCGTCCGACCCAGAGCCTGGATCGGACAGTGGGTCGGACAAGGCTTAAGCAACGAGAATAAAACTTTCTGGAATGGTCCGACCCAGGGCCGTGAGTCGGACATGGGTCGGACAGGCAAAAAAAAACTGTTGTCGAAGTTCCTGACTCCGTCCGACCCAGAGGATGAGTCGGACGTGGGTCGGACGCCATGGGCAACAGGACTGAACTTTCTGGAATGGTCCGACCCAGAGGAGTATGGGTCGGACGGAATAGTGCTGGGTCGGACGGGAAGAATTTCAGAGGACGAAAATCTACTGGAATGGTCCGACCCAGGGCTTGGGTCGGACGGTGGGTCGGACGACCCATAACTTACAAAAAAAAATGTTTTATTATATGACTATAGTAATCATATGTATGTATATATATATGCCTATACACATGTAAGCATATATATGTAATAATGCACCAATAATGAAGGTAATGATGGTAAGAAAGTAAAGGCGTGAGTAAGGAAACAAGTTTTAGAAGTAATAAGGAAAAATGGTTTCATAACCAAGTAAGAAAGTAATAAAGTAGTAAGTATACATTGAGAGTATCAAAGAAGGAGTAAGTTAGATCAATAATGGATCATTGATCATACTACTTCATGTATGTATAGGAATCAAAAAGTTGATCCTCGAAGGAACCCGGTAGTACGTATACGACGGTGAACGGTATGATTTCTTCATGCCCTGTATCCTAACTTGGTTACCCCGATTTGTGTGCTTATGTGATCACCAATAAGATAAATGCACGAATCGGACTTATATTGCACTTAACTGTGTTGAACTATTTTGTTCTTGTTGTATCTTCTTGAACAATTAGTTTGTATAATTCATGAAATGAATGAATGGAAATGAGAAGTATGTGTAAGTATTGTGTACTTGTGTATTGTATGTATGTATGGAAGTGAAGTACTGACTTCTACTAATTCCTAACAACCTAACTCCTAACTTGAGTAATGAGTAAATTGGAATGAGTAGAAGTCCGATATAGTTTCGGCCACGCGTGAGGATAAGGAAACACAAGAGGTTGGATCCGAATCCTGGCTATAATCTTTTCCATGGACCAAATCCCTTGAATGGGTAGCATCCTGGATTAGTGGGCCACCCTAAAGCCCGGTGGTGGGATGTAGTATCCCTGCCCGGAGGTCATACCGACTTAACTGGAAGTAAAGTATGTAAGAAGTAAGTATTGCATGTGTATTGGTCTTGACTATTGTAAGTCATTGACCTGGAGCAAAAAGTATTGAACACCCGATTAACCCGGGTGTGTAATGAAGCTAACTGGACCTTTGTATGTATTGGAGAATTGTATCTCCGTATTGCGTATTGAGTATGTAATGAGTATGTATTGTGTATGTGTATTCTGGAAGATGGTAAGTAAGTATTGGTTGACTTGTATTGTCTTCCAAGCATGTATTGTACTGTGCGTATGTATGTATACCTTGTGTAGTATTGTAGTATCGTGAATGAAAGCATGTAAGTATGTATGTATGTATGTATGTATTGCAAAATGAATTGCATGTATTCGACCAAATCGGTACGCGGTATGGCATATTCAGCGTAAGCTGACCCCCTAGGGGGAACGTTTTTAGTGTGCAGGTACCCGAAGCAGACCTAGTCACAGAAGAGACCGGTGGACATGCCTAGATTACTAGGAATGAAAGGTAGATTGTAGTAAATGGTATAAGGCTTGTAGCCTTGCATGTAGAATGTACCAAGGGGTACACTATTACGTAAGTTGCAAGTATGTAGTTGTGAGGAACGGGTAGTGGATAGACTCTTAATGAGTATGCGTGGAATTGAAGAGGTATCGTATTTGTATTTGGAACTCAGTAAACTCGGTATGTGTAGTGTATTATCTTGTACTGAAGTATGGAGTATTGTATTGAATGGAGTATTGTAGTAGTACTCAGTAAGTAATGGGAGTATGTATTGTATTTGAGTAGTACTCGGATATTCCGGTCCATCAGACCGATGCTGTGTATGTATTAGTAGCCTTGTTAGTCACGTGGGTGGCTAACGGCATTGTATCACCCGCCGTTGAGTAAGAATGTATCCGCTGCGTGAGTACGAATGTATAAGGAGATTGGACGGTAATGACGGTATTAGCGGTAGGGGTTTGTATTTGTTATAAGTCATGAGAAGCAATGAAAACGAGACATATGTCTACGGACCGCTATAGTTTTATAGTTAAATAATGCCCACCAACGGTATACTAACTGACTAAGAAATCTAGTGAGGGTAGATACACCACCCTACCACCACCCAAAAATGCTACAACACCTATAGCATACATAGCTTAGACAGCTTACGAGCACATATAGGGAGTACCCGAATAGACATTACTGAAGTAGTGCCTAAATGAGTTTAAACCTCGGTAACCACAGTAAAGACGTGGGAACGAGCAACGAGGTAGAGCATAGACTAATAATTAAGGAACTCCGAGAGTAGAGAAGCACTAAATGAATGACAGTCATGTCAAGACGAATGAGAAGCAGCTCTAAGGAGTAGTTATCCAACTAAAGGATCAAGGAAGAGCCGACAAGGCTACCAAATGTAATGTGAACAATACCGAAACCGGTTGAGTTATCCCAAAAGCCGCCTATACCACGCACTTGCCACGGCAAGTGCAGTAAAAACGAGACTATTAAGAGGAGCTTTGACAAGCGACCAGTACTTAGCAAGTACCAAGACGGCGAGAGAAGCCAATATGGCAAGACAACCCTAAGAATTTTGAAACGAAACCTTGGAAAGGCTTAACGGCCTGACCACTGTATTGAAGGCATACCAGTTGGTGAGAAGCTAGATCTGGTAAGAAGTAACCGGCATTGAAATGCCGTGAAGATTTTTATTTTCAAAACTCAAATTTTCTTTCAAAACGCAAAATTTTCCAAAACCCCCAAATTTTAAAACCAAACCAGAGAACCACGGTAAGTTATCGTAGGACAATATAAGAGGAGTTGGCAACAAAATACTTTACCTAGGCGTGTGACCGACACTATAGGTGTACACAACGAGACATGGAACGACCGCACTCCGAAATAGCTTGCGGGTCTGACAAACCAATTATGAGTTGGTCGGGAAAGTGGTAACGTATGAATAAGATACTCCATGTATGTATACAAGTAGAGTACGGAACACGGGAAGAAGTCGACTTGTAAACACCCGTCCAAAAACAAACACATAACAATAGTCAGCGGAAGCGGAAAATATACTTCATCACATTACTTAACTCGTTGGTGTTACACGCCGTTAACCACCCACGTGGCTAACAAGGCTATTACATAAACATTGTACGGTCTGATGGACTAGATTCCCGAGCGACTACACATTATTATCCCTTTCCATTTACAACAAAACATACACATACCTTCCAACTGTACCGAGTATTCACAACTAATGCCGATAACAATTTCGGTTTTACTACACTTACTGTATAGTGTACACACAACTTAAATGATTACCCATGCACAACGACACCCCGTCCTACTCTCGAACGGCTTCCAGCTCTTTGTACCTGAAATAGGAAAAGAAGAGAAAGGGTGGCCCCCAAGGGGCTCAGCACCTTTGCTGGTATGGTAATCCCGCGCCCGCATGCTACCGGGCCACGCACAACTAATTGTCGTCTTAGCATGCGGTTGATTATATTTAAATCATGCATGCAACTATAAACACAACAACACATAACATTCCGCCCAATTGCTCAACAAACAGATAACACATCCTTACTTGATAAGTCTCCCATGGTATTCATTACCCCTAGAGTGTTTCTCCTCTAATGGAGCTACTTCCTTAATAGACGACACTTACCCATTAATCGGGTTATCCTCAAACGTCTCTTATCACAAACTGGGATTCATATCCATGATCCACATACTCCACATTTACAACATAAACATTACACTACTAACAACACCTTTCATGTTACAATGTGCACATAACACATCGCAATAGAAATTGCATTATAACAACAACACATAACATAACGGGAGCGGTTCTCTTAGGAACCGACCAAACATTGTTAATTCACTGGTGAGCCTAAAGAATGATGTCACCCTCATGATAAGCTCGTTATAACAACACTCATTACCGTCCTAATAGCCGGACGAGTAACTTAAGTTAAGATGGTTCGGGTTTTATGGCCGAACACACAACACAAACACATATTCCCCTAAACCGATCATAAGTCAGAATAGCTAAGCTTTGGAGTAAGCTAATGGGAGATCATAACCCGTGAGGGGGAAACAACCATAACAGAGAGAGGGTAAGGCTAAAAAGGATACCCACTCCCAAACAACGCGCGACCGGCCTAACCGAATTCCTCACCACTGTTAGTACATACTTACTTTTAGATATTAGTTAGAACCCCACTATGGAGTCTATCACATCTACACACCATACAATATTACAACTGGGTTAAAACATACAAGGGAGATCCCACATTCACACACACATATCACAAATTAACACACTATAGCCGTGGGTTAGAACGTCCCATGGTTCGGGTTGTTTAATCCGAATACCGAACTCTCATGTGATCCTAGACTCAGTTAACTAAGGTTAACACTTCCGAGGTTAAATGGTATCGGAGTTGAACACACCACATAAATGAATTACTGTAAAACTCATTACATGTTTTATCTTACAACGTGGCAAAAATACAGAAAAACACATTGGCATACAAGCCGGTGTAATCCGGTAGGACACAGGTTGCAAGAAAACCATACCTGTCACTAGAGTCACTTTATCATGTCCACTTATGTCCTCGAAACAATTCTCGAACACAGATAACATTACATGTACTTTTATTAACATCGGGGTAACATAATTGTTTAAAGTCTAATGCTCATAACTTATCCCCGTTAACTTAGATAAATAACTTCACATTTTAACTTATTTTACCTTTACATTTTAATTCAATTTCCCCCCACAAATTGTCATTATAACTCACTAGGGTTACTACTTAAACCACACTTAATTGGTTTTTTTTTACATATTTTGGGCCGTCCGACCCACTGTCCAAACCGAAACTGGGTCGGACCGTTCCAGAGACTTTCCCGTCTTTCAAATCTACCTGTCGACCCATGTCCGACCCAAGACCTCTGGGTCGGACCATTCCAGAAACTCCAATGATTGAATTAACAAGGCTGTCCGACCCACCCTGGGTCGGACCACGGGTCGGACAAATCAAGAAATTGTCCAAAACTTGTCGAACTTTCTCCAAACTTTCCTCAAGCCTCCTAATGTGTTCTAACATCATTTGGCACATCAAAACACACCTTTAGCCATGTACTAAACTCTTTAAATCACACACCAAAACCATCTTATCATTCACAAATTTCTTACAAAATTCCTAGCACTTGGAATGTTTTATCCTTAAGATTTCTAAGTGGTATTTCACCTATAATGACCACTATACCAAGGTGTTCCTCTACACCTTAACATCATCTCTCAAACATCTTTTCTTACTAACTAAATCTCCTTTTCCACATCTTACCTAAACATCATTTATTCCTTGAATATCAACATTACCTAAACTTAAACAAACTTCTCCAAGACTTTAATACATCCTCAAAAACACACATGAGTTCCTAGAACTTCCAAGATAATACCTAAATCCTTGTATCACTCTAAATCACCTTAATATATGCTTTCTTCCTTAGTAGAACACTTGCACATCTTTAACACTTCCTAGTTCACCAAACTCATTAAAACACTTAGAACTTCTTATACATTTTTTAAATTTTGCCATAGCTTCTCTTGTATATCCTCACATCCAAACACTTAGGTTTTTACCTTATTTCATTCAAGAACACCTAAAATCCATCAAGGGTATTCTCACACCACAACACTTCACCAAATTTACACTACATGCACAACGACTGTATAGTGTACATACAACTTAAATGATTACCCATGCACAACGACTACCCCGTCCTACTCTCGAACGGCTTCCAGCTCTTTGTACCTGAAATAGGAAAACAAGAGAAAGGTGGCCCCCAAGGGGCCTCAGCACCCTGCTGCGGTATGGTAATCCCGCAGCCCGCATGCTACCGGGCCACGCACAACTAATTGTCGTCTTAGCATGCGGTTGATTATATTTAAATCATGCATGCAACTATAAACACACAAAACATAACATTCCCCCCAATGGCTTAACAAACAGATAACACAGCCTTACTTGATAAGTCACCCATGGTATTCATTACCCCTAGAGTGTTTCTCCTCTAATGGAGCTACTTCCTTAATAGACGACACTTACCCATTAATCGAGTTATCCTTAAACGCCTCTTATCACAAACTGGGATTCATATCCATGATCCACATACACCACATTTTACAACATATAACATACACTACATAACAACACCTTTCACGTTACAACGTGCACATAACAACATCGCAATAGAAATTGCATTACAACACAACACATAACATAACGGGAGCGGTTCTCTTAGGAACCGACCCAAACATTGTTAATTCATTGGTGAGCCTAGAGAAGTGATGTCACCCTCATGATAAGCTGTTATACAACACTCAATTACCGTCCTAATAGCCGGAGAGTAACTTAAGTTAAGGATGGTTCGGGTTTTGTGGCCCGAACACACCACACAAACACATATTCCCCCTAAACCGATCATAAGTCAGAATAGCTAAGCTTTGGAGTAAGCTAATGGGAGATCATAACCCGTGGGGAAACAACCATAACAGAGAAGAGGAAGGCTAAAAAGGATACCCACTCCCAAACAACGCGCGGCCGGCCTAACCGAATTCCTCACCACTATTAGTACATACTTACTTTTAGATATTAGTTAGAATCCCACTATGGAGTCTATCACATCTACACACCATACAATATTACAACTGGGTTAAACATACAAGGGAGATCCCTACATTCACACACACATATCACACAATTAACACACGCATAGCCGTGGTTAGAACGTCCCATGGTTTGGGTCGTTTAATCCGAATACCGAACTCTCATGTGATCCTAGACTCAGTTAACTAAGGTTAACACTTCCGAGGTTAAATGGTATCGGAGTTGAACACGCCACATAAATGAATTACTGTAAACTCATTACATGTTTTATCTTACAACGTGGCAAACATACAGAAAAACACATTGGCATACAAGCCGGTGTAATCCGGTAGGGAACGGTTGCAAGAAACCATACCTGTCACCGGAGTCACTTTATCATGTCCACTTATGTTCCTCGAACAACTGATAACATTACATGCTTTTATTAACATCGGGGTAACAAATTGTTTAAAGTCTAATGCTCATAACTTATCCCCGTTAACTTAGTTAAATAACTTCACATTTTAACTTATTTTACCTTTACATTTTAATACAATTTTTCCCCCACTAAATTGTCATTATAACTCACTAGGTTTTACTACTTAAACCACACTTAATTGTTTTATTTTTACATATTTTTGGGCCGTCCGACCCACCGTCGGACCCACAACTGGGTCGGACCGTTCCGGAGACTTTCCCGTCTTTCAATCTACCTGTCCGACCCATGTCCGACCCAAGACCTCTGGGTCGGACCATTCCAGAAACTCCAACAATTGAATTAACAAGGCTGTCCGACCCACCCTGGGTCGGACCACTGGGTCGGACAACATCAGAAATTGTCCAAAACTTGTCATACTTTCTCCAAACTTTTCCTCAAGCCTCCTAATGTGTTTCTAACATCATTTGGCACATCAAACACACCTTTAGCCATGTACTAAACTCTTTAAATCACACACCCAAACCATCTTATCATTCACAAATTTCTTACAAAATTCCTAGCACTTGGAATGTTTTCTCCTTAAGATTTCTAAGTGGTATTTCACCTATAATGACCACTATACCAAGGTGTTTCCTCTACACCTTAACATCATCTCTCAAACATCTTTTCTTACTAACTAAATCTCCTTTTCCACATCTTACCTAAACATTATTTATTCCTTGAATATCAACATTACCTACACCTTAAACAAACTTCTCCAAGACTTTAATACATCCTCAAAAACACACATTGAGTTCCTTGAACTTCCAAGATAATACCTAAATCCTTGTATCACTCTAAATCACCTTAATACATGCTTTCTTCCTTAGCAGACACTTGTTCATCTTTAACACTTCCTAGTTCACCAAACTCATTTAAAACACTTAGAACTTCTTATACATTTTCTAAATTTTGCCATAGCTTCTCTTGTATATCCTCACATCCAACACTTAGGGTTTTTACCTTATTTCATTCAAGAACACCTAAAATCCATCAAGGGTATTCTCACACACAACACTTCACCAAATTTACACTACATCACAATATAGTGCATAACTTAAATTGCTTGGCACTTAGGCCCTTAAATAACAGGCTCTTAGGCCCTTAAATACATTAAACTTAAACACTGAATTTCCACATAAATAATGCCTTTGACCTGCAATTACATACAACAACACATATGCCCTTTAATAGTTTCCTTGAGAGCATTTTACTAGGTCATTCACCATTGGCTCCTTAGGTATTTTTATCAAGCAATACAAGCTCACTTTTCCTTAGGAATAAATTACATTAGGTTAGCACATATACCTCTTTTCTTCAAGATTTTTACTTGAACACTCTTGTTCTTCCTTGTTTGGAAATCGGCAAGAGGACTTGGTTACTTGTCAATGTTCTAATCAATATACAAGTAACACCAATGAGCATCCAAGCTTCATGCTTAAACTCATTTACAAACCCTAGGTTATATATATTGTCTTAACACATTAAGGTAATTGTTTTACCTTGGAATTGGAAGAGAGCTTGAATAAGTATCAAGATAGGACTCCTCCTAGCCCTTGGAAGATTCAAATGAAGCTAAAACAAGCAAGGTAAAGACACCATTGTGAGTGAATTTCCGGACAACACAAACATGAAGGAAACATCATTTTTCTTTGAGTTTCCTTACCATAAAGCAAGGAGAACAATAATATGTGAAAAGGTGAGCTCAAGCTCCTCCCATGGTGATTCCTCTTGGCACCGAAATGGAGCTCTTGGGATTTTGAAAGGATAGAATTGAAGAGCTTGATGAGAGGAAGAGAATGGTGGTCTTAGAATTTAATTTGGCCAAATGAGCTAGGAGATACACGTGGTCAAAGATGGAGAATAATGGTGGTGTTGGTGTTTCTGTAGCAAACGGTGAATGGAGAGCAAAGAGATAGAAGAGAAGGTTGAAGACGTGTGGGATGAAGAGAAATGAGAGAATGAAGATTGCTTTTGCTTTTAGAAGATATTTATACCTTAAAGCAAATAGTAACCATTAGTCATCATTTGTTTACTTAATAAACTAACATGTGTGGTGACTCATTACTACAAAAACCGGCCCCCTTTATGTTACTAAGGGTATTTTAGTCTTTGTTAGCCAATTTATTTACTTATACAAACATATGTTACAAACTAGCTTATTTTAGTTACTATTCACTAAAACAAGGCACATAGATGTGAAATTTTTGATTTCCCATTGATATAGACTTCCAAATGTGACACTATATAGTAAACATGTTAATTAAAGAGTAATGATGGACATTTAGCCATTCAAAACTCATTTACAAAACAATTTTTCAAAATGTGCTTTAAGACTCCTTAAAGCACATTTTGTGTTTTAACTTGTTTTCAAGCTTGGTTTTCTTTAGTAATTGGTTTAATATGCTCATTAACATATTTATAAGGTATAGGTATGACCTTTAGGTCTTATACAAATTTATCCCAAGCTTAGAGCACATATTTGCCCATATTGACTTTAAGGCATTTATTTGTGTTTTGTTTGGTTTAATTGTCTACCAAGATTTCCTAAGGACTTAATTAGCCTTATTAAATCATAATTGAATATATTAAGTCTTGGTAGGCTCTTTGGGTCCTAACCAAGTTCACTCCTAGCTTAGAGCATGTTTTTGCTCAAACTGTATCTTAGTGCTTTATTGCATTTTACTATGGTTTGATTGTTCACTGCTGTTTCTAGGCACTTTTTAGCCTTTACATCCATAGTTTAAATGTTAACAACATATCAAGGTTTGGGGTATTTCAATTCCATTCTACGGAAGAAAGAACTAATTCAAACCAGGCAGCTAGGCACCTCGAATGATCGAATAACACAGAGAAGCTCACCAAGCTAAAGGAGTCTAGAATCCAGTAAGATGACGGACCCAAGGATTAGCGTTATGAAGTGTGAGAAGCGCAGAGTATTAAGTATAGACATTGGATATGTCTTAGGAATTCTAAAGGAAACACATGATAACAGGAATGAATACCCAGCATAAACAAGACGGCGAAGGCCGAAAATGAACATGTCAATGTTCGATGAATGGAATAGAATTCCTATAGTATATCTCATTGAAGAGAATAATGACCTGGCCAAGAAGGTAAAGGAAAAGTACCAATGGTCTACCCAAGAACGGGAGACGTTACAACCCTAAACGGATAGTCACGTATATAACCGTAAGGTGGAGTAAGGAACTGAACATACCCATGTGAAATACCCCAAATCTAAATAATATTATTTAATCATTATTTATTGGAATATAATCCAAATATAAACCATTTCACGTACGCATGCAAACCCATGCATGAAAACGTTACGTAAAAACAGTCGTTTCACCATAAACGCTAAAACGCCTTAGAAGCATATGGTCAAACATGACCTTGTATGACCCTCTAATATTCAAACTAAATGGTCATACAATTATTATATGAATATACAAATATATTCCCTAAGCTATATTCAGTCAAATACGCAAAATGCTCGGAGTGCTCACACCCGCTCCTTAAAGCACGAAAAGTCCGGAGGAGTGCCGAGGTGGCACGAACTCCTATAAAATTAATTCCTAGAGTTCCTAACATCATTATTTATCATTATAAAGAAAACCCACGAAGTGTTTCTCAAAGTCAGCAAAAACCAAAGGAGGATTTCTTAGCGCTCCTTTTTGGCCCGGGAGTGTCCCGATGGCCCGTAAATTATGTCACGGGTTGATATAACCCCATATAACTCATGTAACATCTTAGTATATGTTATATTTTACTATAATAAGTGTTTATACAAACACTTGGAACTCATAAGAACAATTGGTTTCCCAAAATTTCCTTAGAGCACAAAAACACACCTTCGGGTGTCACGAAAATGCGTTTTACGCAATTACCTTGTAGTTTTTGACATGCCACGAATTGGTAATCTTAAAAGGGTTAAAATTACCTTCTAAATCAGTTGGTGTGACTAGTCAACAAGGGTCTCTATAGGGGCCGATTTTAAGGGCAAAAACTAGTATAAAATTGCTTTAAAAATTTATAAAAGGCTTAAAACATGATGACTCATCATCCCATGTGTTACATTACTTAATGCCAAGTATGTAGGTCTCATTTGACCATGTGGCTGTCGAAATTATGAAGAGAAACAAGGCCATGTGAGTTAGGAAGAAGACAAAATGTAAAAAGGCAAAAGTGGATCTAGATTCCACTTTTTCATTTCTTAAATTCAAGAGACCTTCCAAGCTTCTTCTTGGCTCTTCATCAACGAATTGAGACCCCTCTTTAGCCTTGAAATCGTGCACCATAATGAGGAAGAAGACAAGGCTTTAACTTAGTAAAATCAAAAGTACAACTTACCTAAATTTCCTTGTCTTCTAGCTCACAATATTTCCTTTCCAACTCTTGCCTTGTCACACCTCACATGTCCTCTATTATGTCCGATTTTTAAGCTGGAAAGGAGGCATTTATTGAGCCAATCAACCATGAATAAACTAAGGAAAAGTATAGTCATTTGACATTAAAAATTGACAAAACAAAATCAAATTCCAAATGTCTTCTTTCATTTACGTAAGTTAGCTTCATTTCCCTCTTGCACAATTCTTGCACGGTTTGGTAAGCTCCCTCCTCTCTCTTCTAGCTTCATCTTCTTCCTTTGAAGCTCTTAAGTCCATTAAAGGAGTTTTAACTTCTATCTCCATCTTTAAGGTAATTTCCTAGCATTTCTTGGCAAGTCTTGAAGCAAAACTCTTCCTAGCATAACAAGGTGTGTTCGGCTTCATTTAGTTCTCCAAGGAGATTGTCCAAACCAACATTAAACCAAGGAGCATCTCAAGGTAGGTTTCAAAGCTTGAAAATCCTTAAAGCACATTTTTATGTGTAACCAAGTTCTACTTCTTCTAAGTCTCTTTTCTTCTTCATTTTGATGAAGGAAAACTTGTTCTTCACCTACCTTAGGAGTGCCGAATTTATAAGGAGAAAAGTCTAAGGTAAAGTCTTGTAAAACTACTTACAAATCTACTTAAAATCTTTGTTGAAGATCTAACTCCTAAACACCTTCACCTCTTGCATAAAACCGAAGAGGAGCATCAAGTTTCCTAGGAGAAAGCTTGGAGATTCAAGAAGAGTTCAAGCACTTAACCACCTTTGTTAAGAAGTAAGTTTACTAAGTAAATCCTTATGATATAAGTTTTGTTAAGCTTCTAAAAATTATACAAAAATTAAGTACACCTCCTAGGTTTATTAAAACCGAAACCATATGGTATTATATGCCAAAAATACAATCTATAACTTATATAGAAATATTTACCTTAAGACACATTTTTGTGTCACAAAATTAGTTATGTTACATATTAATTCAAGCCGAATTACCAAGGGCAAAAATGCTTATTTTGAGCTAAGAATTTATATAAGACATTACAATAATTTTTACATGAGTTATATAACTCCTATGAATTTATGTATAATTATTATGACATATAAATCCACTTTTATATACTATGGTCACCAAATAATTATGGCCGAATGCTTTAATTGATAAATAGGTATTAATGACCTACTTAGGTATATAAAACTATATCACAAAGTTTGGTGAGCTAAAAATATTTCATTAGTGCTTAAATGGCTAATTAATTAAGTTAAGTGGCTTAAATGTAATTTTTACAAAATTTAGTGGGTTTATTATAAAAAACCGAGAGTTAAGTGGCTGTTTGGTATTATTATAATATAATGTAAGGTTAGGAATTAAGTTTATGAATTTTAGATAGATTAAACAAGTGTTAAGATAACATTTTATAAAGTTTTGGGCTATTATGTAATTTATAAAAGTTGTTATGAAAGTTTAGAACTTATTAATGGGCGAATTCATAATTAAGAGATTTATTAGGCTCACTTTCGAATTTTGAAGAATTAAATATTTAGACTTTAGTTTATAAGTCATTAAGAAGTTATTATAAAGTTTGGGGTGAAAATGTAATTAATGGAGAGTTCAAGACCTAAGCCGAATTATTTGGGGTTAGTTTGGTAATTTAAGAATTTATATATATATCCGGCATTTATGGAGAATTAAAATTAAAACTATAAGTTTATAAGGCATTATGCAAAGTTTATAAGGTTTTGTGGTTAAATTGTAATTATGGGAAATAAAATATCATTGCCGAGAATTTAAGGGGCTAAGTTGTTATTTTCGAAAGTTATAGTACTTAAAAGCTATATACCAAAATATTAGTGTGACTATGTAATTTAGCTAAATAAGAAGTTAAAACTCTATAATATAATGAGATTAGAATTTAAATATAAAGTTTATGAATTAATGTGGTTGATTTATAAATAACCGAAATATAAGGGTAATAATTTAGATTTAAATAAATATAGGTCCTATATGGATATTTTGAGGAATTAGAAGAAAGAATTTTAATTAAAGGAATTATGGAATTAGAACTATGGTTTATGCTGTTATAAGGAAGTTAAAAAGAAACAATAAGTATTGTTTATGACTAAAAGGAGAATAAGGAGATTATAAGAATATTATGTCATTGTAAGACATTTAAATATAGTTAAGAAAATTATAAGTTGTTATGTCACTTAGACAATTAAAATAAACAACAAATATAGTACATGAATATATGAATACATATATGTACATTAAAGGATTTATAAATAAATCAAAAGAATAACAAATAAGTTATACATTAAATCATGAGGTAATTAAAAGAAATAAACCTCAAATGAAATAACAAATAAGAGATTTGTTGAAAGATCCAATAGGATCATTATATAAGGGTAACATAAATTAACCCTCTCAGTTAATCCTATTCTAGGACTTTGTTTGACCAGACGTTGACCGGGAATTTACAAGTAACAGTCTACGGTGAACGGTATGGGATTCTTGCAACCTGTTTTCTAACGGATTACACCGGCTTGTGTGCTATCTGTTGTTTGAAATAACGACCAAGATAATTAATGTAAAATGTTGTTTTACTATTGTGCACTGTTGTATTATTTTTGTGTGTGTGATTATTGCTGACTACACGTGTATGTCCCACGCATACAAAACACTACTATACCAGTGGATTAAATACCTGCGTTTCAGTATACCGAGGACTTGTACTCAAGTCTCTCACTAACTTCACTTATATAACATACGTCATTATCCTAAACGTGATAATTGACAATACACATGGTGTTCTTGTTTAACGTCTTTATATGACACTTAACAATTATATACTTCGAGATTGAGGAGCCCAGTTGGATCTGGCCATGCATGCTACGGGAGTTGTACCTGTCTCAGGTCGTCTCATACTACGTCGCGACGGAACATTCAGTTGGGAGGAAGAACTCTATTCCTTCCGGGATTCAAATGCCCTTCAGTTCGAGGAAGACTTTATTCCTCTAGTGGGTTCTTATTTCCCACGCCATTCAGTTCAGGGTTTAACTACGTTATCTCCTGGGGTTTTTATACCCAACCTTTCTTTATAACGAGGTCACTATACCTCCACTATTCAGATATTCAGTTATAACGGTCAGTCCCATTGTGTGGACCGACTATCAGTAAAGAATTTCAGTTCAGCTAACTCGACCTTCTGTGTCTTGTTCTATGTGACATTATTGTCCTTGTATGGATACTTGTTATTATCAGACTATGCTTGTTTACAGCTTTATAAAAATGAACTGCATGTGTTCGACAAAGTAGTTGGTGTGGCCCGGTAGACGATAGGCTGCACGTTTTCCATACCAGCATTGTTTGCTGAGCCCCTTTGGGGGCACCCCCATTTTTCAGGTACCTGAAGTTAAGAAGATTACCACACCGAGTGTAGGTGGGGTAGATTCAAGCTATGGGAGTCTTTCTAGACATTTATTTTACTTAAGTATTTTACATTAGAGTTTGATTCCTAGTATCTCGGGTTGTATCTGTATTCCAGACCGTGACATTTGAGGACTGTATTTGGACTTAGCCTTGTTGGTCACAAGGGTGGCCAACGGCATTGTAATACCGCCCGGTTGTTGTATTTATTTCCGCTGCAGTTGTATTTTATTTGGGAGTGATCGCCGTTCAGTTTATTGGATTCGGGTTGGGGTATTACAAAAATGGTATCAGAGCGTAGTTACGCTCTGGATACAAGGATACACCGAGATTAGGATATCTAAGACTTAGGTTAAGGGTTGAGAGATAGTATTGAAAGAGTTTAAGTTAGTTTTACTTAGACCACTATCCAAGACCAGGATTTTGACCACAGTGCCTAATATACCTCAACATCCTGCAGATGTCGGGAAGAGGAGGACGACGTGGACAGGCTGATGAGGAGCCAAACGTCAGGCTGGCAGACATTGCCACCTTAATCGCTCAGGCATTCGCACAGGCGGGGGTTGGACAGCAGCAGCAGCTACCTCCACCACCACCACCCAGAGAGAGAGATTGGGTGAAGAGTTTGGCTGATCTGAGGCCAACTGCATTCAAGGGGCAGACTGACCTGCTCACTTGGAGACCTACATCATGGAGATGGAGACAGCGTTCGAGACGCTTGCAGTCCCAGCTAGGGAAAAAGTAAGACTTGCTGCCTTTTATCTGAAGGATGCAGCTAGAGATTGGTGGAACATGGTGAAAGCCGACCACCTGGATGACCCAGCTTTTACTTGGGACATTACACTGCATTACTTAGGGGCAAATACTACCCGGCCCACACCAGGATGGTGAAGACTCGGGAGTTTGACGCCTTGGAGCAGACGGGGAAGATGTCAGTGGATGAGTACTATGCGAAGTTCACTTCGCTACTCAGACTATTACCCGGCATAGGATACTCGGACCAGGTGTTGGTCGACCGATTCTACGGGGGACTGAGCCCTCGACTTCAGTTTGGGATGGGGCCAATCATCCCCACCAGTTTGCAGGTAAAACAGGATGGACATAAACAGTTGGAAATTTATTACATACTATACCCCATCATGGGAGATTTGGAGATTATATCTTGAGATTTCAGGAATGCTACCATGCTGCTTCCGTAGTGGAGATCACTTGTAAGAGAAGGGATGCTTTGAGCTCCCAAAAGAGGAAGGACGGACCTGGTGGCGAAGATGCCAAGCAGGGGAACTCCAACAAAAGAAACAAACCCTATCAGAAAGGACAGGGGTCCTATCAAGGGAAAGGGAACAAACTACTGGGAACCCCAAGTCAGGAACCTACGGAGTGACACCTCACAGAAAACCTACCCACCTAAGGGTAGGCACTCTAATCAAACAGCTAAATTTTGAGACTTTTGTGATTACTTCAGCACCGTTAGAATGAAAATTGACCTTGATTGTATTAGGTTCTGGATCTGGCTCAAACACGGGCCAGAAGTATATCCGCCGTTTCAACTGTAAACAGTGCGGGAAGGATCACCCCGGCGTGGACTGCCAGGGGGAGAAAGTCATGTGCCGCTACTGTCAGATACTCGGGCATCGTGCCTTCGAGTGTATCCGAAACCCGGAGAGCAGGAAGGAACTACCGCCCGGAGCAAAGCCAAACCCAGGCCAAAGAATGGAGCTAGCGATACTCGCCCTCCACCAACAAATCAAATCAGGGGTACAAGGGCAAAGGCCCAGCATCGGGACCCGCCCTGCATGTCATGGACCGCTCAGATGAGGCTGGTCCTTCTACTAACCCAGGTATTTCTAAACCGTGTGAACCTATTATCGAGCAATGGATGATGTGAATGAGTGCTTGCATGCCTTGATTGCCTAATTGAGTAGGAAAGAATTAGTAAGACTCACTAGTAAAAATTTAAACCACGTAGGAAGCTATAAGATATGCTTTCCTATCCCCTCACCGCCCTCCCTGGAGGAAAACATTATCAAGGTACAAGAACCAGGGAACGAACAATGTAAGGTTATCCAACCAGGTTTGATATTACTCAAAGGATACCTAACACCGGAGACACAAATAGCAATCATCAGGAAATGTCAAGAATTGGGAGCAGGACCAGGAGGGTTCTACACTCCGGAATTTCCAGGAGGATCAAAAATGAAGCTGAAAATGATGTGCTTAGGAAAAGATTGGAATCCATACACAAAAACCTACCAAGATACAAGAAATGGAGATGGAGCACAAGTACCAAAAATCCCAGAAGAATTTTTACCAATTGTGGAACAAGCAGTTAATACAGCTCAACAACTGGAAGAGATCCAGTTCCCAATCTAAGGGCTGATCTATGTATCATCAACTTCTATGAAGAAGGAGGCCGCTTAGGACTACACCAGGACAATGATGAAACAAAAGGGTCCCTTGAACAGGGGATACCAGTATTGTCCTGTTAATTGGAGATGACGCAGAGTTCCTTTATGGCGAGCAGAAGCGTGTGGACCTTGCAAAGAAAATATATTGAGTTCAGGAGATGTTTTAATAATGGGTGGGAAAGTCAAGGTTGCTATACCATGGAATTAAAAGGATTAAGCTAAACACAGGCACCTTCGACAGTGATAAACACCACTCACATGAGACCAGGAAGATTAAGTTTAACCTTTAGAAAGTACTAGTGTTGTAATATTTTTGGACTTCAGAAAGGAGATCATCTCATCATGAAGCATTATTGTTTGTGAAAGAATGTCTTTAGACCCCATCATGTATCAAAGTACTTACTCAGATTCTGTTATTAGGTTGTGCTAAGGAGACGGAAGGTGCCTTAAGTATACTTACTGAGGAGGAGGCCAGCAAGGGCGGCTCGATTCTCACTGGTACCTTTCCGGTTAATGGAGTGGATGCATTAGTACTGTTCGACTCCGGAGCCTCACATACTTTCGTTTCGCCTACGCTTGCGGGGAAGTTGGGGCTAGACGCAGTAGAGTTACCTGATTTTAAGGTGGCACTCCCGTCTAAGGAGAAGATCAGTTGCACTCGTCTTTATAGAGGAGCCACTATCAGTATTAAGGAGGAGAATTTCCTATTGACCTTATTGAGTTCAGAGGTCTAGGTTCGACGTTATAGCCGGGATGGACTGGCTGGGGCGGCACAGAGGCCGCATTCTTTGTGCAGAGCGCAGACTGTTGCTTAAGAGCCCATCAGGAGTGACAGTATCTTACCGTCAGAGCCCTAGGGCACCATCGATAAAAGTTATATCTGCTATGTCATGTACAAGCACGTCAGGAAGCAGAGGAGGTATATCTATGTTATGTTCAGGATGTAGAGCATGACCCTGATTTTGACCAGCTATGCCAGTGGTGTCGGAATTTCCAGATATTTTCCAAAGGAACTTCCAGGCTTACCGCCATCCAGAGAGGTAGAATTCTCCATCGAATTACTACCAGGTACCGGTCCCATAGCTAAGGCACCGTACCGTATGGCACCAGCAGAGATGGCTGAGTGAAGGAGCAGCTGAAAGATTATTGGACAGGGATACATACGACCTAGCGTATCTCCTTGGGGAGCACCAGTCCTATTGTGAAGAAGAAGGATGGAAGCCTTCGTTTATGTATTGATTACAGAGAGCTTAATGCAGTATCGGTGAAAAATAAATATCCACTACCACGGATTGATGATTTGTTTGATCAGTTGAGAGGAGCAAAAGTGTTTTCGAAGATCGATTTGAGATCAGGCTACCATCAGATACCCATCAGGGAGCAAGACATAGAAAAGACAGCCTTCAGAACACGGTATGGCCACTATGAGTTTACAGTCATGCCTTTTGGCTTGTCAAATGCACCTGCAGTCTTCATGGATTTGATGAACAGATTATTCAGAGAGCAGTTGGATAAGACCGTGGTTGTATTCATCGATGACATCCTAATCTACTCAAAGTCTAAAGAAGAGCATGAGAGTCACCTTCGACATACACTTCAGATCTTAAGGGAGAACCAGCTTTATGCTAAGTTCTCCAAATGTGAGTTTTGGTGGACAGAGTTTCCTTTTTAGGAACATGTTATCTCTGATGCTGGGATCGCAGTGGATCCAGCAAAGATAGAAGCAGTTCGCACTTGGCCTAGGCCAAAGACAGTTACGGACATCAGGAGTTTCCTTGGTTTAGCAGGATACTACAGAAGGTTTGTCAGAGACTTCTCCAAAATAGCCAAACCTATGACCAGCTTAATGAAGAAGGATGCACCTTTCACATGGACTACTGAATGTGAGACCTCATTCGAGCTTCTGAAGAATGCTTGACATCAGCACCAGTTTTGACTATACCTGAAGGCACAGAGGGTTATGAAGTTTACTGTGATGCATCAGGCAGAGGATTAGGGTGTGTACTCATGCAGAATGGGAAGGTAGTCGCCTACGCTTCCCGACAGTTGAAGAAGAAACATGAGGAAAATTATCCCACACATGACTTGGAGCTTGGAGCTATTGTTTTTGCATTGAAGATCTGGCGCCACTACCTGTATGGTGTCCAGATGACCGTATATTCGGATCACAAGAGTTTGAAGTATGTATTCACCCAGAAAGAGTTAAACATGAGACAAAGAAGATGGGTTGAATTTCTTAAGGATTATGATTGATTTGCAGTACAAGGAAGGGAAAGCTAATGTTGTAGCAGACGCACTGAGTCGACGAGCACATTCCTAAATGCCAGTGTGGCTAGCTCGAGTCTTATAGACGACATACGTAGAGCACAGCAGAGTGATCAGCGAATGATGGAGATCAGTCAGAAGTTGTCTGACGGTACATTTGAGGGTGGAAAGTATGAGTTTCAGCTACATGATGATGGACTAATCAGATTGAAGGGAAGATTGTGTATTCCCAGAGACAGCACGGATATAAAGGAACATATTCTTCGAGAGTCCCACACTTCTACCACATCTGTCCATCCAGGAGCTTCTAAGATGTACAGAGATCTAAAGAGGTATTTCTGGTGGAGTGGTATGAAGGGCGACGTGACAGAGTATGTGATTCGATGTCTCACTTGTCAGAAAGTGAAATTCGAACATAGACGACCAGGAGGTATGGTACAGTCTATGCCAGTTCCAGAATGGAAGTTTTATGACATTTCTATGGACTTCGTGGTGGGACTACCACCTACGAGAGGAGGCCTTAATATGATTTGGGTTGTTGTTGATCGACTGACTAAGGTGCTAGGGTTATTCCGATGAAAGACACTTGGAAAGTGCCAAAGTTGGCAGAACTATTGAGCAGGAGATTATCAGACATCATGGAGTACCTAAGACTATTGTTTCAGATCGAGACACTAGATTTCTCTCACGATACTGGCGAGCTACTCGCGAGGCACTTGGCACTGAGTTGAAGCTTAGCACAGCATTTCATCCTCAGACAGATGGTCAGTCAGAGAGGACTATTCAGACCTTAGAGGACATGCTACGAGCATGTGCCTTGGATTTTCAGGGCAGCTGGATAGATAGATTACATCTCATCGAGTTTGCTTACAATAACAGCTATCACGCCTCTATACAGATGTCACCTTTTCAGGCTTTATACGGCAGACATGCCGCACACCTTTGTGCTGGGACGAGTCTAGTGAGACCGTCATCATTGGGCCTGAGTACTTGGAGCAAGTCCAGGCAGAAGTTCAGCAGATCAGAAACAATATGAAAGCAGCACAGGACAGACAGAAATCATATGCTGATGAGAGGCGACGAGACTTGAGTTCGCAGTTGGCGACCAGGTATTTCTACGAGTTTCACCCATGAAGGGTGTATTCAGATTTGGTCAGAAGGGCAAGCTAAGCCCGAAATTTGTAGGACCCTACGCTATCATAGATAGAGCGGGTGGGCTAGTGGCATATCGACTTGATTTGCCAGCCGAGTTGGGCAAAGTACACAATGTTTTTCACGTGTCTCAGCTTAAGAAATACATGCCTCATCCTTCTCATGTTCTACAACCAGAGACACTCTTTTAGAACCAACAATGCGGTATGTGGAAACACCGCAAAGAATCTAGATAGGAAGACACGAGAGACTCGAAACAAGTCTGTGAGCCTCGTGAAGGTTCTTTGGTCGAACCACGATGTGGAAGAGGCCACATGGGAACTCGAAGCTGATATGCGAGCGAAGTTTCCCTCATTATTTACCGACTAGGCACTTTAGTCTAGGGTACGGGGCGTACCCCTTCTTTTTGGGGGGTAGAGCCTTTTTCATTTTTGAGTTTAGTGTGCACTTGTTGCACCTTTGTGCATTGCATTTGTTGCTTTTGTGCATTTCAGTTGTTGCACTTTTGTGCATTTCAGTTGTTGCATTTTTGTGCATTTCAGTTGTTGCACTTTTGTGCATTTCAGTTGTTGCACTTTTGTGCATTTCAGTGACACCTTGTCTTGTATGTGTTCTTGTGAACACTGTGTTTGAATGTATCTTGTACTTCTACTTGATTGTGTGTACTTCATTACACTACAATGGAATATTATATGCACTACGTTGCACCATTTGAAATGAAAAGTGATTGTGTTCACTACCTTGCTTACACTGCAAGTATATGTTATGACATTCCAAGTATTTTGTTGTACTTGATATACACTATGAACTTAGGGATATAGAGACTTGGGACTTGATCCCTAAAAATTAGATTGAGTTGTGGATACTTAGTGGAACTTGATTCCCCCACAACCTTATACTTTAATATGAGACTTCGGGGCGAAGTCCTTTTTAAGGGGGGTAGATTGAAACCCCCAAATCTAAATATATTATTTAATCATTATTTATTGGAATATAATCCAAATATAAACCATTTCACGTACGCATGCAAACCCATGCATGAAAACGTTACGTAAAAACAGTCGTTTCACCATAAACGCTAAAACGCCTTAGAAGCATATGGTCAAACATGACCTTGTATGACCCTCTAATATTCAAACTAAATGGTCATACAATTATTATATGAATATACAAATATATTCCCTAAGCTATATTCAGTCAAATACGCAAAATGCTGGGAGTGCTCACACCCGCTCCTTAAAGCACGAAAAGTCCGGAGGAGTGCCGAGGTGGCACGAACTCCTATAAAATTAATTCCTAGAGTTCCTAACATCATTATTTATCATTCTAAAGAAAACCCACGAAGTGGTTTCTCAAAAATCAGCAAAAACCAAAGGAGGATTTCTTAGCGCTCCTTTTTGGCCCGGGAGTGTCCCGATGGCCCGTAAATTATGTCACGGGTTGATATAACCCCATATAACTCAATGTAACATCTTAGTATATGTTTATTTAATATAATAAGTGTTTACAAACACTTGGAACTCATAAGAACAATTGGTTTCCAAAATTTCCTTAGAGCACAAAAACACACCTTCGGGTGTCACGAAAATGCGTTTTTACGCAATTACCTTGTAGTTTTTGACATGCCACGAATTGGTAATCTTAAAAAGGGGTTAAAATGACCTTCTAAATCAGTTGGTGTGACTAGTCAACAAGGGTCTCTATAGGGGCCGATTTTAAGGGCAAAAACTAGTATAAAATTTGCTTAAAAATTTATAAAAGGCTAAAACATGATGACTCATCATCCCATGTGTTACATTACTTAATCCAAAGTATGTAGGTCTCATTTGACCATGTGGCTGTCGAAATTATGAAGAGAAACAAGGCCATGTGAGTAGGAAGAAGACAAAATGTAAAAAAGCAAAAGTGGATCTAGATTCCACCTTTTTGATTTCTTAAAAAGTCAAGAGACCTTCCAAGCTTTTCCTTGGCTCTTCATCAACGAATTGAGACCCTCTTTTAGCCTTGAATCGTGCACCATAATGAGGAAGAAGACAAGCTTTAACTTAGTAAAAATCAAAAGTACAACTTACCTAAATTCCTTGTCTTCTAGCTCACAAATTATTTCCTTCCAACTCTTGCCTGTCACCTCACATGCACTTTATGTCGATTTTTAAGCTGGAAAGGAGGCATTTATGAGCCAATCAACCATGAAATAAACTAAGGAAAAGTATAGTCATTTGACATTAAAAATTGACAAAACAAAATCAAATTCCAAATGTCTTCTTTCATTTACGTAAGTTAGCTTCATTCCCTCCTTGCACAATTTTGCACGGTTTGGTAAGCTCCCTCCTCTCTCTTCTAGCTTCATCTTCTTCCTTGAAGCTCTTAAGTCCATTAAAGGAGTTTTAACTTCTATCTTCATCTTTAAGGTAAATTCCTAGCATTTCTTGGCAAGTCTTGAAGCAAAACTCTTATAGCATAACAAGTGTGTGTCGGCTTCATTTAGTTCTCCAAGGAGATTGTCCAAACCAACATTAAACCAAGGAGCATCTCAAGGTAGGTTCAAAGCTTGAAAATCCTTAAAGCACATTTTTATGTGTAACCAAGTTCTATTCTTCTAAGTCTCTTTTCTTCTTCATTTTGATGAAGGAAACTTGTTCTTCACTACTTGGAGTGCCGAATTTATAGGAGAAAAGTCTAAGGTAAAGTCTTGTAAAAACTACTTACAAATCTACTAAAATCTTTGTTGAAGATCTAACTCCTAAACACCTTCACCTCTTGCATAAAACCGAAGAGGAGCATCAAGTTACCTTGGAGAAAGCTTGGAGATTCAAGAAGAGTTCAAGCACTTAACCACTTTGTTAAGAAGTAAGTTTACTAAGTAAATCCTTATGATAAAGTTTTGTTAAGCTTCTAAAAATTATACCAAAAATTAAGTACCATCCTAGGTTATTAAAACCGAAACCATAGGGTAACTTATATGCACAAAAATACAATTATAACTTATATAGAAAATATTACCTTAAGACACATTTGTGTCACAAAATTAGTATGTTACTATATTAATTCAAGCCGAATTACCAGGCAAAAATGCTTATTTTTGAGCTAAGAATTTATATAAGACATTACAATAATTTTTACATGAGTTATATAACTCCTATGAATTTATGTATAATTATTATGACATATAAATCCACTTTTATATACTATATGGTCACCAAATAATTATGGCCGAATGCTTAATTGATAAATAGGTATTAATGACCTACTTAGGTATATAAACCTATATCACAAAGTTTGGTGAGCTAAAAATATTTCATTAGTGCTTAAATGGCTAATTAATTAAGTTAAGTGGCTTAAATGTAATTTTTACAAATTTAGTGGGTTTATTATAAAAACCGAGAGTTAAGTGGCTGTTTGGTATTATTATAATATAATGTAAGGTTAGGATTAAGTTTATGATTTTTAGATAATTAAACAGTGTTAAGATAACATTTTATAAAGTTTTGGGCTATTATGTAATTTATAAAAGTTGTTATGAAAGTTTAGAACTTATTAATGGGCGAATTCATAATTAAGAGATTTATTAGGCTCACTTTCGAAATTTGAAGAATTAAATATTTAGACTTTAGTTTATAAGTCATTAAGAAGTTATTATAAAGTTTTGGGGTGAAAATGTAATTAATGGAGAGTTCAAGACCTAAGCCGAATTATTTGGGGTTAGTTTGGTAATTTAAGAATTTATATATATATCCGGCATTTATGGAGAATTAAAATTAAAACTATAGTTTATAAGGCATTACAAAGTTTATAAGGTTTTGTGGTTAATTGTAATTATGGGAAATAAAATATCATTGCCGAGAATTTAAGGGGCTAAGTTGTTATTTTCGAAAGTTATAGTACTTAAAAGCTATATACCAAAATATTAGTGACTATGTAATTTAGCTAAATAAGAAGTTAAAACTCTATAATATAATCAGATTAGAATTTAAATATAAAGTTTATGAATTAATGTGGTTGATTTATAAATAACCGAAATATAAGGGTAATAATTTTAGATTTAAATAAATATAGGTCCTATATGGATATTTTGAGGAATTAGAAGAAAGAATTTTAATTAAAGGAATTATGGAATTAGAACTATGGTTTATGCTGTTATAAGGAAGTTAAAAAGAAACAATAGTATTGTTTATGACTAAAAGGAGAATAAGGAGATTATAAGAATATTATGTCATTGTAAGACATTAAATATAGTTAAGAAAATTATAAGTTGTTATGTCACTTAGACAATTAAATAAACAACAAATATAGTACATGAATATATGAATACATATATGTACATTAAAGGATTTATAAATAAATCAAAAAGGAATAACAAATAAGTTATACATTAAATCATGAGGTAATTAAAAGAAATAAACCTCAATGAAATAACAAATAAGAGATTTGTTGAAAGATCCAATAGGATCATTATATAAGGGTAACATAAATTAACCCTCTCAGTTAATCCTATTCTAGGACTTTGTTTGACCAGACGTTGACCGGGAATTTACAAGTAACAGTCTACGGTGAACGGTATGGGATTCTTGCAACCTGTTTTTCTAACGGATTACACCGGCTTGTGTGCTATCTGTTGTTTGAAATAACGACCAAGATAATTAATGTAAAATGTTGTTTTACTATTGTGCACTGTTGTATTATTTTTTGTGTGTGATTATTGCTGACTACAACGTGTATGTCCCACGCATACAAACACTACTATACCAGTGGATTAAATACCTGCGTTTCAGTATACCGAGGACTTGTACTCAAGTCTCTCACTAACTTCACTTTATAACATACGTCATTATCCTAAACGTGATAATTGACAATACACATGGTGTTCTTGTTTAATGTCTTTATATGACACTTAACAATTATATACTTCGAGATTGAGGAGCCCAGTTGGATCTGGCCATGCATGCTACGGGAGTTGTACCTGTCTCAGGTCGTCTCCTACTACGTCGCGACGGAACATTCAGTTGGGAGGAAGACTCTATTCCTTCCGGGATTCAAATGCCCTTCAGTTCGAGGAAGACTTTATTCCTCTAGTGGGTTCTTATTTCCCACGCCATTCAGTTCAGGGTTTAACTACGTTATCTCCTGGGGTTTTTATACCCAACCTTTCTTTATAACGAGGTCACTATACCTCCACTATTTCAGATATTCAGTTATAACGGTCAGTCCCATTGTGTGGACCGACTATCAGTAAAGAATTTCAGTTCAGCTAACTCGACCTTCTGTGTCTTGTTCTATGTGACATTATTGTCCTTGTATGGATACTTGTTATTATCAGACTATGCTTGTTTACAGCTTTATAAAAATGAACTGCATGTGTTCGACAAAGTAGTTGGTGTGGCCCGGTAGACGATGGGCTGCACGTTTTCCATACCAGCATTGTTTGCTGAGCCCCTTTGGGGGCACCCCCATTTTTCAGGTACCTGAAGTTAAGAAGATTACCACACCGAGTGTAGGTGGGGTAGATTCAAGCTATGGGAGTCTTCTTCTAGACATTTATTTTACTTAAGTATTTTACTTAGAGTTTGATTCCTAGTATCTCGGGTTGTATCTGTATTCCAGACCGTGACATTTGAGGACTGTATTTGGACTTAGCCTTGTTGGTCACAAGGTGGCCAACGGCATTGTAATACCGCCCGTTGTTGTATTTATTTCCGCTGCAGTTGTATTTTATTTGGGAGTGATCGCCGTTCAGTTTATTGGATTTCGGGTTGGGGTATTACACCATGAGTTCAAGCCAGATGTAATTGCGCAACTCAATAACACCCGGCGCAATCCGTGAAGGATGCCATAGTCAACAGTAGTTGAACGATACATCGTGTTGAGAACACAGGTGTTAAAGCGAACACTTGGGTAGAACCCCAGGGATCCCACGGGATCCTTAAATTGCTAGAGGGCATGAATTAATACCATGATGCTTAGATAGCCTTCCATGTACGGATGTGATGAGACAACATAACAAAGAGCCCAGAAATACCTCCAACCATTTAATGGCATAAGGAGAAGAAGAAACCTGTATACAGCCCACAGAGCATAGCGAGGCAATGTGGCTTGTAAGCCGGTGAACCTACCATACCATCGTAGATTAAAACGTTGCAAACCTAAGCATAAAGGCATAAAAGGAATTGTGAGCAATTAGCCACTACCTTACAGTGGAGATACCCCTAATTATTGTGGGGCCTAGGGAGCGGCAAATGCATGAATCCTCCAATGAAAGGCTACCACCTAAGTATGTAATGTCAAACCGCTAGAGCGGTGTAGTGAAACTTGAGCATGTGTATATTGCCAAGGAGTATATGAACAGAAATAGTATGTAGAAAGGAAGCATTGCTAACAAAGGTTGAAACCGAGAGAGTAATCGGTTAAGTAGTAACACAGTAAGTGTGCAATATGAATTGCAGAGTAAACAATGCGCAAAGAGCGCAGAGAAATCTAAAAGAGTAGTGTAATCTATTGAGCCAAGCGAATGGCAAGCCATAGTATAAATGGCGGGAACACATGAGCGGAAGCTAAAGTAGTACCAGATGCCATCAAAATGAGTAAGAACATGGTACGCAACAACAAGCCGTTGTAAGAGTATAATCAAATAATTATATGAGTTGATGAGGAAAGATGGTAAAGAAACATGTTCATTCCTATCACATAAGAGATTTACTGCCAAGGGTTTACGCCTCTGCACTCTGTAGGACTGAGTGTTTTGGTATTGCTTTTAGGCAGTAATGATCTTGTGGGATAGCTAGGAATTTGAAAAATGTCAACAAAGCTTGTTGAGCGAGAATCTAGAGGAATAACCGTGCGGCCATTGGCCAAAGATGCACAAAGAATATGAGCCGTAACCCACAGGTCCAGGACCGATGCATGGTAAATGTAGAGTAGTATGAATGAGAAATTCTTGTACAACAACTAGTAAACAAACCTAATTCAGAAGCAACTATTAAATGAGGAAGCACTACATACTAAGTAGTAGCTTGACCTCAACCGACAATAAGTCGGAAAAAGTAAGTGAATAATCACTAGGGTATACAGTGCTATACAAAATAGATTTCTAGAGAACTGGAGAGAAAATCTATAACTCATCAAATTCAGATACGGAAAGAAATACCACGCGATGATTGAGAAACCTTTAATCCCAATACAAAAAGGGATAAAAAGGGAATGGATAATACATTGAGAATACCAAAAGGGCGAGTTAAGCTCTAGTTATCAGGTCACGCAGCAGAAGCTAGGGGGCCGCAATTCAAAGGTTAAGTATACCTAGCAGATGAGAGTAAATGGCAAATCATAAATGCCTTTAAGCCTTAGAGGCTAGAGCCGAACCCGGTTATGAGTTAATTAACAGCATTGAAGTTAAAATACTTCATGATGCCTGAATTAGTGAACCAATGTTCAATGATGACATGTGGTCGATTACGTGGTGTAACCCCTTTTAAGGGGGGTAGGGCGAGAAACCGCTTAGAGTATGTTTTACGTATAGGTGCGTAAACTACTATGTGCATAGCACAAAATAAACTATTTTGATGATTGGAACTTATGTTACATAAGCATAGGCACCCATTCATTGTGTAATTATGATTATTGTGCATGAGAGATGCGAGTAACGGGTATGTAATATTTAAAAAAGAGGAGTAGAGAACTCCTTGGGAGTGAGAATCCCTATAGTATATGTCTATTGAGATTAGACATGAGTTATGATGAGTAAGAATCGGTATGAAACCGATGTGTAACCTAGTAGGAAGTGAGTTTCCGTAGGTAATTTTATTTGAGAATGTTTGATCGAGTGAGTTCCATCCTTTGGAGTTTGATGTGATATGTTTTAATTGAGTAACAATTTGAGAAATTGAGCCCATGAGTTGCTTAGGCAAAGTAAGCATAGTAAACTGAGAATGACGGATGACCTAAGTTCTAGGAATTGGAGATAAGTTAAGATGGAATGTTTTATGAATATGACAAGAAAGAGTAAAAGATAGTGAAATACCCCGATCTAGGAATGGCGATTAAATTACTCTAATATGATTATAAAAGGCCTAATGGTGCCTAAAGAGTATTGGTAAAAAGAATAAACCAAAAGAAAAGAGAAAACGCTTGAAAAGCGAAAACGCTAAAATACGTGTTAAATGAGTATAAGAGATATATGATCTCGAGAGGGTCCGAGATGGATTCCTAAGGCTTAGTTAGGCCTAATAAGTATACGGGAATGATTCCCGAAGAAAACGGATCCAAATAATGGATTAAAACGCTAACGGAGTTTAAAGCACGTTTTCGAGAAAACCCGAAAACGTGACTTTAAGTGGTCAAATGGACCCGTAAAAATTATAGTTGATTATATAACTATAATTAAATATTAATGGAAGCTTAATAGCCATTAAAAATAAAGAAACGAGAAAAATCCGAAAAACGGGCCCGTTAGTGAATAGTGCCAAACCGGGTAAAATAACGAGCGTTTTCTGTAAGAAAATGAAAAACGCTCCAGCTTACTAATATGGTGGGGCCGATTTTTATGAGTCATGTGACTCTCCTCTCTCTCACAATAATAAAGTAATCAATTTTCTATTAGTCACAAGATGACAAAAAATAAAGTAGAGTGTGTGAATAGTGAGGAAGACTTAAAACCCATCTCTCCCTCCTTGTTCCCCACACTCACGTTTTATTTCTTCCCACCAGAGCCCCTTTCTTCATTCTCTGTTCGATGGCGATTTGCTCTTCCCCAAGCAGCTCCCTCCTTCTTCTTCATCTACAAGCTCTAAAAAAACACTCCAAATCACAAAATAATCACACCATGAGACTCCTCTCTTCTTGGGGATCATCCTCCACCTTTCAAAATTTCAAAAGCTTGCACTTGACCTCCATGGATGTAGCTCCGATTGAAGTTCCAAGCTGCTCATTTGAGCTAAAACAACCCGTTGGTTGTTTGAGGTAAGTAGGAGGTCCAAAGCTTTTCATTTCCTAGCTCTCCTTCGATTATTGAAGTTCAAAAAAAAAATGTTGAGCCTCCTTGCTTTGATTTTCTCCAGCCGGTTTTAAGCCATATTGGAGGTGGGAATTTTGCTAGCTTTGTTACCCAAGAACTCCATTTAGAAGTGCAAGGTAAAGCCTCCTTAAAAACCTTAAGAACCCTCCTTAAAATTCTAGGGTTTTGATATTAAGGGTAGTATTTGAGTTAGTGTGTGGTTCTTGAATTGGCTAGCTTGAGTTGTTGGCTGGTTTTGAAACAAGAATGAAGAGGAAAGAGAAGAGAAAAGAAGAGAAGGAAGGAAGGGAAACCGAAACTAGCAAGGTAATTGAACTTACCTTGAGTTGAAATGTTATCTTGGGGAAATACATTTTTAATGTGGATTGAATGTTAACGTGAGTGTAGTCATGAAACTACAAGGTTGAACAAGTAATGAGGTTGTTTCTAATGTGGTTTAAGTGTGCAAATAAACTAGGAGCTAAGCTAGTGTATATGTGTGAACAAGAGGGAATTTGGTGTATTTTAGTTGCTTGTGCTTGATTAAACAGAGGAGAAGAGGATGTTCATGAGTTGGTTTATGTGTGGTGAATATGCTTAAGAAGTAGGCAAGTGCTGTCAAAATTCACCTAGGAATGTAAAGTTTTGAGTGTTTTGTTCTAAGGTAAAACTAGGTGTGTTAAGTGAGTGGTTAATGGTTTGGAACCGAACTAAGAAGGAGAGTGTGTGCTAGTAGTGAAATAATCTCATCTGAGTGCTAAGAATGGCATTAGTGAAGGAGGTTTGAATGGTAAAAGAGGGTACCAAAATCTGTTACAACTTAGAAGAACAAGAGAACTAGTTATGATATATAAGTGATTTTGAGGAAGAATTTGAGTAAGGGTTTAACCCATGATTTGAAGTGGTTTAGAGCATGTTTTAAGGTGATAAAACATGTAGGAATCTTGTGGAAAGATTAGGGAAAGATTGGGTGTGGTTTAAGGATTGATTTGGAGTGGAAAAATCAAGTTTGGAGCAGGTTTTAGCAGGGTCCGGGACTTGGTCCTTGGACAAAGTCCCGGACCACACCTAAATTAAGGCCGAGAGTGCAAGTGCTATGTTGGTCCGGGACTATACTCCAGGACAAAGTCCCGGACCAGGTGTTGTTTTTCACCCGAGAGTTATTTAATGAATTGGTCCGGGACTTAGGGTAAGGACCAAGTCCCGGACCACCCCCAGAAACCTACAGAGAGTATTTTAAAGGTTGTAAATGATGGGGGTTTGAATGTTAATGATGTTATAAGATGTTAGGCCTTGTTTGGTGGCATATAAAGGCCCTAGGAAGTGTGAGAAAGTGTTAGAAGTGATTGAGAAGTGAGAACTCAAATTAATAAAAGTAAAACCGAGAAAACGGGATAACGGGGTAGCTACGGGAGTAACATTTTATTATGTTCCGTATGATGTTAGTATTAATAATAATGTTTGGAACATTATCAGAGAGTCGTGCGTGACCCGAGCTTGGTGAGGTGACCGGGTAAAAGTAAAAACCCGGTGAAAGGTATGATTTTCTCATGCCCCGTATGCTAACCGAGTTACTCTGATTTGTGTGTTTGTGTGCCGGCTTAATCAAGATTAAAGCATGAAAATAATCCCTTGTTTGATTATGTATGCCTTGATGTATGTTGAATGAGCTAACATACTTGTATGCCGGTGTGGTCTAACTTAGTGCATAGACCGACTCTTAGTGAGTACTGATTGACTAGAAACTCGTTGAACGGGTAGTCATATAACCAATGGTATTATGCAAACACACACAAGCTATCGATTAAAGTATAACGATAACACAAACACATATGAACTCCCCAAAATGCGAGGAGATGTACGGGTTGAGTATATACCCGATAACGGTTAGAGAACCTTATTGAAACAATCCACGAAATAAATATGAGTGGAGAGATAAATGACCTCCATCGAGAGGATTGAAGTTAGTCCAATAATGTAAACATATAAGAAAGGTAAAAGAGACCTAAGGGACTATGTGACTCCCTTGAGATACGGTCGACCTCTTATATGAGGATTTTACCCGGTATAAGAAAATATCCGAATGTACAAGCATATGATTGTGAGGGTAACACTTAAACCTAAGATTACCCGAATTTAAGTAAAGTTCCCAAAGTCATTAGAAACATCGAGAATGATGCTTCTAGACTAATATACATGATATAATTATAACTCCGAGAGAGGAGTATATGGGAATGTGAGTAGTCCAAGAGTAGTCGGACCTAAGTAAAAGAGATAGGAACTAAGAGAGAGTTCCGTGAGCTAGTTGAACCTTCCCACCATGCTAGACCCAGAGTAGGGTCGAAACCGGGGAAGTAAGACTATGCTAGAGAGCCATGAGTTTTGGCTTAAGTATGTAAAGAGAGTAACAAGCGTGACGTAGGAGACCTGTAGTGTCTCGAGAATCTACAAGAGCTTGAGTATGAATAACCCAAGAGTGTGGGTGAGATAATGAGTATAAATAACCCGAGAGAAAGGGGTGAGAATATGTATGAGTAACCCGAGAGAAAGGGTGGAGAATATGTATGAGTAACCCGAGAGATGGGTAAGTATAAGAATGAGTAGCCCAAGAGAATGGGTGTGTATACGAATAAGTAACCCGAGAGAGCGGGTGAGGTATTGAATAAGTAAACAAGGCATAGTGAGGAGTAACCCTCAATGCCTAAGAGTAACCAGTTACCACTAACAACATTGTTATGTTAGTTAGGAATCGTGTTCCGTGATTGGATGTAGATTCCTTGTGTGATATACATATATATTGTATTGCCATGATGCATGTTGTTGATTAAATGAACTCCATGTATATCCGACCCAAAGTAGTCGGCGTACCGCGGTTAGCACGCGGTATATGCGAATTTCATGCACAGCGTAAGCTGACCCCCTAGGGGGAACGTTTTTAGTGTGCAGGTACTTGAAGCTGACCACCGTTCGAGAGAGTAGGACGGGGACTGCTATGAAGCATGGGTAGTTAGATAGTAATTACGAATGCATTTGAAAGAGGTGTAAGTCCGAGTATGTTGTCGGCATCCGTATATTGTAGACTCGGTATAGTAAAGTAAGGAATTGAGTATTGTGCTGTATGAAGTACTCGGTTATTCCAGTCCATCAGACCGTTACTGTATGTGAGTCAGGCCTGGTTAGCCACGAGGGTGGCTAACGGCGTTGTATCACCCTCTGTTGTATTAGAATTCCGCTGCGAGCTTAATGTAAATTGTAACAGTTTAAGAGGTAATGATGAGATTAGCAGTTGGGGTGTTACAGATAGAGAATGAAAATGTTTGACTATCTGATTGTTTGAAACTCATGTGGGAGGTGGAACTTGATCTGCTAGCGATCAAGATAAACCGAACACAAATTGGGGTGGAAGGATAGTTCACCACTGATGCTGATCAAATCAGGATTGGATGATTCTTGAAGCTCCCTATAAGTGGTCACAAGTAATCACGCTAAGAAAGATGCAACTTCCATGATTTGGAGTTGTGTGATGTTTTAAAAAGAATTTTAAAAAAGATCTTTCTTCGAGTATGAAAGCGGAAAATGCGTAAACGTGAAAAACGTTAAAACGCGCATTAATAAGTATAAGAGATATATAATCTCATTAGAGTACAAGATGGATTCCAATGCTTAGTTAGGCCTAATTAGTGTACGGGAATGATTCCCGAAGAAAACAGATCCAAATAATGGATTAAAACGCTAACGGAGTTTTTAAAGCACGTTTCTCGAGAAAACCCAAAACGTGAGTTTAAGTGGTCAAATAGACCCGTAAAAATTATGGTTGAATATATAACTATAATTAAGTATTAATGGAAGCTTAATAACCATTAAAAATAAAGAATGAGAAAAATCTAAAAAACGGGCCCGGTTAGTGAATAGTGCCAAACCGGGTAAAATTACGAGCGTTTTCTGTAAAAAACGAAAAAACGCTCCAGCTTACTAATATAGTGGGCCATTTTTAATTAATAAAACAGCCCCCATACAACTAATAAGCTATAGAAGAAAAAGAAGATAGAAAAAGAAAAGGGAAAAAGTGTAAAAGTAAAAAGCACTCACCTATTCTCTTCTCTCTCTCTCTCATTTCCTCTTTCCTTTCTTCTTCCCCTCCCCACCGCCACCTTCCTCCTCTCTTCTTTCTGCTGGAGCCGATTTGAGCTCCTTCCATGGCTACTCTCCTCTTTCTCTCCATGCTCTAGCTACATACAAGCTCCGATCACAAAAATAATCACATATTCTTCTTCCTCTCATCATCCTCTGTTTTTATTTAAACTCATTCCTTGCTTTGAACATTGATTTGGAGATGGGCAATTCCATGGCCTTTGGCCGATTTCTAAGCAAGAAAAAGAGAGAAGGAAGAGGAGTGAAAAGAGGAAAGGCTTGTGAACAAGAGGTAAATAATTTACCTTGGAGCCTAATTTAATGCTTTTAGAATTTGGGAAGTGAAATAATAAATTAATGAACCCAACATGTGTTGGAACATGATTGTTGAGATGAGGAGAGTTTGTGGTAGTGCTAGATGCATATGTGAATTAATGCTTGATTTAAGAGCCTAAGAGTTATGCACTTTGTGATTTATGCATTGTGTTACATTTGGAGAATTTGATGAGTTTTATGGTTTTTTGTGTGCTGGTAGAACCCTTGTGGGTTTGGCTAGTTTTAGGTTGATTTAAATGGTGGTATGAGTTTTGGGCAATGTTAAAAAGTTGCCGGACTATGGCGAAATTCCAGTAGGAATCTAAGTGATTAAGTGGTGTAGTGAGTAAAGAATAACCTAGGGATTAGCTAGGGATGAATGAAGATTGGATTGATTTAGTAAACCACCTTGGTATTGATTGTTAAAGAGGAGAATTGACGCAAATCTGTAGCATAAGAGTGTGAGAAAGTCTTGGAATGGCTTGAGATGAACAAGGGTATTAAACTTGTGAACAATGAGGGAACTTGGGTTTTAGAAGTGCATTGGCCTAGGAATGATTTGGAATGGTCAAATGGAGTGAGCACAATAATGCAAGTGCCAAGAGAGCTTAGAAAATGCACAAGTGTGCATTAGTGCAAAATGAGAATGCAAATTTGTGAATTAGAGTAAGAATTTGAGTAAGGATTAGCCTAAGTTTTGAAGAGGTTTAGAGCATGTTTAAGGTGTTTAAACATGTGGGAAACTTGTGGAAATTTTATGGAATGATTAGGGGTGGATTAAGGATTGATTAGTGGCTGAAAACTCATGTTTGGAGCAGATTTTAGCAGGGTCCGGGACTTGGTCCTGGACAATGTCCCGGACAAGGAGGGAACTTGGGATAGGGACAAGGTCTCGGGCCATGGTAGAAAATTCCACCGAGAGTTAAGACCAGCATTGGTCTGGGACTTAGGGTAAGGACCAAGTCCCGGACCACCCCCAAAATGCCCCGTGAGTGTTTTAAAGGTTCTAATGATGGGGTTTTGAATGTAATGATGTTAGATGATGTTTAGGCCTTGTTTGGTGACATGTAAAGGCCCTAAGAAGTGTAAGAAAGTGTTAGAAGTGAGTGAGAAGTGAGAACTCAAACTAACAAAAGTAAAACTGAGATAACAGGATAACGGGGTAAGTACGGGATTAACATTTAATTATGTACTGTATATCTTAGTATTAATAATAATGTTTGGAAACATTATCAGAGGATCGTGTGTGAACCGAGCATGGTGAGATGACACGGTAAAAGTAAAAACCCGATGAAAGGTATGATTTTCTCATGCCCCGTATGCTAACCAAGTTACTCTGATTTGTGTGTTTGCTTGCCGGCTAATCAAGACGAAAGCATGAAAATGAACCATTGCTTGATTATGTATGTCTTGTTGTATACGGTATGAGCTAACATACTTGTATGCCGGTGTGGTCTACCGTAGTGTATAGACCGACTCATAGTGAGTAGCGATTGACTAGAAACCCGTAGATTGGGTAGTTTCATAAATAATGGAAACGTGCAAACACACAAGTTGTCGATTAAAGTATAATGATAAAGCAATGAATGAACCCACTAGAATGTGAGGAGATGTACGGGATGAGTAAACACCCGATAACGGTTAGAAAACCATATTGAAACAATCCACGAAATAAATAAGAGTGGAGAGGTAAATGAACCTCCATCAAGAGGATGGAAGTTAGTCCAATGATATGAATATGTAGTAACGGTAAGAGAGACCTAAGGGACCCTTTAACTCCCTTGAGACATGGTCAACCTCTTACTTGAGGATTTTACCCGGTATAAGTAAATAACCGAAAGTATAAGTATATGATGTAAGGGTAACCCTTAAACCTAAGATTACCCAAACTTAAGTAATGTTCCCAAATCGTTAGGAACATCGAGAGAGATGCTCCTAGATTAATGTACATAATTATATTATAACTCTGAGAGAGGAGTGTATGGGAATGTGAGAAGTCCGAGAGTAGTCGGTCCCATGTGAAAGTAAAGAACTAAGAGAGAGTTCCGGGAGCTAGTTGAACTATGCTCGAGAGCCATGAGTTTTGGCTTAAGAAGTATTAAGAGAAATAAGCGTGACGTAGGAGACCTGAAGTGTCTTGAGAACTATAGGAGCTTGAGTATTAGTAACCCAAGAGTGTGGGTGAGATAAAGAGTAAGTATCCAAGAGAATGGGTGAGGATAATGAAATACCCCTAAATTAATTTAAATTAATTTAGGGGATTTCTTTTAATAAATATTAAATTATTATATGGAATTATAAATATTACATTATTATATGGAATTATAAATATTAATTATTATATGGAATTATAAATATACATTATTATATGGAATTATAAATATTAAATTATTATATGGAATTATGTATACTAAATTATTATTGGAGTTGTGAAATGCATTTAGGGGTTTTCTCCTATTTAACCCTAATTATTATACATTATTATATAGTATTATGAATTTAATAATAAGATTTATAAGTCAATAAATCTTGGGAAAATTCCTCAACACTCCAACTATATTATAAAGATTTTAGGAAGTGTTGGAACATTGTTTTGAAACATAAAAGTCAGTATAAAATTCTAGAAACCTTAAAGCTTGTTAAGCCTTGCTAGGGTTGACTTTTTGAGAATGGTCAAAACCAGGCCATGAAACCTATACCAATAAAAAGGTTATGGAAAACCATGAAGATCGATAAAAAGAACGTCAAAAACGGATCATCCTAGCCAAAGTTATGCTAGATTGAAGTTTGAATCAAAAATTTGATAGATGCCACGTGTCACTCTATCACGGGTCGCCAACACTTAGCCGGATTCTATCCCCTGAATTTCGGTAACAGATTTCAGTGTTTTGCCCTAACATTAGACGGCTATATCTCATTCATCTCTCCATATTTTTCAATGCCGTCTTCTTTGTTGTCTTCTCCTACATTCCCTCTAAACTACTATAACTCATACAAACCCTAACTCATTCTGAATCAACCGAAAAATCGAGTCAAAGTAGCCACCCTGCAAAACCGAAACTGCAATTCCAGTTTTCTCTTCGAATCAGGTAATTTCGATCAGCCATAACTTCTTCGTTATCCTTCCAAATTCCATGTTCTTTAGCTCGTTTTGAAGAGCTCTAATTCCTCTAAAACTTTCATGTTTATGGTTTAAGCTAATTCTCAACCGATTGGAGGGGAAAGGTGTCTAAAGTTTCGGTTTTTGCCAGCACATAAAATCATAACCGAAACAGTAAGGTAAACTCGCAACTTCTAGATTCAATTTCTTTCTGTGTGATGCGAGTTAGGATTAGTTCTTGCTATCAATACGTAGATCTAAGTTTGCTCTTTCCAATGAGCCCTTACACATAACCTAACTCAATCTGTGCTGCAAGTTATAGATCTTCGAAGTTGGCCTCATGAACTGCTCAAGTTCGAGTTTTTCCAGTTTTTTCCGAATTCGATTTCACTAAATTCGCACAACTCCGGTAAGTTTCCGATCAATTACTCCGTTTTGTCAAACCTTGTCATGTTTCCGACCTAACCCATGTTCAATTTGATCAATTACGTGTTAGATTAGGAGGATTTGTAGGAATTATTCCCGAATCGTATTCTATACCCGATATAAACCCTAACCTTCGAACAGAATTCGAAACTCGATGAACACTGCATTATAATTGGGGAAATTGGCATCAATAGAACCGGAATTCGATTTCGAATCCATAGAACAAGAATCACTCGATTTCGTTCTGTGGATTTGGAGATATCTGTGATTTAGTACTCGGGTTGCAATTCAAAACCGATGAAGAACTTGGGTTTCAGGGACCGTCCGATCGGAGTTTAAAGAATTGGACGGTCCAGATTAGATCGTGCTATTAAATAATTATTATAAGTTTATAAAATTCCAGTAAATAGTCCTAACTTGTTGGGTTAATTTAAATATCTTCCTGAATGTATTTTGCCTTGAAATTTTAACCATAGATTCCTTATTTAATCTAGTTTATTTTGATGTAAATTATTATGGTTTTGGAGTTTTTAAACATAAGTTATGATTTTTGCAAGTTACGGGTTTTCTGGAATTATTTGGCTAAATTAAAAAGATATTTTTATGAAATTAAAATTTTATAATATGTCTTAAATGTTATAGTTACAGTATATTAAATTTGGGAATTTTTGGGCAATGGTAAAAGGTTTTAAAAATTGTGTTTATGAGTTTTTCATAAGAATAACCTATAATATAAGGTTTTTAATGTAACCAAAAATTAAAGTATGGTTTGTTAATTAACTTTTAAGCTGGAGAAAATAAGGGAAAATAAATTAACATTTTATAACAGTAAGTTTATAAATGTTTCGGTATTGGCTTTTAAGAGAAGTGAAATTATTTACATATATGTATATATACTTACTTAAGTAGAAACTTATATAAATTAAGGAATTTAATTATCCTACATTTTATTTATTACTCCTTCCGTCCTGAATTGACAGTCCTGTTTGCTTTATGACACGTTTTTCCACTTCAATATTAAGCATATAAGATAAAATAATTTTATAAAACTAAATTTTGTAACATATAGTTTATCATGTAAGGAATCATATGCAAAATTTAAATTTTCAAAATTAATTTATCTTATATGTTAAAAATTGAAGTCAAATGACATGTCCAAATAGTAAACAGGACGGTCAATTCAGGACGGAGGGAGTATATTATATGGGAGTTGATATTTTTAATTAAACAAGGAATAAATATATATATATATATATTTACGCGTTAATAAAAAGGGAATTAAGTAGTAACTTAGAGTAAAACAAGGAATTAATTTAATTAACACTTATAATAACTAAATATTATAAGAACTAGAATCCTAAGATATAGTAAAAGAAATACTTTATGAAATATACTTGGAATACTGTTTAAAGTTGTATTAATAAGATAGTTTAAGTATGATATGTTACATAGGGAATGTCTTTGTTAATTTCTAATACGGGTATACTTATATATATTAAATAAATAAAGGAAACATTTTATTTTATAAACCATAGGTCGGTTGTGTAAAGCCTAGAAGTTAAAAAACATAAATAAATACAGTAAAATTTCCTAAAAATGTTATGGTATATCTTAATACATAAAAATATAGATAGATACATATATATATAAATACTTTAACATAGATGTGGGGAATAATATTCCTAGTGATAGTTATAATAAGTAGATTATATATTTATGTTAAACCTTAGGTTTTAGTCGGTGTGTAATTAAATAATCACTATTAATTTAAGGGTTTTATTACACAACATAAACTTAGCACGGTCTTGGGCTAACCTACTAAGCCCAAGTATATGAACTCCAAAAGCCCACTTTAACAGTTCAAAGAGAGTTTGGGCCACTCTCAGGAATAAATTTTAAATCATTCCAAACTAAACGAGATGGGCCTAACAAAGGATTTAGTTAACAAGTCAAGCCCAAACCTTTGTAAGAGAATAATGGTAAACCTGGAACTATTAATCAGTAAGTGAAGAAGGCTGTTAGGTTTATGAGTCTCGCAACTAATCGACACTTGGAACACCTTAATTATAGGTTACTATTGGGGAATCACTTATTCGAGTTAGTTATTGTTCTTCACATACCAGGTATGATTTCTCGTACTCAGCTTGTTGTGTTTTGGACTTTATGGAATGTTTTGTACGATTTCTCGTACTCCGATATTTTTGCTGATTGACTTGTGGAATGTTTTGGAAAACGTTAACTGACTTTAAGAGGAATTTCTAAAAAGGAAATGGTTATGTGACTAACCAGCTTGTGTGACTAACTGAGCCTTGGATGTGAGACTCACTTGGGTATTGGTTCCTTCTATTTGGTGCCCCGTTAGACATTGGCTGCTTAGGGTTTACGCTTCTGCACTCTGTAGGACTGAGTGTTTTGGTATTGCTCTAGGTAGTTAGTGATCTAGTAGGAATTTGGAAAAGGTCAATCTTGAAAATTCTTCTTTGACTCTGGATATCGTTTCATCCATGAGCTGGTTCTTAAGGTTTCGACGTGCGCGCGTTTTCAATGGTAACAGTGAGGGGCTGTATATCCCCTGTCCCAAAAGGGACGTGATAGACAGTGAGGGGCTGTATATCCCCTGTCCTTAGTGGACGTGGTAGACAGTGAGGGGCTGTATATCCCCTGTCCTTAGTAACGTGTAGACAGTGAGGGGCTGTATATCCCCTGTCCTTAGTGGACGTGATAAACAGTGAGGGCTGTATATCCTCTGTCCTAAAAGGACGTGATTGGCGGTGGGGGCCATCTCTCCCAGTTGAATTATTCCATTCTTGAGTTATTGGTTCTTGGATCTATTTATTTCCTAGTCCTTTGTGACTATCTGAGTCTTCTACTCCTAACGGGAATTGGGTTTAACTAAGGAATGGATGTTCACTAACACATGATGTGATTTTGTTCACTAACTTACTTTAGTTATTAACCTTCATTCTTATCTTGATCTTGATTTGGTGATTTGAAATGCTTTCCTCTGTGTGTTTAAGTGATTGTTTCAAGATATTATTTATTTAAGAGTTATTTTATAAGTTTGTTTTTGGAGGATCGTACCAGTTCCATTCCAGGGAACTGACCCACCCCTTCGGGGTGGGCTGCTTGGTTTTATCTTGCAGGTACGATTGATTTACAGGTGGCCACGAAGAGATGATTGGGATGGGATTAGTTTGGAGAGTGAATGTTTTTATTACTGTTATGTTTGTTAAGTTTTCTCGATTCAGACCGTACTTAATATTGTAAGTTTAATTGGTGAGGTTTGGTACCGGGTGTTTGGAACCCGATGGTCTGTACGCCTTTAGTATTTTATTCCGCTAATATGTTAAATAGGGGCGTTACAGAAATTGGTATCAGAGCGTAGTTACGCTCTGAACCCGAGAAAACAAGCCGAGTGAAATACTTAGATTATAGGTGCACTTAAAACTGGGGAACTGGGGTAGAAGTGGGAAGTGAGAATTCCAGAAAGGCGCGTGACCCTACCCCATACTTACTTCATACGAACCGTCCTTAGGACGTTATAAATATTAATACATAGATAGTTAGACTTTGCGATACGCCTTCTGAGTAACAACGACCGTCATACCAGCTAGATGTCTCGAAGAGGAGGAAGAGGAGTTGGTCCCTCAAGTGGCTATGGACCCGACGCTGTCACCCCGGAGGTCATAGCACAGATAGTGACAGCTGCATTGGCCCAGCAGCAGGCTCAGATCCCACAGCCACCACCGCCACCACCGAATGGTCCCCGGAGTTCAACTGGCTGAAGGCGGTTAACGACCTTCCTCCCCTATGAAGGCCAACCAGAACCGAGGACGTTAGAGAAGTATATAGACGAGATGCAGAAGGCCTTCACCTCTCTGCATGTTCCAGTGAATCGCCAGGTGGACATAGCGGCCTACTTTCTTCAGGGACCCGCATCGATGGTGGCAGACTGCTAGAGCCGAGCTGACGGCCCAGGCGAACTTTGACTTCCAGGCATTCCTAGTGGCCCTGAGAGCTAAATTCTATCCATCCTATCTACAAAGAGGATGAGGAGTGAGTTCGAGCAGCTGAAGCAAGGGAGTCTCTCTGTTGCTGAGTACTACAATAAGTTTGTGGAGCTGCTCGCTGTTATTGGAGAGGGAGCTTACGCTCCAAGATCTCTGGTGGACAAATTCCATACCGGCCTGAACTTCAAGATCATGACTATGATCGGTTCCACCAGGGGGATGACCCTACAGGTATGGAATATGATTTAAAATTTCTGGTACGCAAAGGTTTCTCCACTAACATATATTGTCACCACAGGAGTTAGCGGAGATGCGAATGACTGTGAGACGACCATTGCCTACCAGGACTCTGTGCTAGGCAAGAGGAAGGGGAATGGAGAAAGAGGAAATGGAGGAAACTTTTCCCAGAACTACGAGAGGAAGGGAAAGTTCTACAAGGGGAGGGACGAGAAGGCTATGGTCCCCTCCTATACTAATGCTGAGCCACTCCGCTCCCAGCCATTTCAGGGTGAGATAAATTAGAACTCCAAAGTGGTTACATCTTGTTATCAATTACTAACCTTGAGACTGAAACAGGGAACCAACTTGCAAGAAAGTTCCTCTGCAAATGGTGCAAGAAGGACCACCCGGGCAAGGATTGTAAGGGTAACCTGGTGGACTGCCACCACTGCGGTAGGAAGGGGCACAGAGCGTTCGAATGCTTCCTGAACCCGGATTCCAGGAACTACAAGCCACGCACCGGGAACCCTGCTAGAGCCCCAGTTGCTACTACTACTGGAGGAGGTCGAGGTGGCACAGGAGTGCTGGACGTTCTACCAGCCGCCCTGCCCAGAGTCATCCACAGAGGCCGGGACAGAACTACCCCCAGAGGCCGGGCAAGGCACCTGTCCTTAACATGGTGGACCGCGTCGAGGCAGCCAGTGATGACCCGAGTTCACCTGGTGAAGACTGCTTCCCTCATGAAGAGGCTTAGACCCTTATTTCTTTACATTCAGTCGTCTAGTTTTTCCTTTCGTTGTCAATGTAAAAAGGGATGAACTATAAACCCTTCATTTTGTTTAGTTACGAACCTTTCATTTCCAGTTGTGAACCATGACTTATTTATTTAATGGCAATTGTTCCTCAGCTTTCGATATTTGCTTTCCTATTTTGCCCTATACCACACCCAATATCCCTTTTGAAGCCAAACCACACCCACCAGAGAAGTGTGAGGTCTTGAGACCCGGGATGATCTTACTACGAGAGTACCTGACCCCGGCAGTCCAGTATGCATTGATCCTCAAGATCAGGGAGTTAGGTGTGAAGGAAGGAATTTTTACACCCCTACCTTCAAGAATGGTTCAACCATGAAGGTGAAGATCATGTGCCTAGGTAAGAAGTGGAACCACACCACCAAGACCTATGAAGAAGTGGAGGTGCCACCAATCCCGGAGGAAGACCATCATTAGAGCTGCAGTTAAGGCAGCACAAGAATTGGAGGATGAGCCCGTCCCAGACCTAACCTCAGACGTCTGCATCATCAATTTTTATGGAAAAAAGGTAAGCTAGGGTTGCATCAAGATAAGGATGAATCCCTAGAATCCATCACCAAAGGAGTTCCAGTGGTTTCCATATCACTTGGAGACGACGCGGAGTTCCTATTCGGTGACCAGAAGAGGATGGACCTTGCCACCAAGATCCTCCTGAAGTCAGGTGATGTACTGATCTTTGGTGGGGCAGCTAGACTCATCTACCATGGAGTGAAGAGAATCAAGCCCAACACAGCCCCCACATCCGTTATTAACCAGACTCACCTGAAACCTGGCAGATTAAACCTGACCTTTAGACAGATCTAGCTATGTACTTTACAATTTCAGCCTTGTAATCATTAAACTGCTCATGAAGCTTTCAATAAGAATGGAAATTCTAAGAATTTATTTCTTCATGTAGGAGCTGGAAATTTAGAGGTCAGGCTGAATGTGTTGGACCAGGCTCAAGCAAAGAGCAATGGAACGGTCATCACAGGTATACCAATTGACCTTGAACAACTACTTGGAAGAGTTAAATAGAAATCTTAAAACTTCACTCAATAATTGCAGGCACATTCCGAATTAATGGAGTGGAGGCCCCTCCTATTTGATTCTGGAGCCTCCCACTCCTTCATATCCCAAGCATTTCATACTAAGATAAATGCCCCCACAGAGGATATCCATGGTTGCTCTGTTTTGTGCCATCCAAAGAATTGATCAAATGCAGCAAACAGTGCAAGAATCTGAGCATGCACATCAAGGGAGCAGACTTCCTACTTGATGCCATTGTCTTCCCTGGCATGGGATTTGACATAATTTGGGCATGGACACGCTACAGCGACAGAGGTAGACTACACTGCGCAGAGCATCGTCTCCTCTTGAAGTCAGCCACAGGGATCACAGTATCATACCGAATGCAGCCTAAGCAGCCGACTGTGAAGGTTGTATCAGCATGTCCCTGATGAAGGAAGTGTCCAAGGGCGCGACTGCCTACTACTGCTATGCCCAGGATCTGAGGACGGATCCGAAGTTCAGGAGCGTTCCCATTGTGTCGGAGTACCCCGATGTTTTTCCAGAGGAGCTACCTGGACTACCACCGCTGAGAGAGGTTGAATTCAACATCGACCTCGTACCTGGCACGGGACCGATTGCCAAGGCTCCTTACCGGATGGGCCCTACAGAGATGGTGGAATTGAAGAAACAATTGCAAGAACTACTAGATAAGGGCTTCATCAGACCCATGTCTACCTTGGGGCGCTCCTGTGCTGTTCGTCAAGAAGAAGGACGGAAGCATGAGACTGTGTATAGACTACAGAGAGCTAACAATGTCACGATCAAAAACAAGTACCCACTGCCCAGGATCGATGACTTGTTCGACCAGCTGAGGGGAGCAAAGGTGTTCTCTAAGATTGATCTGCGTTCCGGATATCACCAGATAGCTGTAGCTGAGTCAGACATAGAGAAGACAGCCTTCCGGACCAGATACGGCACTATGAGTTCACAGTGATGCCGTTTGGACTGACCAATGCACCGGCGAGATTTATGGACTTGATGCAGAGAGTCTTCCAAGCCCAGCTATATAAGTCGGTAGTCGTATTTATAGACACATTCTAGTCTTCTCCAAGAGCAAAGAGGAACATGAGCAGCATTTGAGGACAGTCTTGGAGACACTGAGGGAGAAACAATTGTATGCCAAATTCAGCAAGTGTGAATTCTGGCTGGACAAGGTGTCATTTCTTGGACACGTGATCTCAGCTGAGGGAGTTTCTGTAGACCCAGCTAAGATCGAGGCAGTGAAGAGCTGGCATAGACCTCGCACCGTGACAGAGGTTAGGAGTTTCCTTGGGTTGGCTGGCTACTATAGACGCTTTGTGAAGGACTTCTCCAGGCTAGCCAAGCCCTTGACCTCCTTGATGAAGAAGACAGCCCTTTTGTATGGACAGAGGCTTGTGAGGTCTCCTTCCAGGCGCTGAAGGACGCCTTGACCACAGCTCCAGTATTGATTATCCTAGAGGGGAATGAGGGGTACGAGGTATATTGCGATGCTCAGAGAGGAATTGGTGGAGTACTGATGCAGCATGGCCGAGTAGTAGCGTATGCTTCTAGACAGCTGAAGAAGCACGAGGAAAACTACCCCACCCACGACCTTGAGCTCCTCGCCATAGTCTTCGCCTTGAAGATCTGGCGACATTACTTGTATGGAGCCACAGTCCGGATTATGACAACCATAAGAGTCTGAAGTACATCTGGACCCAGAAGGCTCAATTTGAGACAGCGACGATGGGTTGAGCTACTGGCCGATTATGACATCAACCTCCAGTACACAGAAGGGAAAGGAATGTTGTGGCAGATGCTCTGAGCAGAAGAGCTTATTCACTTCTCGCCCTGATAGAGACGACCACGATAGCTGAGGAGGTGTATGCAGCCCAGGACAGTGACGTTTATCTATAGGGCATCAGACAGAAGTAGCAGACGGGTTGACTGACGGTTTGAAGTACGACTATGAGCTGGACAGCGAGGGACACCTTCGAGTCAGAGGCAGACTCTGCGTTCCTCAGGCGATGGAACTTCAGACCAGGATTCTTTCAGAGGCTCATTCCTCGACGTTATCAGTACACCCTGGAGCCACCAAGATGTACAAGGACTTAAAGCAAATTCTGGTGGAGCGGGACGAAGAGGGACGTAGCTGATTTCGTCTCTCGATGCCTCACTTGTCAGAAAGTGAAGTTTGAGCATCGTCGACCTGGCGGCAAGATTCAGTCACTTCCAGTACCGTGCTGGAAGTTTGACGACATCAGCATGGATTTTGTGGTTGGACTCCCTCCAGCTAGAGGTGGACTGAACGCCATATGGGTTATAGTCGATAGGTTGACCAAGACAGCTAGGTTCATACCTATCAAGGACACATGGAAGGTGCCCAAACTGGCTGAGGTGTTTACCACAGAGCATATCCGGTACCATGGGGTACCGAAGATGATCGTCTCTGATCGTGACACTTGTTTCCTCAGTCGATATTGGCGTCAGGTACATGAGGCATTTTGGACTCAGCTACGACTTAGCACAGCTTTTCACCCGCACACTGATGGGCAGACTGAGAGGGCTATTCAGACATTGGAGGATATGTTGCGAGCAGTCGCTCTGGACTATCAGGGGAGTTGGGTAGAGCGTCTACACCTGGTAGAGTTCTCCTACAATAACTCTTACCATGCGTCTATCGGCATGGCACCCTTCCAGGCTCTATATGGCAGGTCGTGCCGGACTCCCTTATCATGGAGTGACCCTGCTGAGGCGGTCTTGATTGGGCCCGAGTATATTCAGACACTGTAGGATGACGTTAGGGTTATTCAGCAGCACATGAGGGCAGCGCAGTCCAGACAGAAGTCTTATGGGGATCAGCGTACCAGAGAGCTCGAGTTTCAGTTGGGAGACATGGTCTTCTTACGAGTGTCCCCGATGAGAGGGATATTCAAATTCGGGATGAGGGGGAAGCTAAGCCCTAAGTATGTCGGCCCGTACAGGATTACGGAGCGAGTGGGCCCAGTTGCTTACAGACTCGAGCTACCAGCGGAGTTGGGGAAGGTACACGATGTGTTTCACGTATCTCAGTTGAAGAAGTATATGCCTGACCCTTCTCACGTACTGCAGCCAGAGAGGTTGGAGATTGAGCCTACACTGAGGTATGAGGAGACTCCTATACGATCTTGGACACGAAGGTCCGAGAAACGAGGGGCAGATCAGTTAAGTTAGTGAAGGTTCTTTGGGAACATCATGGGGTTGAGGAAGCTACTTGGGAGACCGAGGACTCCATGAGAGTGTACCCACATCTGTTTGCATGATACTCTCTATCCTGAGGTGATTCACGTTAGTGGCGGTATGAGGGCATACCTTAGTTTTTTTAAGGGGGATATGCTGGCATACTCCTCCTTCGTTATCTCATCCGGATTATGCCTCGTTGCATTGTTAGTAAAGGGAGAACAGTATTAGTAGGGTGAGAGGTGTATGTATGTACGTAGTTTTACGTTGTGGCACAGTACTTTGTCACGTTTATGTTGTGCTTTGTTCAGTTTATATTTTTATTCACTTTGATTTGATTTCGGTACTTTGATTTCGGTACTCTCGAGTGGAATGTTGAAATGGAAATAAAGGATTGGAATGGTATGGAATTTCATTGGAATTATTATTGTCTCAGCACACCCGAAGCGGTGTGAGTGCCTATTAGTTGATTGTTAAACTTCGAGGCGAAGTTTCTTTTAAGGGGGATATACTGAAATACCCCTAAATTAATTTAAATTAATTTAGGGGATTTCTTTTAATAAATATTAAATTATTATATGGAATTATAAATATTACATTATTATATGGAATTATAAATATTAAATTATTATATGGAATTATGAATACTAAATTATTATATGGAATTGTGAAATGCATTTAGGGGTTTTCTCCTATTTAACCCTAATTATTATATATTATTATATAGTATTATGAATTTAATAATAAGATTTATAAGTCAATAAATCTTGGGAAAATTCCTAAACACTCCAACTATATTATAAAGATTTTAGGTAGTGTTGGAACATTGTTTTGAAACATAAAAGTCAATATAAAATTCTAGAAACCGTAAAGCTTATTAAGCCTTGCTAGGGTTGACTTTTTGAGAATGGTCAAACCAGGCCATGAAACCTATACCAATGAATAGGTTATGGAAAACCATGAAGATCGATAAAAAGAACGTCAAAAACGGATCATCCTAGCCAAAGTTATGCTAGATTGAAGTTTTGAATCAAAAATTTGATAGATGCCACGTGTCACTCTGTCACGGGTCGCCAACACTTAGCCGATTCTATCCCCTGAATTTCGGTAACAGATTTCAGTGTTTTGCCCTAACTTTAGACGGCTATATCTCATTCATCTCTCCATATTTTTCAATGTCGTCTTCTTTGTTGTCTTCTCCTACATTCCCTCTAAACAACTATAACTCATACAAACCCTAACTCATTCTGAATCAACCGGAAAATCGAGTCAAAGTAGCCACCCTGCAAAAACCGAAACTGCAATTCCAGTTTTCTCTTCGAATCAGGTAATTTCGATCAGCCATAACTTCTTTGTTACTCATCCAAATTCCATGTTCTTTAGCTCGTTTTGAAGAGCTCTAATTCCTCTAAAACTTTCATGTTTATGGTTTAAGCTAATTCTCAACCGATTGGAGGGGAAAGGTGTCTAAAGTTTCGGTTTTTGCCAGCACATAAAATCATAACCGAAACAGTAAGGTAAACTTGTAACTTCTAGCTTCAATTTCTTTCTGTGTGATGCGAGTTAGGATTAGTTCTTGCTATCAATACGTAGATCTAAGTTTGCTCTTTCCAATGAGCCCTTACACATAACCTAACTCAATCTGTGCTGCAAGTTATAGATCTTCGAAGTTGGCCTCGTGAACTGCTCAAGCTCGAGTTTTTCCAGTTTCTCCGAATTCGATTTCACTAAATTCGGACAACTCCGGTAAGTTTCCGATCAATTGCTCCGTTTTTGTCAAACCTTGTCATGTTTCCGACCTAACCCATGTTCCAATTTGATCAATTACGTGTTAGATTAGGAGGATTTGTAGGAATTATTCCCGAATCGTATTCTATACCCGATATAAACCCTAACCTTCGAACAGAATTCGAAACTCGATGAACACTGCATTATAATTGGAGAAATTAGCATCAATAGAACCGGAATTCGATTTCGAATCCATAGAAACAAGAATCACTCGATTTCGTTCTGTGGATTAGGAGATATCTGCGATTTAGTACTCGGGTTGCAATTCGAAACCGATGAAGAACTTGGGTTTCAGGGACCGTCCGATCGGAGTTTAAAGAATTGGACGGTCCAGATTAGATCGTGCTATTAAATAATTATTATAAGTTTATAAAATCCCAGTAAATATTCCTAACTTGTTGGGTTAATTTAAATATCTTCCCGAATGTATTTTGCCTTGAAATGTTAACCATAGATTCCTTATTTAATCTAGTTTATTTTGATGTAAATTATTATGGTTTTGGAGTTTTTAAACATAAGTTATGATTTTTGCAAGTTACGAGTTTTCTGGAATTATTTGGCTAAATTAAAAAGATATTTTTATGAAATAAAAATTTTATAATATGTCTAAAATGTTATAGTTACTGTATATTAAATTTGGGAGTTTTTGGGCAATGGTAAAAGGTTTTAAAAATTGTGTTTAGGAGTTTTTCATAAGAATAACCTATAATATAAGGTTTTTAATGCAACCAAAAATTAAAGTATGGTTTGTTAATTAACTTTTAAGCTGGGGAAAATAAGGGAAAATAAATTAACATTTTATAACAGTAAGTTTATAAATGTTTTGGTATTGGCTTTTAAGAGAAGTGAAATTATTTACATATATGTATATATACTTACTTAAGTAGAAACTTATATAAATTAAGGAATTTAATTATCCTACATTTTATTTATTATATTATATGGGAGTTGATATTTTTAATTAAACTAGGAATAAATATATATATATATTTACGCGTTTATAAAAAGGGAATTAAGTAGTAACTTAGAGTAAAACAAGGAATTAATTTAATTAACTTATAATAACTAAATATTATAAGAGCTAGAATCCTAAGATATAGTAAAAGAAATACTTTATGAAATATACTTGGAATACAGATTAAAGTTGTATTAATAAGATAGTTTAAGTATGATATGTTACATAGGGAATGTCTTGTTAATTTCTAATACGGGTATACTTATGTATATTAAATAAATAAAGGAAACATTTTATTTTATAAACCATAGGTGGGTTGTGTTAAGCCTAGAAGTTATTAAACATAAATAAATACAGTAAAATTTCCTAAAAATGTTATGGTATATCTTAATACATAAAAATATATATAGATACATATATATATAAATACTTTAACATAGATGTGGGGAATAATATTCCTAGTGATAGTTATAATAAGTAGATTATATATTTATGTTAAACCTTAGGTTTTAGTCGGTGTGTAATTAAATAATCACTATTAATTTAAGGGTTTTATTACACAACATAAACTTAGCACGGTCTTGGGCTAACCTACTAAGCCCAAGTCTATGAACTCCAAAAGCCCACTTTAACAGTTCAAAGAGAGTTTGGGCCACTCTCAGGAATAAATTTTAAATCATTCCAAACTAAACGAAATGGGTCTAACAAAGGATTTAGTTAATAAGTCAAGCCCAAACCTTTGTAAGAGAATAATGGTAAACCTGGAACTATTAATCAGTAAGTGAAGAAGGCTGTTAGGTTTATGAGTCTCGCAACTAATCGACACTTGGAACACCTTAATTATAGGTTACTATTGGGGAATCACTTATTCGAGTTAGTTATTGTTCTTCACATACCAGGTATGATTTCTCGTACTCAGCTTGTTGTGTTTTGGACTTTATGGAATGTTTTGTACGATATCTCGTACTCCAATATTTTTACTGATTGACTTGTAGAATGTTTTGGAAAACGCTAACTGACTTTAAGAGGAATTTCTAAAAAGGAAATGGTTATGTGACTAACTCAGCTTGTGTGACTAACTGAGCCTTGGATGTGAGACTCACTTGGGTATTGGTTCCTTCTATTTGGTGCCCCGTTAGACATTGGCTGCTTAGGGTTTACGCTTCTGCACTCTGTAGGACTGAGTGTTTTGGTATTGTTCTGGGTAGTTAGTGATCTAGTGGGAATTTGGAAAAGGTCAATCTTGAAAATTCTTTTTTGACTCTGGATATCGTTTCATCCATGAGCTGGTTCTTAAGGTTTCGACGTGCGCGCGTTTTCAATGGTAACAGTGAGGGGCTATATATCCCCTGTCCCAGAAAGGGACGTGATAGACAGTGAGGGGCTGTATATCCCCTGTCCTTAGTGGACATGGTAGACAGTGAGGGGCTGTATATCCCCTGTCCTTAGTGGATGTGGTAGATAGTGAGGGGCTGTATATCCCCTGTCCTTAGTGGACGTGATAAACAGTGAGGGGCTGTATATCCCCTGTCCTAAAAGGACGTGATTGGCGGTGGGGGCCATCTCTCCCAGTTGAATTATTCCATTCTTGAGTTATTGGTTCTTGGATCTATCTTATTTTTTTTCCTAGTCCTTTGTGACTATCTGAGTCTTCCTACTCCTAACGGGAATTGGGTTTAACTAAGGCAATGGATGTTCACTAACACATGATGTGGTTTTGTTTCACTAACCTTACTTTTATGTTATTAACCTTCATGCTTATCTTGATATCTTGATTTGGTGATTTATGAAATGTCTTACTCCTCTGTGTGGTTTAAGTGATTGCTTTCAAGCTGATATTTATTTAAGAGTTATTTTATAAGTTTGTTTTTGGAGATTAGTACCAGTTCCATTCCAGGGAACTGACCCACCCCGTTCGGGGTGGGCTGCTTGGTTTCATCTTGCAGGTACAAATTGATTTACAGGTGGCCGCGAAGAGCATGAGTGTTTGGGATGGGATTAGGTTTATGGAGAGTGAATGTATTTTATTACTGTTATGTTATGTTAAGTTTTCTCGAAGTTCAGACCGTAACTTAGATATTTGTAATAGTTGTAATTAGTGAGGTAGGTACCGGGTGTTTGAACCCGATGGTCTGTTAACGCCTTTAGTATTTTACTTCCGCTGCAATTATGTTAAATAGGGGCGTTACAAATAAGAATAAGTAACCCGAGTGAATGGGTGAGTTATTGAATAAGTAACCAAAGCATAGTGAGGTAGAAACCCTCAAGGCGTAAGAGCAAATTAATACAACTAACAACCTTGTTATTTTAGTTAAGGATTGTATTCCATGGGTGAATGTGAATCCTTGTGTTGTGTACATATGTAATGTATTGCTATGTTGCATGATGATTGAATTAAAATGAATCTCATGCTCTTGACAAAAGACCGAATATGTTGTCGGCATCCGTATATTGTAGACTCGGTATAGTAAAGAAATGAATTGAGCATTGTGTTTGTATTGTGTCCTCTGTTGTTCCATTCCGTATTTTACGTATGGTTAGTCCGGTTACGCCACGAGGTTTGCTACTCGTGTATCGACACCCTCTGTTTAATTTAGAGTTCCGTTACGAGTTTTTATGGTAAATGTGACAGTTTAAGAGGTAGTACGAGTTTAGCAGTTGGGGTGTTACAAAAATGGTATCAGAGCGAAGTATCACTCTGATGACTGGAAATACCGAGCTTAGGAAATACCGAATTAGGAATTAGAGACTTAGGGCTAAGGGTCGAGTGGTAGCGTGAGAGATGCGCTAGTTAGGAACTTCCAGTATGAACTGGATACCTATAATACCAAACCCGCCCTCCAAAACCCCCGTATTAAAAGCTCGGGAGAGAACGCCAGAGAGACGGGGAAACCCGATCTGGTAGTTATTTGATACTTCAATATGAACCAGAACCTGCCATAAGGTAGATTCTAGAACCGGAAACCCCGGAGATGAACTCAGCTGGAATGACTATAACCGCACTTAATGGCGGGAGATCGAGAAATCCTAATCCAAGAAGACCGGAATCTGTGGCAGCATGGGGCGGCATGCCTAGCAGTCGCGAGAACCCAGCCGGCCGAGCAGCAGTATGAAGGAAAGCACCAACCGTGCAACAAGGCGGATTCATGAGAAGCAATGAAACCGAGACATATGTCTACAGACTGCCATAGTTAAATAATGTCACCAACGGTATACTAACTGACTAAGAACCTAGTCAAGGGTAGATACACCCACCCTACCACACCCAAAAAGGCTACAACACCTAGCATACAAAGCTTAGACAGCTACGAGCACATCTACGGGATGTACCTGAATAGGACTACTGAAGTAGTGCCTAAATGTGTTAAACCTCGGTAACCACAGTAAAGACGTGGGAACGGGCAATGAGGTAGAGCATAGAACTAACTAATTAAGGAACTCCGAGAGTGGAGAAGCACCTAAATGAATGAGAGTCATGTCAAGACGAATGAGAACCAGCTCTAAGGAGTAGTTATCCAACTAAAGGATCAAGGAAGAGCCGACAAGGCTACCAAATGTAATGTGAACAATACCGAAACCGGTATGAGTTATCCCAAAAACCGCTTGTACCGCGCCCTTGCCACGGGAAGTGCAGTAAAAACGGGACTATTAAGTGGAGCTTTGACAAGCGACCAATACTTTGCAAGTACCAAGATGGGGAGAGATGCCAATATGGCAAGACAACCCTAAGAATTTTGTAACGAAACCTTGGAAAGGCTTAACGGCCTGACCACTGTATTGAAGAGCATACCAGTTGGTGAGAAGCTAGATCTGGTAAGAAGTAACCGGCATTAAAATGCCGTGAAGATTTTTATTTTGAAAACACAAATTTTTCTTTCAAAACGCAAAATTTTCCAAAAACCCCCAAATTTAAAAACCAAACCAGAGAACCACGGTAAGTTATCGTAGGACGATATAAGAGGAGTTGGCAACAGAATACTTCACCTAGGTGTACATAAACGAGACATGGAACGACCGCACTCTGAAGGAGCTTGAGGGCCTGACAGACTAGTTATGAGTTGGTCGGGTAAGTGGTAACGTCTCAATAAGATACTCCATGTATGTATACAAGTAGAGTACATAACACGGGAAGTAGTCGACTCCATACTACGGACGAAAGAACCAATTCAAACCAAGACAGCTGGGCACCTTGAATGATCGAAGAACACAGAGAAGCTCACCAAGCTAAAGGAGTCTAGAATCCAGTAAGATGACGGACCCAAGGATATAGCGTTAAGAAGTGCGAGAAGCGCAGAGTATTAAGTATAGACATTAGATGTCTTAGGAATTCTGAAGGAAACACATGATAACAGGAATGAATACCCAGCGTAAACAAGATGGCGAAGGACGAAAATGAACACGTCAATGTTCGATCAACAGAATAGAATTCCCATAGTTGTAACACCCCAACTCAATCCAAATGTGGTCTCGCAACTTAACATCATACATATAAACATGTCACAGCGGAATCCTTTACACTCCAGGACCTTGCCACGGTCTGACTACAGAATATACCGAACATTAGTACATAACAACCTTAACCAAATACATATCCTTCTTACAAGCCCCTGACATCCTATACATCTTACTAACTCAATTGCCATACGAGTGTACATGCACAACTCGTAGGCCACGCTCAACCCGTAACACTTGTATCCCCTTCTTACTCTCGCGACGGCCGCCTCCTGATGTTCACCTGTGTAGTAAAAACAGCCCCCAAAGGGGGTCAGCACGAATGCTGGTACGATCCTCTCATGGCCCCCAAGCTAACGTGGCTACGACGACTAATTGTCGATAGCATGGAGGTTGATTAGATGCACAACATAATAGTAAGTGCAGTAAACAACAAACCAAATTTGAACAATCAAAGTTCACACACAATGAACGACTTAAGTGCGTTCCCTTAATTAGAGAGTTAATTATTTAACTCCTTAAGTTATATTTCCTCTTAATCTTAGTCCATCCTTATCTCACCTCAATCTTAGTCTTATCTTAATCTTATAAACAACCATCCATTAATAAGGTGTGGATGTAGCTTATCTTGGTCTTAATAAATCAAACCATCCTTTAAAGAGGAATGGTTGCAACTTATCTTAACCTTACCTTAATCTTAACCTTTACTTATTCTCAGTATACAAACCGTTCCTGGAGGGGAATGGTTGTAGCTTAATTTCAAACCTGGGATTTAGGTGATCCCACCGCACCATCTTAATGCCACCTACCTGGACGGGAGTCCAGCGTAGCTGAGCCGACAACCGGCCCTAGGCTACAAGTCCGAAGACAAGTTCTTAAGCGGAAGTCGAATCTGCTATAGATACCGACCCCGTTTCCTTAGCATGCATGACCGGAGTCAGTCCCGGGTTCCTCACTCCCCCCTTAAGTTCCAGTTAGTAGTAGTCTCAAGACCATGTTTGTTGGTTAACCTCTTTCGGTTTATATCAAACTCATATTAGGGAGTGTTCCTTAGTCTCACTCAATTCCTTACTAAACTTTGGTTAGTAAGTTCTCACGGTATGTTGTGTTAGTTTTCAAACATCGCACAACAATTCAATAAACATAATATTTCGGTTGCATGCTTTATCTTGCTTAGTGAGCACACAAAAACAAATAGCACACAAGCCGAGGGACACCTCGTTAGCAAGCAGGTCACAAGAAGAACTGTACCGTTCACTGTTGGTCGTTCGGTCGTTTACTCTCCTCTGGAGTCCAACTTCTTAAACCCTAAAACATTCATTCAATTTTAGGTTGTTAATTACTTATCCAATTAAGCTAACTTACTTAACTCACTTAGTCACTAATGATCCCCATCTAACACCACTTAAGTTCTTATACACTTAATCTTAAGTGAATCACTTCTCCTCATACCTTACACTTATTCACCCACTTAATTATCATTGTCACGCACCAAACATGTCTTAAACAACCTTATACTATCATTACATATCAATCCCCACCATTAGATATCATTTCCTAACCTTTAACAATGTTTTTGGTCAAAACAGCACCGCGTCCGAACTTGTGTCCGAGCTTACCAAGTTCGAACACAAGTCGAGACTCAAAAGGGTGCAACCAGACGTGTGTCCGAACATGTGTCCGAACTTCCCTAAGTTCGGACATGGGTCGAGGAAAAATCAAAGGAAGAATTTCAAGTGTCCGAACATCTAAGTCCGGACGGTAGTTCGGACTCTAGTCGAGACTCAAAAATTCTAATCGCAACAGGGCATGTCCGAGCTTCCAAATTCGGACGAAAGTTCGGACAGGCCAGAATATTCATCTTCTACACCCTTAAACACTTATCTCCTTTCTTGCAAAAATGCCCAACTCTTCCACAAGTGTCCCATTATGTATTAATACCATATAGGCACTTAAACTCACCTTAGAACATCCTTCGAAACCTCTTTAACCATTTTCTCAATCCTTACAAGAATTTCTAACACTTGTTACTTTTTTACTTATTTTTCCAACATGTAATTTTTGTCTAAAACTCTAACTATCCAAAGTGTTTCCTTCCCAATCAATATAACTTCCCCCTAAGCATTATGGCACTACATCTTTGCTTGTTAAACCTTCCAAGGTCATCTTGCATGTCCATGCACAATTTCTCTTCTTTTCATTTGTTACTCATCACTCCTAAACTCTTGAGCTTACTTATACGTTGCTTTCTATTACCTTAACACCTTGACATTGTTCTTCATTTACCTTGACCATATTACACCCTCCTTAGGCATTTCCACCTCTTTTATGCATCTTACTCACCATTCTCATGATCATACACTCTTATACGTTTCTAGTCAATTTCCTACACAATCGACAACATTCTCCTTCAATCTTCACTCCCATAACCTAAGTCCACTCATTACCATCTAACTAAAACCTTATTGTTCCACCACTAGTATCCTTTTCACTTACACAAGCTTCCCAAAATTCTCACGGTTATATTCCCTAGTTCATACCTAAATCATCTTAAGCATTATACACCTTCTTCTTCAAATTCATGCACAAGTCTCACCATTCCTCTTATCATGACTTTGGTGTGTTCAATACACCCATCTAAACTCTAATTCCTCATATACAACTCTAGGTCATCCTGAATCTCAAGAACTACTTAGTTAACTCATTTCCACTCAAATTCCTCTTCATGCTCCCTAGTAAACCCTAGGGCATATTAACCCACCACCACCACTTAAACACTTTGTTTTCTATTCAAATTTTGCCATAGCTTCTCTAGTATCTTATCATGCCCAAACACATTGTTTTCCTCATTCAAACATCTCACACACATCAAATTCTTCCTCATCATATCTCATCACCCAAACCAACTCATCACAACAAACTCAATGTATTGCAATAATCTTAAATTGCATAGCACTAAAGCTCTTAAATGACATGGCTCTTAGTCCCTTAAATAACTTAAATTTAAACACTGAATTTCCCACATATAAAAGCTTTCCACCTGCATATACACCCATCAATCTCATAGTAGTTATAATGCTCTTATAACTCATCTTAAACTTATATTACTAACTCATTCTCATTGGCTCCTTAGTCACAAGTTCATAAGCTTGTTCAAATTGTTTTTTTCCTAGGTTATATAACCCATTGCTTAATGTAAGCTCTAAGCCACATTAGTACTGATCTAAAACTCATTCCTTAAACCTTAAACCACCATTAGGTTAGTAATTTACCTTGTTTTCTCAAGCTCATCTTATCTTCCTCCTTAGACCTTCTTGTTGAATGAATATCGGCCACCACTTAAATTTCCGTTGCCAATGTTCTAATCAATTTACATTGGCTCTCATGAGTGCTAAATAATACATTAACCTTAAGGAATGAAAACCTAGGTTAAAATGTGTTCTAAGGTATAAAAGTGGATGATTACCTTGAAGTCTCAAAGTAGACTTGGGCATTGAGTGAAAGAGGACCTCCACTAGTCCTTGGTGAATAAAACAAGCTAGAATAAGGCATAAAAACAAAGCCCCATGAGTAGTAAATTTTCGGCCATGTAGAAGAAGTGGTGGAAATATGGTTTTTCTTATATTTTCCTTACCTTGAATGAATGGAGAACCAAATGGGCTCTTCAAACTTGATTTTCCTCCATCAATGGAGTTTCCTCTTGGCACCAAAATGGAGCTTTGAAGGATTTGAAAAGATAGAAAGATAGGTCTTGGCCTAACTAAGAGAAATCTATACTTGGTTTTTGATTTGGAGCAAAGATGAACACTTGGTGAGCAATTGAAGGTGAAGCACCCATGGATGGAGCTCTCTCGGTTTTGGAGCAAGAGAGACGAAGATATGTAGCTTATTAGAGATATTTTGCTTTTATAAAGCAAATAATAACTTTACTTATTTCCCTCTTCTTTTCTTTAATTGAATGACTCATGTGGTTACTCACCACTCTCAAAAATCGGCCCCCTTGTTAAATAAGGGTATGTTTGGCCTTTATTGACCAATTAACTAAACTAAGTTGATTAAAGACTAAACTAGTCACTATTTGGCACTATTCTCAAATTAGTGCACATATTTCTGAAATGTTTGATTTCCCATTGATTTAGGCTTCCTAATGTGATACTAATTATCACACATGTTGATTAAAGAGTAATGATCGGCATTTAGCCACTCAAAACTCAATTCTAAGACAATTTCTCAAAAATGTGCTTTAAGACTTCTTAAAGCATATTTTGTGTTTTAACTTGTTTTCAAGCTTGGTTTTCTTTGCTAATTAATTTAAAATATCCATTAGCATATTACTAAAGTCTAATAATGGTATTTGGGTGCTAATTAAAGTCACTCCAAGCTTAGAGCACGTTTTTGCCCAAATTGCCCTTAAGGCACTTTCTTGTGTTTTCCTTGGTTTAAATTGTCTACCAATCTTTCTAAGGCATATTCTAGCCTTACTACATCATAATTTGATGTTTACTTAGCATACTTAGGTTTGGGGTATTTCAATCTACCCCCCTTAAAAGAACTTTGTCCCCAAAGTTCCCATGCATCTTATCTTATTAGAATACATGTCTTACCTGATTCCATAGATCACATAGATTATACTTATGTATACTTAAACTCATTGAATCATTAGATCCGCCATTATCTTATACTTAAATATCACACAACATGCTTAAGCATGTATAGCACTCAAAATTCTCTTTGTTCCTTTTGATGATTAAAACATTCACATAGTTTCCAACGTATTCCCCCATGTCACCGGTCCGTAGACAATGGCTCATTCTTCCTCGTCACCATGGGCCAGAATACAAAACACTCTGCTCTCCCCATGTCACCGGTCCGAAGACAAAGGCTCGTGCGTCCTTGACTTCATGGGCGAGACTCAGTAAAAAGGTAATCCTTTTTACGAGGTCATGTGAGGAATAATTCCTCTAATTAAAAATACAATCAAATCCAATTTCATTTTATCCTAATGCCTCTATCCTTAGCGTGATTTAATTGTGACCACTGTAGGGAGTTTCAGGAATCATCCAACCCTGATGTGATCAGCATCAGTGTAGAACTATCCTTCCACCCCAATTTGTGTTCGGTTTCCCTTGATCCCTAGAAAATCAAGTTCCACCTCCCACGTCATTTTCAAACATCCAAATAATTCACTCATGTCCAATTTTCTATCTTTTTAGTCTTTCTAATCGTAATCAATACATCTCCAAAGTGTGGACTCAGTCCATCAAACATTCCCGATTCATCTCTTAGTACTCACCTCAGGGCTTAAATTCCTACTAAGTTCTATTACAGTCTCATACCAACTCTCACCAACTCTCACCATCTTATACCTCATAGGATTACAATTTCCTTCCTCATACTCATATCAAATAATATCTCATAGTGTTATCTTATTCTTATCTCACATGTAGTTTCATATCGACTCATACCTCATATATTCCTTATTCCTTAAATCTCCTTAATCCTCTTCCTTAATTCCCTTAACTTGTACTCACACCGGAGTTAACAAGATAGGTACTTAATATGTATGGTATTCACATCTTCTGTGTGTAATAACCATGATTTTATCTCAAAATGTTTATGTAAAACATATTCTCAAATTATTTTGTGCTATGCACACCGTAGTTTATGTACTTAGTACACAAACATACACTAAGCGGTTTTCGCTCTACCCCCCTTAAATTGGATTACGCCCACATAATCAACATTATATCATCCTTGAACATAAGTTCAAGATGTCTAATTCTCACCAAGCATTCTGGCTTCTATGTCATCTATTTTACTTATAATCCGATCAGAAATTACTTAGTCTCTGTATCAAGGATTCTTAACGGTACTTGTACCATATTCTTAACTTAGTTTGGTCTAATCTCAAAGGTAGTGGTCTGCTAGCTTCAGCTGCGCGACTCTGATAATCTTAGGCATAACCGCCTTTCTAATCGTTCATAGTATTGTATATCCTTCTGCCTCCTTACAGTTTAGGAATATTGGTCTCTCAGTGGACATGTGTTATCTTTTATATACACGGCCTTAATGAGTTGTAACTCGTCTATCCATTCTCCTTGAAGATCTTATGTTCATACTCTTATGTGGTTTTCTCGCATGTCTAAATTGTGTTGCTCTGGGGGGCACTCTTCTCTTCTCATTTCCACCTGACCTTGGTCTGAGGATGACCCTTAATTTGAAACTACTGTTTAGTGCTTATTGCGTTTTACAGCCTTATCCTTAACACTTTAAGACATGTCCAATATCTGTGCTTATCAATCCGTGCTCTTCGCACTTCATAGTCCTTAGTTATTTGTTCTCTGATTCCCTTGTGTTGTTGGTTCAACTGAATTCTTGTCTTCCACTGTTTGTGGTAATAGCCGCTCTTGTCTGATCTTGCGTCGTTGTCCGTGGTACGGAGTCGACTACTTCCCGTGTTCCTTACACCACTCGTCTACATGCATGGGGTACCTTACTGCTACATTACTACTTACCCAACTAACTCATAAATGAGCGTGTCAGGCCTGCAAGCCCCTGTGGGGTGCAGTCGTCCCACGTCTCGTTTTAGTAAACTCATAGTGTCCGTCACACGTTTAGCTATTGCTAATTATGAAGTATTCTGTTGTCGATCTCCTCTTTCATCGTTCCATAATAACATTTATTGCTTTTCTTGAAGTTAATCAAGGGGAATCCATTTACTGTGTTCTTGGGTATGGTATGCTCTAGCTCCTTTCTGTATTCCGTATTGACTCAATTTCTTAGTAGCTTAGGTCTCTTTCCATAGAGCCTCTTATCTTCTTTCTCATATTTATTCTACTAGGAATGTACTTCTAGTTCCTTAAGGAATGGGTTGTTTCCTGTGTAATCTTACTAAACCAGGTCCAGACTACTGGCATCAATGCACAGTTCGTCTACCATCTTATTTCCTTACTTATGCTGGTCTTAGTTCATGAATCTAATTGCCTAAATGTCAATATTTGACGGCTTATACATAATGGTCGCTTTACTGCGCACCATGACTTAATCCCCTTATATGCATATTGTCCTTAAGACCTCTGCTACCGTGGTAGTTGGTCTTTACCATGTTGCCCATTGATGGTGCAACTACTTACTCACTTATTCTAACATCTTACCTTATACTCAATCTCTCCTTGGTGTAAACACACTGGGGTTTCTCTAATTTCGGTATTTGGCGGTTGCCGTACCGTGCTGTAATTTTTGTTATCTCTTAACACGAAGGTGTTTCCATCCTTTATGATGTTATTTACCATGTACTTTAACCGGTTACTGAAGAAGTCGTCCGCTATATCACAAGCTCTTCTGAGCATTGGTCATTTGACGTGTCATTATGTGCACTCACAATGTTTATCTCTGACAATTGCTGATTCTTAAATCATGGGTGTTGGATATGAGGTCTGTCTCTGCAGCCTTCCTTCTACTCAAGTGCATCTGGTACGTTCTAAGGTAATCTCAAGGTTTACAATTTCCATTCTCTAACAAAAGTATTATTTCTCTAATAAGTGAAAGCCCTTTCTGAGGGGTTTATTCCCACTCTTGGCCTCACGACAAGGAGAGGTATCCCCATCCTAAAAGGCATGGTTCGTTCTCCGCCCCTGCCAATGTACTATCTCATTATTCTCATTGGTGCCTTTTTCCTGGCAATATTTTCCACAATCTAAGTTATAGGTTTGGTAACCATTCATATCTACGAATTGTAGTTCCTTCGTGGCTTAAATAAGCTCTCTTACAACCCACTGCGCCTCGGGCTCTGATGTGGTTAACATCCTTGGCTCGTAGGCTCTTAGTGCTTAATGTCTCAGTTCATTACTTGTATTCTTACTCATCCGTAGGGTATTCTCATAAGTTTCTGGTCTTTTGAACCCTATCCACCGTTAGGTTACATACTAATGTTGTATCGGATTCCATGGTAAGTTGCTGCATCCTGCTTCCTGCTATGGTAGTTTATTCAGGTGATCTGAGGTCACTTAGTGTCTTTGACAATACTGTCATTTTACTAGACCTATGTCTTTTAGCAATTACGGATTAGTTTGTATTAGGCATCTGCCTTGCGGTGTCTAAGTCGGAAATCATCCTGTCATCTTTTGCTTCCATCTCAACGCTTTGTTCAACTTTTGTTGACTACGCCACCCGTTGATGATCACTCATACTTGGGTGTTAATGAGTTAGACGAACAGTATTAGCTGTCACTCATCAATTATTTGGCTCGACTATACCCGCTCTGTGTGGGTAGTCCTCTGAGCTTCCCTCTATCGGGATTGTATATCTTTAATCCTTAGTAGGTTATAGCTTACGTTCATTTCTTCTATTCTTGTTTCCGGGGTTTTCTAACATATTCAACGAAGATTGTTGTTATTGGTATTCTTAATGGTCATCTTGGGAGTTCTATCCCGCTCTTCTTGGAAGACGTTATGTCAACGGTCTCAATGGTATCTTATTATACATTTCTTGTATGTTGTTGTTTACGTAGTGTTTTGCTCGCATTATTGAGCGATCTCTTATGTTCTTCTCTTTGAGATCCGGGTTTAGTGTTCTTACCGTACTGTCGGTTGTTGTTGAAGTAGGTTATACCGTTGCTAATATTTATATGGTTTACTATTTCGTCCAAGTTCCGCTCCCGGCTGACTGGTGTGTCACCTCATCTCATCATGGTCAGGCCGTCGGGCCTTTCCAAGGTCTTATTCTTCCGTTCTTACGGATTTACAATCCGGTATTAATATGTGTTACAACTGTAGCGTTCTCCTATCTTGCCATGATGGCTTTCCGTGTAGCTTAACTGTGGTAGTACTTGCTATAGCAAGTGCGCCATGCAGGATGGGTTATTGGTACAAGGTACATTGGTAGTGATACTTCCTTCTAATTTCCATGTAATTGGTAGTCCTCTGGACTCCTTCGATAATCTCTTATTTTGGGTAACTGACCATCTTGTAGTTTCCAAGTCGTTTTGATAGTGCTATCATTTATCAGGGCGTTCCTCTTCCTGAGGGAACCCCTCATTATTTTCTTATGTCTTAATCCTCGCTCCCGTCCCCACACATTTTGTCGTGGTTACTAAGTATTGGTTCTCCCTTAGGCACTACATCGTAGTCCTATTCCGGTATTCAGTTTGTATGAGTTCCTATCGTCGTCCGCGTTATGTCGGCCAGGTTTGTAACCTTCTTCATTGTATGGGGTTTGGAGTTCCGGTTTCTAACTGGACTTTCCAGTAATCTTAACCCTCGTGCCTGTATTATCCACGGTTATGCTCATTTGGACCACTGTCCGGTGCTCATGTCGCCTAACCTTTCTTACCCATTGCACTCGTAATGCTTTTCTTATCATTGGTAATGCGGTGTAACTCGACTGCGTAGCATGTCGACCCATGTTGCCGGTAATTTCCATTCTCTTACTGATAGAATTCCATTGGTAGCGCCTGTTTCACTGATGCGCTCCATTAAAACGTTCAAGTTCTCATAATCTGTTGTTCAACAAGATGTTTCTCGCATTGCTTATCGTTAACTAACTACCAGATCGGGTTTTCCCGAGTAAGAGAAGGCTTTCTTCTCTCTGGCGTTTGTCCCCCATAATTCAAGCAAGGGATGTGGAGGGCGGGTCTAGGTACTATGGATATCCGGTGAACACCGGGAAGTCCTAGCTAACGCACCTCTCACTCTAACACTCAACCCTTAACCCATAACTCAACTTCAACCTCAGTATTCTCCTAAGTTCGGTAATTCTTATCTTCAGAGCGTAACTACGCTCTGATACCACTTTTTGTAACACCCCAACTCAATCCAAATGTGGTCTCGCAACTTAACATCATACATATAAACATGTCACAGTGGAATCCTTTACACTCCAGGACCTTGCCACGGTCTGACTACAGAATATACCGAACATTAGTACATAACAACCTTAACCAAATACATATCCTTCTTACAAGCCCCTCACATCCTATACATCTTACTAACTCAATTGCCATACGAGTGTACATGCACAACCTGTAGGCCACGCTCAACCCGTAACACTTGTATCCCCTTCTTACTCTCGCGACGGCCGCCTCCCGATGTTCACCTGTGTAGTAAAAACAGCCCCCAAAGGCGGTCAGCACGAATGCTGGTACGATCCTCTCATGGCCCCCAAGCTAACGTGGCTACGACGACTAATTGTCGATAGCATGGAGGTTGATTAGATGCACAACATAATAGTAAGTGCAGTAAACAACAAACCAAATTTGAACAATCAAAGTTCACACACAATGAACGACTTAAGTGTGTTCCCTTAATTAGAGAGTTAATTATTTAACTCCTTAAGTTATATTTCCTCTTAATCTTAGTCCATCCTTATCTCACCTCAATCTTAGTCTTATCTTAATCTTAGAAACAACCATCCTTTAATAAGGTGTGGATGTAGATTATCTTGGTCTTAATAAAACAAACCATCCTTTAAAGAGGAATGGTTGCAACTTATCTTAACCTTACCTTAATCTTAACCTTCACTTATTCTCAGTATACAAACCGTTCCTGGAGGGGAATTGTTGTAGCTTAATTTCAAACCTGGGATTTAGGTGATCCCACCGCACCATCTTAATGCCACCTACCCTGGACGGGAGTCTAGCGTTGCTGAGCCGGCAACCGGCCCTAGGCTACAAGTCCGAAGACAAGTCCTTAAGCGGAAGTCGAATCTGCTATAGATACTGACCCCCTTTCCTTAGCATGCATTACCGGAGTCAGTCCCGGGTTCCTCACTCCCCCCTTAAGTTCCAGTTAGTAGTAGTCTCAAGACCATGTTTGTTGGTTAACCTCTTTCGGTTTATATCAAACTCATATTAGGGAGCGTTCCTTAGTCTCACTCAATTCCTTACTAAACGTTGGTTAGTAAGTTCTCACGGTATGTTGTGTTAGTTTTCAAACATCGCACAACAATTCAATAAACATAATATTCCGGTTGCATGCTTTATCTTGCTTAGTGAGCACACAAAAACAAATAGCACACAAGCCGAGGGACACCTCGTTAGCAAGCAGGTCACAAGAAGAACTGTACCGTTCACCGTTGGTCGTTCGGTCATTTACTCTCCTCTGGAGTCCAACTTCTCAAACCCTAAAACATTCATTCAATTTTAGGATGTTAATTACTTATCCAATTAAGCTAACTTACTTAACTCACTTAGTCACTAATGATCCCCCTCTAACACCACTTAAGTTCTTATAAACTTAATCTTAAGTGAATCACTTCTCCTCATACCTTATACTTATTCACCCACTTAATTATCATTGTCACGCACCAAACATGTCTTAAACAACCTTATATTATCATTACATATCAATCCCCACCATTAAATATCATTTCCTAACGTTTAACAAAGTTTTTGGTCAAAACAGCACCGCGTCTGAACTTGTGTCCGAGCTTACCAAGTTCAGACGCAAGTCGAGACTCAAAAGGGTGCAACCAGACGTGTGTCCGAACATGTGTCCGAACTTCCCTAAGTTCGGACATGGGTCATGGAAAAATCAAAGGAAGAATTTCAAGTGTCCGAACATCTAAGTCCGGACGGTAGTTCGGACTCTAGTCGAGACTCAAAAATTCTAATCGCAACAGGGCATGTCCGAGCTTCAAAATTCGGACGGAAGTTCGGACAGGCCAGAATATTCATCTTCTACACCCTTAAACGCTTATCTCCTTTCTTGCAAAAATGCCCAACTCTTCCATAAGTGTCCCATTATGTCTTAATACCATATAGGCACTTAAACTCACCTTAGAACATCCTTCGAAACCTCCTTAACCATTTTCTCAATCCTTACAAGAATTTCTAACACTTGTTACTTTTTTCCATATTTTTCCAACATGTAATTTTTGTCTAAAACTCTAACTATCCAAAGTGTTTCCTTCCCAATCAATATAACATCCCCCTAAGCATTATTGCACTACATCTTTGCTTGTTAAACCTTCCAAGGTCATCTTGCATGTCCATGCACAATTTCTCTTCTTTTCATTTGTTACTCATCACTCCTAAACTCTTGAGCTTACTTATACGTTGCTTTCCATTACCTTAACACCTTGACATTGTTCTTCATTTACCTTAACCATATTACACCCTCCTTAGGCATTTCCACCTCTTTTATGCATCTTACTCACCATTCTCATGATCATACACTCTTATACGTTTCTAGTCAATTTCCTAGACAATCGACAACATTCTCCTTCAATCTTCACTCCCATAACCTAAGTCCACTCATTACCATCTAACTAAAACCTTATTGTTCCACCACTAGTATCCTTTTCACTTACACAAGCTTCCCAAAATTCTCACGGTTATATTCCCTAGTTCATACCTAAATCATCTTAAGCATTATACACCTTCTTCTTCAAATTCATGCACAAGTCTCACCATTCCTCTTATCTTGACTTTGGTGTGTTCAATACACCCATCTAAACTCTAATTCCTCCTAGACAACTCTAGGTCATCCTAAACCTCAAGAACTACTTAGTTAACTCATTTCCACTCAAATTCTTCTTCATGCTCCCTAGTAAACCCTAGGGCATATTAACCCACCACCACCACTTAAACACTTTGTTTTCTATTCAAATTTCACCATAGCTTCTCTAGTATCTTATCATGCCCAAACACATTGTTTTCCTCATTCAAACATCTCACACACATCAAATTCTTCCTCATCATATCTCATCACCCAAACCAACTCATCACAACAAACTCAATGTATTGCAATAATCTTAAATTGCATAGCACTAAGGCTCTAAAATGACATGGCTCTTAGGCCCTTAAATAACTTAAACTTAAACACTGAATTTCCCACATATAAAAGCTTTCCACCTGCATATACACCCATCAATCTCATAGTAGTTATAATGCTCTTAAAACTCATCTTAAACTTATATTACTAACTCATTCTCATTGGCTCCTTAGTCACAAGTTCATAAGCTTGTTCAAATTGTTTTTTTTTCCTAGGTTATATAACCCATTGCATAATGTAAGCTCTAAGCCACATTAGTACTTATCTAAAACTCATTCCTTAAACCTTAAACCACCATTAGGTAAGTAATTTACCTTGTTTTCTCAAGCTCATCTTATCTTCCTCCTTAGACCTTCTTCTTGAATGAATATCGGCCACCACTTAAATTTCCGTTGCCAATGTTCTAATCAATTTACATTGGCTCTCATGAGTGCTAAATAATACATTAACCTTAAGGAATGAAAACCTAGGTTAAAATGTGTTCTAAGGTATAAAAGTGGATGATTACCTTGAAGTCTCAAAGTAGACTTGGGCATTGAGTGAAAGAGGACCTCCACTAGTCCTTGGTGAATAAAACAACCTAGAATAAGGCATAAAAACAAAGCCCCATGAGTAGTAAATTTTCGGCCATGTAGAAGAAGTGGTGGAAATATGGTTTTTCTTACATTTTCCTTACCTTGAATGAATGGAGAACCAAATGGGCTCTTCAAACTTGATTTTCCTCCATCAATGGAGTTTCCTCTTGGCACCAAAATGGAGCTTTGAAGGATTTGAAAAGATAGAAAGATAGGTCTTGGCCTAACTAAGAGAAATCTATACTTGGTTTTTGATTTGGAGCAAAGATGAACACTTGATGAGCAATTGAAGGTGAAGCACCCATGGATGGAGCTCTCTCGGTTTTGGAGCAAGAGAAGAGAAGAAGAAACCGTGGGAAGAAGAGAAATGAAGAGAGAGAAGAAGAAAGGTAGCTTATTAAGAGATATATTGCTTTTATAAAGCAAATAGTAACTTTACTTATTTCCCTCTTCTTTTCTTTAATTGAATGACTCATGTGGTGACTCACCACTCTCAAAAATCGGCCCCCTTGTTAAATAAGGGCATGTTTGGCCTTTATTGACCAATTAACTAAACTAAGTTGATTAAGACTAAACTAGTCACTATTTGGCACTATTCACAAATTAGTGCACATATTTCTGAAATTTTTGATTTCCCATTGATTTAGGCTTCCTAATGTGATACTAATTAGCACACATGTTGATTAAAGAGTAATGATGGGCATTTAGCCACTCAAAACTCAATTCTAAGACAATTTCTCAAAAATGTGCTTTAAGACTTCTTAAAGCACATTTTGTGTTTTAACTTGTTTTCAAGCTTGGGTTTCTTTGATAATTGATTTAAAATGTCCATTAGAATATTACTAAAGTCTTATAATGGTATTTGGGTGCTAATTAAAGTCACTCCAAGCTTAGAGCACGTTTTTTGCCCAAATTGCCCTTAAGGCACTTTCTTGTGTTTTCCTTGGTTTAAATTGTCTACCAATCTTTCTAAGGCATATTCTAGCCTTACTACAGTATAATTTGATGTTTACTTAGCATACTTAGGTTTGGGGTATTTCAATAGTATATCTCACTGAAGAGAATAAGACCTGACCAAGAAGGTAAAGGAAAAGTACCAATGGTCTACCCAAGAACAGAGATGTTACAACCCTAAACGGGATAGTCACGTATATAACCGCAAGGTGGAGTAAGGAACTGAACATACCCATGAGTTCAAGCCAGATGTAATGGCGCAACTCAATAACACCCAGGCGTAATCCGTGATGGTGCCATAGTCAACAGTAGTTGAACGAAACATCGTGTTGAGAACACAGGTGTTAAAGCGAACACTCGAGTAGAACCCCAAGGGATCCCACGGGATCCCCTAAATTGCTAGAGGGCATGAATTATACCATGATGCTTAGACAGCCTTCCATGTACGGAAGTGTGATGAGACAACATAACAAAGAGCCCAGAAATACCTCTAAACCATTTAATGGCATACGAAGAAGAAGAAACCTGTATAAACAGCCCGCATAGAGCATAGCGAGGCAATGTGGCTTGTAAGCCGGTGAACCATATTCCATTCGTAGATTTAAACGTTGCAACCCTGAGCATAAAGGCATAAAAGGAATTGTGAGCAATAAGCCACTACCTTACAGTGGAGATACCCCTCGTTATTGTGGGGCCTAGAGAGCGGCAAATGCGTGAATCCTCCAAAGAAAGGATACCACCTAAGTATGTAATGTCAAACCGTTAGAGCGGTGTAGTGAAACTTGAGCATGTGTGTATAGCCAAGGAGTATATGAACAGAAATAGTATGTAGAAAGGAAGCATTGCTAACAAAGGTTGAAACCGAGAGAGTAATCGGTTAAGTAGTAAACACAGTAAGTGTGCAACATGAATTGTAGAGTAAACAATGCGCAAGGAGTGTAGAGAAATCTAAAAGAGTAGTGTAATCTATTGAGCCAAGCGAATGGCAAGCCATAGTATAAATGGCGGGAACACATGAGCGGAAGCTAAAGTAGTAGCGGATGCCATCAAAATGAGTAAGAACATGGTACGCAACAAACGACCGTTGTAAGAGTATAATACAATAATGATATGAGTTGATGTGGAAAGATGGTAAAGGAAACATGTTCATTCCTATAACATAAGAGATTTACTACCAAGGGTTTACGCCTCTACACTCTGTAGGACGGAGTGCTTTGGTATTGCTTTTGGGCAGTAATGATCTTATGGGATAGCTAGGAATTTGAGAAATGTCAACAAGCTTGTTGAGCGAGAATCTAGAGGAATAACCGTGCGGCCGTTGTCCAAGATGCACAAAGAATGTGGGCCGTAACCCACAGGTCCAGGACTGATGCATGGTAAATGCAGAGTAGTATGAATGAGAAATTCTTGTACAACAACTAGTAAACAAACCTAATTCAAAAGCAACTATTAAACGAGGAAGCACTACATACTAAGTAGTAGCTTGACCTCAACCGACAATAATTTGGAAAAAGTAAGTGAATAATCACTAAGGTATACAGTGCTATACGAAATAGATTTCCACAGAACTGGAAAGAAAATCTATAACTCATCGAATTCGCATACGGTAAGAAATACCACGCGACGATATAGAAACCTTTAATCCCAAGACAAAAAGGGATAAAAAGGGAATGGATAATACATTGAGAATACCAAATGGGCGAGTTAAGCTCTTGTTTTAAGGTCACGTAGCAGAAGCTAGTGGGCCGCAATTCAAAGGTTAAGTATACCTAGCAAATGAGAGTAAATGGCTAATCATAAACTCCTTGAAGCCTTAGAGGCTAGAGTCGAACCCGGTTATGAGTTAATTAACCGCATTGAAGTTAAAATACTTCATGATGCCTGAATTAGTGAACCAATGTTCAATGATGACATGTGGTCGATTACGCGGGCGTAACCCCTTTTAAGGGGGGTAGGGCGAGAAACCGCTTAGAGTATGTTTTACGTATAGGTGCGTAAACTACTATGTGCATAGCACAAAAGAAACTATTTTGATGATTGGAACTTATGTTACATAAACATAGGCACCCATTCATTGTGTAATTATGATTATTGTGCATGAGAGATGCGAGTAACGGGTATGTAATATTTATAAACAGAGGAGTAGAGAAACTCCTTGGGAGTTCGAATCCCTATAGTATATGTCTATTGAGATTAGACATGAGTTATGATGAGTAATAATCGGTATGAAACCGATGTGTAACCTAGTAGGAAGTGAGTTTCCCTAGGTAATTTTATTTGAGAATGTTTAATGGAGTGAGTTCCATCCTTTGGAGTTGTATGTTATATGTTTTAATTGAGTAACAATTTGAGAAAATGAGCCCATGAGTTGCTTAGGCAAAGTAAGCATAGTTTATTGAGAATGACGGATGACCTAAGTTCTAGGAATTTGAGATTAGTTAAGATGGATTGTTTTATGAATATGACTAGAAAGAGTAAAAGGTAGAAAACGAAAATGTTTGACTATCTGATTGTTTAAAACTGATGTGGGAGGTGGAACTTGATCTGCTAGCGATCAAGGGAAACGAAACACAAATTGGGGTGGAAGGATAGTTTAACACTGATGCTGATCACATTAGGGTTGGATGATTCTTGAAGCTCCCTATAAGTGGTCACAAGTAATCACGCTAAGAAAAGATGCAACAACCATAAACCGGATTTGGAGTTGTGTGATGTTTCAAAAAGAATTTTCAAACAGAATTTGAAAAATCTTCCTTCGAGTATGAAGGCGGAAAATGCGTAAAACGCGAAAAACGCTTAAACGCGCATTAAGAGTATAAGAGATATATGATCTCGTTAGGGTACAAGATGGATTCCTAAGGCTTAGTTAGGCATAATTAGTGTACGGGAATGATTCCCAAAGAAATGGATCCAAATAATGGATTATACGCTAACAGAGTTTTAAAGCACGTTTCTCGAGAAAACCCGAAAACGTGACTTTAAGTGGTCAAGTAGACCCGTAAAATCTATGGTCGACTATATAACTATAATTAAGTATTAATGGAAGCTTAATAACCCTTAAAAAAAAGAAATGAGAAAAATCTGAAAAACGGGCCCGGTTAGTGAATAGTGCCAAACCGGGTAAAATTATTAGCATTTTCTGTAAAAAAACGAAAAAAACGCTCTAGCTTACTAATATAGCGGGTCGTTTTTAATTAATAAAACAGCCCTCCACACACTAATAAGCTATAGAAGAAAAAGAAGAAAGAAAAAAAAAGTGGAAAAAGTGTAAAAGTAAAAAGCATTCACCTATTCTCTCTCCTCTCTCTTCCCTCTTTCTTTTCTTCTTCTCCTCCCCACCGCCACCTTCCTCCTCTCTTCTGCCGGAGCCGATTTTTAGCTCCTCCCATGGCTACTCCCTCTTTCTCTCCATGCTCTAGCTACATACAAGCTCCAATCACAAATATAATCACATATTCTTCTTCTCTCATCATCCTCTATCATTTTCTCTTTTTAAAATTCCAAAAGGATGAAGTCTTCATGGGTATAGCCCATTTGAAGAGAAAGTTAGAGATTCTTGGAGCTTGGAGTCTCCTCTTCCATCCAAGGTAAAAATATCCAAAGAAAATGCATCTTTTCTTCACCCTCTGGGAGTCTCCTCTTGTGTTGGCCGATTTTGGCAAGTTTTAATGTCTTGATTTTCCTTGTTTGAGTTATTCTCCAAGTCTTCAATGGTGGTTTGGGAGTTCCCCTTTGATTCTTGGTCAAAACCTCATCCTAGGGTTTCAAGGTAATCACCAATTTTAGAGTTTGAAGGGAATGGATAATACATTGAGAATTCCAAAAGGGCGAGTTAAGCTCTAGTTAACAGGTCACGCAGCAGAAGCTAGTGGGTGTAACACCCCTACCATTGATACAATCATTACCGTCCAATCTCCTCGTACATCCAGATTCGCGCAGCGGACACATACTTACATACAGTGGGTGATACAATGTCGTTAGTCACCCACGTGACTAACAAGGCTACTACTTCTACATACAGCATCGGTCTGATGGACCGGAATATCCGAGTGCTACACAAATACAATCTTCACTACAATTGCCAATCAATTACAACAATGCTCCATTCAATACTCTACTTCTTCATAATCCATACAATACAATATACATAACCGAGTTTACTACGTTCCAAATACAATTACCATGATTCTCCCAAGTTCCTATGGACTCACTAGGAGTCCACCCACTACCCATTCCTCACAACTACTTGCTTCCTAAATACGAGGGCGTGCCATTGGTCTCTTACCTTGACCATATCCTCTTCGGGTACCTGCACACTAAAAACGTTCCCCCGAGGGGTCAGCTTTCGCTGAGCATGATAACTGCATACCCCGCGTACTAGTGAGGGTACGCCGACCACTTGGTCGAATACATGCAGTTCATTTTACAATACATACATACTACATGCTTTCATTCATACTAATACAATACTTTACAAGGATACATTCATACGGTTCAATACATACACGGAAGACAATCCAAGTCAACCATCCATACCTACCTTCACCGGAATACGCATACACAATACTCGTACAGTACATACGCAATACATACACAATCCACCATACTTGTTAGCTCATGTTGGTCCACCCGGGTTAATCGGGTGGAGATTACTCCTTTACTCGTTCCACAGTACTTACGCATACATACTCATACATACTTACTGATCCATACTTACTTACTTACTCTTACTCATGTTAAGCTGGTATGGCCTCTGGGCAGGGACTACACCCGTCCCACCACCAGGCTTTACTTGGTTCACCAATCCAGGATGCTACCCATTTAAGGGATTTGGGCCGTGGACCAGTTTAAGAACCAGGAATCGGATCCAACCTCTTGTGTCTCCTCATCCTCACACGTGGTCGAAACTATATCGGACTTCTACTCATTCCAATTTACTCACTTTCAAGTTAGGAGTTAGGTAGTTAGGAATAGTAGAAGTCAACATCCAAACCACATACACATTCCATTGTTCATATACACCTCCGTACACAATACAATACAATATACAAGTACACTACGAGATACAAATACACTTCATCATTATTCATATATTTCATGAATTATACAAACTAGTGTTCAAGACAATAAATATCAAGAACAACATAAGTCAAGCACAGGTAAGTGAAATATAGTCTGATTCATGCATTTATCTTATTTAGGTGATCAAATAAGCACCCAAATCGGGGTAACCAGATTATGATACAGGGCATGAAGAAATCATACCTTTTTCAGCAATTTACTTTACCGGTGCCTTGTTGTTCCTTAGTCCTTATTTGTTCCTCGAGTCCTATTCTTGAACCCCCGGCTACATGCCAAACGGTTCAATCAATACTACGCATTACATTACATACACAATTGCTACTCCCGTACTTACCCGTTGTCCCGTTGTTGCGGTTTCACTTGCTGTTCTTATACTTACACATTGTTTACTTTCTTTAAGTTTGTTTTCTTACTTAACCTTGGTATACTTACATTTGTGTACATATGTATATGTGGGTATCACACACACACATATATATATATATTTATTTAATTTAATTACACTTTTTTTTTGTATGACTCGACCGACCATACTCAAGTCCGGTCTCAGGGTCGGTCGAAGTCAGTAGGGAAATGCGCCGGAAAATTTCAGGGCCGACCGACCTTGCAAGTCCGGTCCCAAGGTCGGTCCATTCCAGTGAGTTACAGACGGAAACTTTTTAGCCCGACCGACCTTGCAAGTCCGATCGCAAGGTCGGTCCATTCCAGTAAGTTAAATGACGGAAAAATTTTGAGTCGACCGACCTTGCAAGTCCGGTCGCAAGGTCGGTCCTTTCCAGTAGGTTACATTACGGGAAATTCTTCTGGCCGATCGACCTTGCATGTCCGGTCACAAGGTTGGTCCATTCCAGAAGGTTTCCGTCCTTTGTAAATCTGGGCTCGACCGACCTTGCAAGTCCGGTCCCAAGGTCGGTCCAGCCAAGTAATTGCATTTTTATTTCTGTTTTCAGTCCCTCTTCTTACCCATTAATCCCCTTTGTTCCTACACTTAATCCCACATGTTTTATCACTAATTAAACCTCCTAATACCCTTAGTTCATCCACCAAGTTCCTTACTCAATCCATCAATCAACTTACACAATCTCCTCATTTCTTTTCCACTCTTACAACAGTTTTTCATCCTTCAATGCTACAGATTTTTGTTCAAACTTCTTACACTCAATACTCCTACTACCAATACCATTATTAGCATCCCAATTACATTTCCAAGCTATTACACATCTATACCTAAGTCCAACATTCACTTTACTAGGTCTTGTACTCTAATTCTTCCTAGTTCCTCCAATGAAATCCAATACTTCTTGCTACAGATTTTATACTGTCCTAATCACATACCACTACCACCATTCCATGGTCATTAACATCTCTACTATCTCCCAATACACACCTTGGTTCTCCCATTCACCAAGTCATCCATAAATGTACATATTCCTACCAAAATTTTGCCAGAGCTTACCTACTTTTCTTACTTCTCCACATACACACTTTTCATCAAATTCATTCCTAATCTAGCCAAACCACAAGGGTTCTACCAGCACACAATACAATACCAATCTCTTTACACCAATATATCCTCAATTACAATCCAATACCAACTACATCTTCCTCAACACACCATACTAATACACATACACAACTAATTTGGCTCTAAGGCCTACCATTCAAATACAAGCTCATAAATACTCAACTTCCACAAACTACAATACTAATACAATAGTTTAGGTTCTTTATTTGTTCACCCATTCCCATTACTCTAATGCATTAAATTAAACATTAAGAAGGAGCTCTTACCTTGAGCTTTTGATTCCTTCCTTTCTTTTCCATTTCTCCTCTTCTTTTCCTCTTTCTTTCTTCTCTTGTTCTCGGTTTGCAATTCGAATCCTCTAACACTACAACCCATTTATACACACCATTCAATACAAAGCTAACCCTTACATTATCTTAAAGTTTTAATGTAGGTTTTAGGGTTTAGAAATTTCATTACCTTGCAAGGGTATGAGTGAAGCATGGAATGGTTCAAGAACAAGATTTCCCACTCTCCAAGGAAGCAAAAAATTGGCTAGAGTACAAGAACAACAAGGGTTTAGTTTCCCAAATTTCATTTTGCCCACAAGGGCTAGAAAAAGGTAAGGTTTCAAGAAGATTTTTACCTCAAAATAACAAGGAGAAGGAGGTGGTTCTAATGGTGGTCTTGAAGCTCCAAATGCTACACACCCATGGAGATGAAAGTTCTTGTTTTCGAATTTTGAAAGGATGAATATGTTCTCCTTGATGAGGGGATTCCAATGGTATAATTTTTGTAATTTTTGATGGAGGTTTAATGGGTTAACAAGAGGAGAGAAGTGGGTGGCTATTTTGGCTTCTCAAAATCGCCATTAGAGGCTCCAAGGAAGAAGAAGAAAAATCAGAGAGGGGAGGGGGAGTGCTGTTACGTGAGTGAAGGGGATGAGAGTAGGAGAGAGAGTGAGTAAAGTAGTTACTTTTTGATTTTTATTTGTTTTGTCCTTTTGCACATAAGGAGAGAAGTAAGGGGTGTGAGTGGGGCATCAAAATCGGACACACACACAGCCCATATGGGTTTGTAAAAATTTTATTTACAATATTGCACACATTAGTTTGACATATTTATGTTTCAACCCCACAACTTCCCGTTTTTGACAATTTTTACTATTTTCTCGTTTTATTGATTTTATTGGTTCTAAAGCTTCACTAATATTTATTAATGACTATTTAGTTGACCAAAATTGTTACGAGTCTATTTGACCCGCTTAAAGTCACGTTTTCCCGGTTACCTCGAAAAACGCGCTTTAATGTTCATTAATGTTTTTAATCCATTTTAAGGATCTGTTTTCTTCGGGATTTGTTCCCTAATATTTATTTGGACTTAGTTAAGCCTTTGGAATCCATATAATACGCTATCCGGGGTCTCATACCCCTTATGGTTATTTAACGCTTATTTAGCGTTTTTCGCTTTTTAAGCGTTTCTTTATTTCTTTTGGATTTATTTTTCTCAACTATACTACTTAAGCATTAGTAGGCTCTTAAATACCCATTAAGATAATTTTAATCGCCATATTTAAGTTCGGGGTATTTCAATCTACCCCCCTTAAGAACTTTGTCCTCAAAGTTGTTCGAGGTTACAGGTTTACAATGCTTACTCATCCTTACGTGTCTAATACCAAAAGTCATACATTCTTCCTCCTTACAGTTCTCAAATCCGTTCCTCAAGGTCTCTACTTACCATACCATACCAATGTATAATAATTACTCCCATCCGCATTCCTACCAACCATTCGGTTCCTCATTACAAGTTTCATACATACATACAGTGCAAAGCTATCCCCAAAGCAATGCAATACACATTACAATCCGGCAGGTACTCAGGTCATCTAGACACAGGACTCCTTTATGTCCTGCTGCCCTTGGAATAATACAACATGCTACACTACTATCTTCTCCGGTATAAGTTTCTAACAAATCCTTCATCTCCAGGCTAAGAAAATTCCTTCCAACCGCTAATTAGAAATCCTTCTAAAGCATACAACTCCAAATTCCAATTTATATTCATTACTTCTATCCTAAGCGTGATTCTTGTGACCACTAAAGGGGAGCTTCAAGAATCGTTCGACCCTGATGTGATCAGCACCAGTGTTGAACTATCTTTCCACTCCAATTTGTGTTCGGTTTCCCTTGATCTGATCAGGATCAAGTTCGACTTCCCACATCAGTTTCAAACAAGCAATTAATTAGTTGTTTTCATTTTCTATTTTTTACTCTTTCTTGTCGTGATACGAATTCATACATCTCCAAAGGATGGAATCACTCCATCGATCACCCTCACTCTACTTCCCGAATGCTTTACTCCATGGTTCAATACCTAATGCTCATTTCATCAACCTTCACTACTTCCATCCATTACTCACCATCATCTTCAATATTCTAACTAAGGAATACTATACCTATGAAATTTAGTTGACTTCAATTTGCTTCAAATAATTTACTTACGATTTCACTACCCATAACTTCATTCATCTACTACTCTCATTCATTTCGTACTACTTCTTCAAAGGCTACAATACTTGTGGAGCTCCATCCACTACTCATTACTCTTCTTTACCAATACTCTTACACTGGTGTTACAAGATGGGTATATTCATCCTATGGTATTTGCATGTCTCATGCCTAGTTACCATAATTACAATATGAATGAGTCCTTATGTTTAATTAACATAGCATCAATCATCAATTTGATTCTCATTCGTGCTATGCACATTACGGTTTATGTGTTTTATTCACAAAACTTACATTAAGCGGTTTTCGCTCTACCCCCCTTAAAAGGGATTACGCCCACGTAATCTACCATATGTTACTATTATTAAGCATTGGTTTAATCAATTTGGGCAATCTGAAGCGTTTAGCTTCACTACGGTATACTATACAATATGCTCTGGTCAAAGGGGTCTTACCCATACTAATGGTTTAGTCTTTGCACCAAGGATTCCTATATGAGTTTATTTAACTCATAATTAATTCGGTTCTAGCCTAACCGGCTTCAAGGCATTAATAGCCATTCTATTATACTCACTAGGTACATTAATCTCCTAGCTAGGGCCCACTAGCTTCTGCTGCGCGACCCTGATAACTTGGGTTATTTACCTTTCTTGTTATCCTTAAAGTGCTGTCCATCACCTTTTATCCGTCTCTTATGGAAATGAGGTTTACTAAGCAAATGCGGTATGCTTCTACCGTGTTTGAACTCAATGAGTTTAAGATTTGTAACCAGCTCTCTGGTAATCTACTGCACATGCTATTCGTGCTTCACGGTTATTCGTTAAGTTCCTCCGACTTACTGTCGGGCGAGGTTAAGTCACCACTTAACTGTAGCGCTTCCTCTATCATCACTAGCTTCCAAGTTATACCCGTTCTTCTAGTTCGGTACAAGTGTCCTTTAATTGTATGACCTTGCATTTCTATGCGTCGGTCCTAGTGAATGTTTTTAAGTTTCTTTTCGCTCTTTATTCCACTGGAATTCACATCTTGTGATTGTTAGTGTGTTTTACACTCTTCGTGCTTCTTTGGCCTTAGGCCGCACGGTCTGTTGCTGAGCTTGCTTAACTGGCTTGTGCCACGTTCGTTGGTGAAAAGAAGGGTTTACTATGGTTTTCATTCTCCATATCCCTAGCCATCCGATTAGGTCATTAGCTGCACAAGTGCAATGCCAAAACACTCAGTCATACAGAGAACAGAGGTGTAAACTCTTGACAATAAGTCACTTATGTGATAGGAAAGAATATTTCTTCCTGTCATTTCATACTTATACTCATGTTATTATCTAGTTACTTCCTCATAGCGGTCGCCTGTTGGGCGCCGTATTCTTACTCATTGTACAACATTGTTTTTACTGTTTCTGTTACTTGGTAGTTCCTCTTTACTTATTGCCATTATCATTGGCACCATTTCCTTATGGTGTACATACACTAGGAGGTTCCTAGTTCATGTGTATGACGGTAGTAGTATACCGTAATACTATTATCTCCCCATTGTGGGGATGTTTTATTTCAATTTAGGTTTCATGTGCAGGTTAGCTTACCTCACATTACTTCCTCATTCATGATATAGTTTGCCAAATAACTTGGTTGACCAAAGATGAAGTGGTTTATCGGGTTACAAGCTCTCTTGAGCGTTGGTCATTCATGGTGTGTAGTGTGCACACACATTGGTTGTTTTTGACAATTACTATCTCCATAGTGTTGAGCATTAGTTATAGGCTCTAGCTTTGTAGTTCTACTTGTAGGTACATCACCGGGAGATCCCAAGAAACTTCGAGGGTTTTCTGGTCCCGTTCTTCAATTGAAGGGTATTTCGTCACTAGTAAGTGAAGGTTCTTGTTGAGGGGTTTGTTTCCACTCATAGGTCTCATGAAAAGGTTTACCATGTTGGTGTTTATACAATGGTTCACCACATGCGTGAGTGCGTATGGAGTATGCTTACTCCTTAAGTCGTAATGGTTTGGAAATCTCATTCCCTTATTCCATCGCCCCTTGGCAATATCTATTGTGCAGGCTTTATTGTTATAGTAGATGGAAGCCTTTTCTAAAGGTTCACACCATCACCGCATTGGTGGTCTTCGGTTAACGAGGGGTACCTTCCTTTGGGTTCCTCGTAGTGTCCAAGTGGGGACTAGGCCAATATTGGCATTATCGTGATTCTTATGCCTCTGCGTACCATTGCTACAGAAGGCATGCAGGTAATTAACGGCTTGTCAACTGTATACTAGACTGATGCTCTAGGGACAGTGACACTGAGTTGGCCATTACTCCAAGCCACTCTTAGAGTTGGGTTTGAATTGATGGTCCAGTTGTTGATTTCTTGTCGTATGAGGCCATACCTCTTGCAAGTCTTGTTAACAAATGGGCAGGTTTTGCAACCGTTTAAGTTTATATAACGTATTTGGTTTACGGCTTCTGAGCCTTATTGCTGCAAGCTATGCTCTTTGCAAGCTGCTTATACATGTTTCCACTCTATGTATACCCCATAGGTTGGAGGTATTACTAGGCTCCACGGTAAGTCGTGACATCACGCTTCCGTTCATAGGAGGGCCCTTTGGCAAGCTGGTGCTAATTAGTGCCTGCTTGTAGTTTAGGGTATTTCCTGTTAAGTGAAATCCCTTCGGTGACCTAACCGAGTGTTCGTTCTAGCTACCGTGCTCTTATCATGACGCTTTGCTCAACTGTTGTTAACTCAGACACCCTTCAAGGATTGCTCCTGGGTGTTGTTTGGTTATGCCGTTACATCCGGCTAATGTTTATGATATATGTGTCCTCCATACTACCCTGTGGTATTGTATTTGTGTTATCCCTTTTTGGGTTATACCGTCCCGTTCTTGGGTAGACTGTTTATACCTGCTCCTAGTGTTTTAGACCAGGTTAGTATCCTCTCCAATGATGGTTATACTTCATGGTAATCTCGTGATCGCCCTAGGGAACTCCATCCCGTTTGTTGAGCATCATTGTTCACATTAGGCGTTCGCCTTACTATGCTGGGCTGGATAATTGCTCCAGTTACCATGCATTTGCTTGAAGTCTTTAAGACATATCCAATGTCTATACTTGCTAGTCTGCGCTCTTTGCACCTTCTGGTTCTTACCCCTTATCTTTAGATGGATTCTCTGAGTTCCTTTATACTCGATCGTCTGAAGTGTACAGCTGTTCTGGTTTGAATTCACTTATGATCCGTAGAACGGAGTTGACTACTTCCCGTGTTTCGCACACTACATGTATACATACGTGGGGTACCATATTGATACGTTACCACTTACCTAACTATATGTCAGGCCCGCAAGATCCTTTGGAGTGCGGTTGTCCCACATCCCGTAATTGGGTACACTCGTAGTGTTCGTCACACGCCTAGGTGAAGTATTTTGTTGCCAACTCCTCTTGTATCATTCTATGATACTCACCGTAATTCTGTTGGTTTGGTTTTAAAATCCAAGGTTTAAAAGGAAGGTTGAAATTTTGAAAGAAAAATTTGGGGTTTTAAAATATGGTTCGGTGTTAAAAGAGGTCTCTCATGGCATAGCCATGTTTGAGGTCTTGACCAAGTCTAGCTTCTCTGACTGGTACGTTCTAAATACAGTGGTCGGGCCGTTAGGCCTTTCCAAGGTTCCATACTTCTAGTTGTTAGGATATGTGATCCTGTAGTTGTTTCATTACGGTCACCGTACATTACTATGTACTTGTGACGTGTTAGTGTTCCTTTACACATTCCTGTCCTTACTGCACTTGCCGTGGCAAGTGCGTGGTACTGGTGGTTTTTGGGTAGTCCAACACCAATCTTGGTATGCTTTCCACTTGTATTTGTTAGTCTTGTTGACTCTTCACTTGATCTTATCGACCATCTACTTAGGTTAATTAATCTCCCGAGTAACGTTTAGTAAGTTTACATGGCTGTCGTTGATCAGGGTACTTCTCCAATCCTTGGAGCTCCCTAATTATTTGTTCTGTGTTTTCCCCTTGTTGCCCGTTCCCACACATTTGTTGTGGTTATTGAGCCTTCAGCTTGTTTAGGCACTACTCTCGTAGTCCTATCGGATTATATCCCGTGGATGTTCTTGTAGTTGTGAGCTATATTGGCCAGGTATTGCAACCTTAATGGTGTCGTAGTTTTGGAGTTAACCGCTTCCGACTATGTCCTTAGTCAGCTAGCATACCGTTGGTGGTGTTGCTTGGCTATTACTGTTGTCCCGCAGACTTGCGTCTCGGGTTCCCTTACTTTCTTTTCCATTTCGTTGCATGGTTAGTGCTTCTTTCCTGCTGCTGGTTGTTTAGTTAGGTTCTGCGACTGCTAAGCATGTCACCCCATGCTGTTGTAATTTGCAGCCTCCTTGTGATTGGAGTGCTCATCCTACCGCTATTAAGTGCGGGTATTGTTGCTCAACCGGGATCCATCTCCGGGACTCCCAATTCTTGGAATCTACCATATGTCGGTTCTTGTTACTGTGTGTTTGCTTCACCATTGCCAGATCGGGTTTTTCCCGCGTATGAGAGGTCTTTCCTTCTCCCTGGCGTCTTTTCCTAAATCATACAAGGGGTTTGTGGAGGGCGGGTCTGGTGTTGTAGGTATCCGGTACTCACCGGGAGTTCCTAACTAGCATATTTCTAATGCTAACACTAAGCCCTTAGCCCTAAGCTTCTAAGTCCTAACTCGGTATTACCTAAACTCGGTATTTCCAGTCATCAGAGCGATACTTCGCTCTGATACCACTTTTTGTAACACCCCTACCATTAATACAATCATTACCGTCCAATCTCCTCGTACATCCCGATTCGCGCAGCGGATACATACTTACATACAGTGGGTGATACAATGCCGTTAGTCACCCACGTGACTAACAAGGCTACTACTTCTACATACAGCATCGATCTGATGGACCGGAATATCCGAGTGCTACACAAATACAATCTTCACTACAATTGCCAATCAATTACAACAATGCTCAATTCAATACTCTACTTCTTCATAATCCATACAATACAATATACATAACCGAGTTTACTACGTTCCAAATACAATTACCATGATTCTCCCAAGTTCCTATGGACTCACTAGGAGTCCACCCAATACCCATTCCTCACAACTACTTGCTTCCTAAATACGAGGGCGTGCCATTGGTTTCTTACCTTGACCATATCCTCTTCGGGTACCTGCACACTAAAAACGTTCCCCCGAGGGGGTCAGCTTTCGCTGAGCATGATAACCGCATACCCCGCGTACTAGTGAGGGTACGCCGACCACTTGGTCGAATACATGCAGTTCATTTTACAATACATACATACATACATGCTTTCATTCATACTAATACAATACTTTACAAGGATACATTCATACGGTTCAATACATACACAGAAGACAATACAAGTCAACCATCCATACCTACCTTCACTGGAATACGCATACACAATACTCATACAGTACATACGCAATACATACACAATCCACCATACTTGTTAGCTCATGTTGGTCCACCCGGGTTAATCGGGTGGAGATTACTCCTTTACTCGTTCCACAGTACTTACGCATACATACTCATACATACTTACTGATCCATACTTACTTACTTACTCTTACTCATGTTAAGCCGGTATGGCCTCTGGGCAGGGACTACACCGTCCCACCACCAGGCTTTACTTGGTTCACCAATCCAGGATGCTACCCATTTAAGGGATTTGGGCCGTGGACCAGTTTAAGAAACAGGAATCGGATCCAACCTCTTGTGTCTCCTCATCCTCACGCGTGGCCAAAACTATATCGGACTTCTACTCATTCCAATTTACTCACTTTCAAGTTAGGAGTTAGGTAGTTAGGAATTAGTAGAAGTCAACATCCAAACCACATACACATTCCATTGTTCATATACACCTCAGTACACGATACAATACAATATACAAGTACACTACGAGATACAAATACACTTCATCATTATTCATATCTTTCATGAATTATACAAACTAGTGTTCAAGACAATAAATATCAAGAACAACATAAGTCAAGCACAGGTAAGTGCAATATAGTCCGATTCATGCATTTATCTTATTTAGGTGATCAAATAAGCACACAAATCGGGGTAACCAGATTAGGATACAGGGCATGAAGAAATCATACCTTTTTCAGCAATTTACTTTACCGGTGCCTTCTTGTTCCTTAGTCACTAGTGGAAAAAACGTTTTATAACACGGTTGTTTTCCTTTATATAACACGGTTATAGAGGGTGTTATATGCCGCGGTCGTATATACTTCTTAATTTTACAACACGGTTATTAACCGTGTTAAAAAACCGTGTTATAAAAGTCCTCTTCGCGCTCCATGTCTTGCGCCAAAACGTTTTTATAACACGGTTATTATTAATAATCGTGTTATAAAGTCAGCTTTTATAACACGGTTGTTTAATAGCCGTGTTAAAAAACGGTTTTACAACACGGTTTTACCTTGAAAAACCGTGTTATAAAAGTGCTTATCGCGCGCCAAAACGTTTTTATAACACGGTTCTTATGAATAACCGTGTTATAAAGTCAACTTTTACAACATATAAATATTTTTCCCGCATAAATTTAAATCTTTTTATAACACGGTTATACTTAAAACCGTGTTATAAACGTTGTTTTTTTTTTAAATATTTTTTCTGCTTTGTTATACTGCTTCACAACCTACAATTAACAATCAATCATGTTTATTACACATGACACAATCAATGTGTACAGCCACACCAGCTTTCAAAAAAAGCCACTGAATTCATTTGTCATATATATACACTTTGTAACATTCACCAAATTCGATGTACAACTACTACAAAAAGAATTACCACCTACTCTATACTAAGAGCAATCCAAAAGTGTCAGTTCCTCTTTTATAATGTCCACTTCCTTCTAAGTGTTGCTATCCACAAGATTGTCAAACCAGTGATACACCTAATATTTAAAACAATAGAAATATTAAAACAAGTTTATATAGTTAATAAGTGTTGAAGAAAGAAACAAAAATAATACTGCACTTTACATACCTGCCCGCTAGAGCTGTGTAATAAAATATTGTGTAATTAAATACTGTGCCAATTGTTCTCTCACGAAGTCAAGGTCCTTCGGCATGTAAGTACAGCCAACATTGTGAAAGTATTCATATACCTAATATATGAAACAATAGAGATATTAGAACAACATTGATATCTAAGAAGTGTTCCTTAATCATAAACTGTTGCCAGAGGATATACCAATAACAGTTTACATGCACAGAGGATATACCAATAACAGGCATGATTCTTCTTCATGAGGGTATAGAATAAGATGAAGTATAATGAGCAATAGAGAGACAATATAACCACAATTTTCAGTGCGTAACGATGAACAGAGAAGTAACGGTTCGCAATTTAAGATTTATAGTAGCAATCATGGCATTTCCATTCTTAGCTCTTCCTTGCAACGAAAATATCTACCCAAGCATTAAAGCATCACAACAGGAGGCTACTTGCCCTTTCGTGTAACCCAGTAAAAAAGAATCAGAAACTTAGTCAATATACTTTTAAGTACCGATAACCATATGAACCTCTATAGTAAATGACAAAGAACCCAGTTTGGGGTTAATCCAGCAAGCATATCTTCCAAGCATTTTGATTCATATGCAAATCACAGCCTGAAGGTTAGTGGTTAAAAATTTGTTCATACCACAAACTAAGAACATGACTGGCAGTCTAGTATTTCAGTTTCCACATAGAAATAATTGACTATAGCATACTCTTCGCAAAAGTTAAAATTCACAAGATCTTTATCATAAGCGAACATTTTTCTATCTCTCTACTAACTAAAGTTCCTAAATTAAATTAATCATGTTTCATGTTATGGATGAAGAAGCTGAAACAGCACAGCAAGGAAAATGGTGGATCATGATAGCAGCCAAGCCATAATAGTCAGAATCATAGTAACCAAGCAGTCAGCACATTGTTACTAGTTTGCTTACAGATACTCAGGTTCCTACATAAGCTCAAAAACCACATCAATAGAAAACACCATCATTGCGACAATTATCTAGAGAATAGAACATGTAAACTCATGTGTGAAGTATCGAGCAAATCGTAACAAACAAAACTAAACTATAAACAAATAACATAATAACACTTTACGTACCTCGTCATCACTTTTAGTAAAATTGAGGTGTATGTTGGTGCAGAAGTCATACATGTACCTCATCACAAAATAGCCACATCTCACATAATCCATTTGGCGAGGACACTAACAACACAATATAGCGGTGGATCAAAAATTAAATATATTCAAACAGCATAATAAAGTGACAACATATAATGCAGAACAAACATTCATACTTCGAAGTGACGGATGTTCAAGCCAATACTACTGGGATTATCATGTTCACCAAGTGTAACCTCCTTATAAGAGCTGTAGAATAATGATTAGACAATTATGTCATTTTTGTAAACGTAAAATCAAGAACTTAAATTGACAATTTAGCAAATAACTCACTCTATTATCTGGTTCAAAATTTCAATGTTAGTAGCATCTCTTCCCATCGGATCAAGCACGAACAAGGTGGATGTATTCATAGAGATAATAAGCATGACCCAATGATTGCTAGCATGTATAAGACGTCAAACATATTAGTCCATAACTTACACATACAATCAACAAATTTGATTTTAGTAAGATTATTTTGATACTTACACTATGATGCGGGATGAAAACAAAATTGCTGCGCTTTGCTTTCGCTGCCAACAAGCCACGGTGAAGATATGATATAAATGCATTCGGTTCTAGTTTTTCCTGATCGAACGATGTCAACTGGGGGCACAAGAAAGTGATCACTTTCCCTAATCCAGCTCTTTTGCAAATCGAGTTTGAGCAGATACTTCATCAAAAATTAAAAATAATTAATTCATATAAATTTATAATGTAGAAAATAAAACATAACATAAATACTTACACTTCATAAGCTTGGATGATAGATACATTGACTTGTTGCCATCGCATCACTTCTGTAATGTCTTCAAAACCGATTGAGACACCCATATCCTCCTCATAATGGAATATCCTTCTTGGAAGCTTCAGACTTATGTTTGTTACGTCACTTGGCATTTGCATGATCTTGTCATGAAGCATTCATGTGCTTACTTAACTTCGTATAAAAAGCTTCTGGAACCAACAACTTCCTCTTACGGTCTACCACCTTTTGCGTTTCGATCAAACGCTCTATCACATTTACACATAATTTAAGATGAGTAATGTAATGGAGTAAAACTCTAAAAACTAAACTTCAAAACATGTGTAGTAAATCTAGTAAGAGTTACCTTCATTATGACCTTCTGTTTTGAAAGCTTCGGGGGCAAAGATTGCGGAACCTACACATATTAAAATAAAAGTTAGAATAGATTATTAGTTAGACCAATTTAAAATGAAACAATATATCAAGCAGTTTTAAGAAATTACCACCTTCGCAATGACCTTCTGTTTTTTCGTCAAAGGCTCCTCTTGTGTAACCTACACATATTAAAATAAAAGTTAGAATAGATTATTAGTTAGACCAATTAAAATGAAACAATATATCAAGCAGTTTTAAGAAATTACCACCTTCGCAATGACCTTCTGTTTTTTCGTCAAAGGCTCCTCTTGTGTAACCTACACATATTAAAATAAAAGTTAGAATAGATTATTAGTTAGACCAATTAAAAATGAAACGTATATCAAGCAGTTTTAAGAAATTGCCACCTTCGTTATGACCTTCTGTTTTTTCGTCAAAGGCTCCTCTTGTGTCTCCTCTTGTGTAGCCTACTCATATAAAAATAAAAGTTATAATAGATTGTTAATTAAACCACATATACATGAAAGGTATATCATAAAATTTTAAATGACTACCTCCTTTATAAACAACAAACTAATGGGCCATGGAACAACAGAAGTTACTGCATCAATTAGTAACCGCATTTCTGTTGTTGGAAGTGGGAGACGCTGATTCTCGTAGCCCTTGATTACGCTGTTAACAATAACCTTTGCATAATATTCAGGGAGAGGTTTACAGTGAATAGGAGTTTCAGATGAGGACTTCATCACGATGCCATGTGCAACAAATACTACCACTCCATTGATCCACAATCCTAAGTGACAACCCTTATGCTCCTCCCCAAATATTTAAAATGAGTTATAGTAAAGTCGAGCATAAAACTAAAGTATTTGAACAACTTGATAAACATATAGCAACACATCACATTTGATTTTATACTACAACTAACCTCAAGATGAGCAAATGGATAAGGATCAGTAGGAGAAAGTGGTAATTTGTGAGGAAGTTGTTGGTTTGGGAGTAGATTGTACTAAACCTCCACTTTGTAGTAATTCCTCAAGCTGACGAAAACGTTCTTCAAGTTGTCTACGTTCTTCGCGCTCTTTCATCAAAGACTCTTCAAGCATCTGAAGATCTCTCCTCGTAACACCTGATGATCGTTTGCCCATATTTTGGAACACATAACCCTTGCGAACCTCTCCTCCGAATCCTCTAACTCGGCTGGGATGGTCCTTCTTCCCAAGGGCACGAGTCAGCTTGTCATCATCACTTGGACCATTGTCTTCATCATTCATGGTGGTCTATTGAACCAATCAAAACCATAAGAATGCAAAGAAATAATTTGTCTCAATAGTACAAATTATAAGTTAATGAAAAGGGTTTCATACAATTTTTTCAGATAGAATCGCTGTTTCTTTCACTGGAAAGAACAGCTCCCCAGCAGCATTCATTTTCTGTCGGCCCAACAAATAGCAATCAACCTTGCATGCCTCATCATCAGCCTCAATGAGACTCGAAGTACCATCGTCATTCTGTTTTTTCAGTAGCCCTCGTTCTCTCCATTTCTTAATAGAACCAGTATACCCCTTTCTTCCCATGTGATGTTGATGGATATTTTTCTCGCGGTTCTCTCTTGCTTGCTTTTGAATTCTCTGCTTACAATGTGGTATAACAAAATAAAAGAGTAAAATAAATATAGTAAAGAAGTGCACAAATTGAAAATTTAACTATTGTTAACTAAAACTACCTTGAAGTCTTCAGATGTGCGAGTAGCAACAAATCTGTCCCAATCTTGCTTAGTGATGAATCCTTCATACAACACCCATGGATCTACCTTATTTTCCTTTTTCTTTTGTTGCTAATCCATCCCATCACCAACTCATGTCTGAACCCCTTTGCACGAGAAGCAATCAATGACATAACTGTTTTCTTAGCTTCGTCGGGAATTTGGTATCTATCTCTAACAGCCTGCCACATCAAATCTTTCTTTTTTTGCTCAACCTGACTCCAGTATTGGTTGATGTTGCAGTTGCTTTTAGCTAAAGTCCCTAGCATACTAGCAAATTCATCCTTCGAGGGACCCGTCGGTCTAATGTATCTATCCCACAGAAGGTTGGTTTTGTCAGCTTTCTTGATCTTCAAACACCTCGTAGGTCCACGCCCCTTTCGTGGATTTATAATCCGAGGAGTCACATGCTCAAATGGTCCCTCCTCAAGACATTTATCTGGAGGAGGTGCATACTCTAATAGTCTCTCCTCAACACCAATGTCAGACCCAGACTGGCCATGCTCATCCAGAGAATCAATATCCATGTTTTGTGACCCCTCATGATCCTCCGTGTCATTAGCATGTGCCATGTTGATGATCACCTGAAGACAAACATAAAATATATCAAATTAGATTGTCTATATCAGAATCATTACGAACAAAAATAAGTATACTTGACATTACAAATTTGAAAATTGTAGGTTAAGGTACATTATCTAACACGTACACAACAAATATTAGCTTTCAATCCACAATCCTTCATGTGGTCAGAGCGTACATAGTCCATCTTGTAATTTTCAGCGTCATTATGCACAATACTTGGAGGTGACCCAATTGACAGTGATGATGCATCGTTCAACAGATCATACTCATCTTCATCTGTTACATCATTGACTCCAACAATACGTCGTTTTCCTTCTCTAACAATGGACCAATTCAAATCACATGGGTCACTAACAAAAAATACTTGTTTTGCCTTAGATGCAACAATAAATGGATCATCAGTTGGAGTAGCTTTACCAAGGTCAACAAGCCTAAAACCGTCAAGGTCTACACGACAACCACGTTTGTTATCAGCCCATTTGCACATAAATACACAAATGTCATAGTTCGTATAGTCCAGAACCCAAATATTTTGAATGATACCGTAGTAAGATTGTTTGGCTGGTTCACGACCACAATCCCTGGCATTACCATAAGAATCCAAGGACGCAATAACACTGACACCACTGTTCTGATTAACTGACTTTTGATCTTGACGCTCTGTATAAAATGTGTAGCCGTTAATATCATATCCTTCAAAAGACAAAACATCAACATTTGGTCCAAGTGCCAACCACTGCACCTCCTCTGATGAATCATCAGAATCATCTGCGAGCACCTTTTCCTTCAACCATTGAGCAAATGTTCGGTTATGCTCCTTATCTAACCACCTTTCACCCCTTGTGGGATATCTTTCTTTTAAAATGGTAATATGCTGCTCAAAGTATGGTTCAAGCGCAACAATATGTTGCATCACAAGTAAATGTGCTTTGTTCAACATTTCAAGGCTGACTCTAATCTTTTTTTTCCCTAAAATACCAACTCCCTCGAGTCTCCCCTCATGCCTAGATGTTGGAAGACCAATAGACTTAACACCATCTAGGTAATTCGTGCAAAAGTCCACCACTTCCTCTGATGTGACCCCTTCAATGATGCTTCCCTCAGGGCGGCGCCGATTCTTCATTTTCTTTTTAAGGACACCCATATATCTTTCAAATGGATACATATATCGAAGATATAGAGGACCACACTGCTTAATTTCTCCCACTAAATGAATAACTAGGTGCACCATAATATCAAAGAACGATGGGGGAAAGTACATCTCCAGCTCTCATAGTGTCACTACAACATCTGCTTGTATTTTATCCAATGTTTCCACATCTAGAACCTTAGCAGAAATGGCTTTAAAAAAGAAACAGAGGTGTTGGATTGTTCTCCGTACATTTGGTGGCAATATACCACGGATCGCAATCGGCAAGAACTCATGCAACAACACTCGATAATCATGAGACTTCATTCCAATCAGTTTGAGATCGGACATGGATACAAGACTTCTTATGTTGGAAGAGTAACCAGTAGGAACCTTAATGTTGTGAAGACAGTCACAAACAATTTGTTTCTCTTGCTTAGACAAAGTGTGACAAGCAGGAGGCAAATATGTACGCTTTCCACGCTCTTGCGGATGAAGTTCTACCCGTATCCCCAATTCTTTCATATCTTTTGTGGCCTTGATGTGGTCTTTGGACTTTCCCTTCATGTTAAGCAATGTCGCAGACAGACTTTCACCCACATTTTTCTCTACGTGCATTCCACGATACAATGTCTGACTTGTGATCTTTCCAGTACTCCAACTCCCAAAATATGATTTTTTCTTCCACATATTAGTCTTAGCCCGCTTCAATGGAGGACCAAAATGGTTTATAATATCCTTCACCCGATCAAAGACCTGAACACCAGTGAGTGGTCTTCGTACAAGATGATGTTCGGTGTTACCATCAAACTCCCGTTTTCGCTTTCGATATTTGTTCCCTTGTGGAAGCATCCTTCGATGACCCATGTACACATTTTTCCCACAATGTTTCAAACGGATATCAACTGTATCATCCTCACATATAGGACATGCCTTCGATCCTTTGCAAGAATACCCAGATAGATTACTGTACGCAGGAAAATCGTTAATAGTGCAGTATAACATTGCCCACAAAGTGAATTTTTCTTAAGAAAATGCATCATACACCTCTGTTCCTTCATGCCACAGAAATTTCAAGTCCTCGATCAGTGGCTGTAAGAATACATCTATGTTATGTCCAGGTTGCTTAGGACCTGATATTAAAAGACATAGTATAATGTTTCTAGGTTTCATGCATAACCAAGGAGGTAGATTGTAGATTGTTAGCAACACTGGCCAAGTACTATGGATACTGCTTAGAGTACCGTAAGGGTTCATCCCATCTGTACAGAGGCCGAGACGCAAGTTTCTTGATTCTTTGCTGAATTCCATGTACTTCTCATCTATATTTCTCCACTGGGGAGAATCGGCCGGATGCCTCATTTTTCCATCTTTTTTTAGCTCGTTAGCATGCCATCTAAGGTTCTTTGCGTCATTCTCAACCGCAAATAGACGCATCAAACGCGGGATAATTGGCAAGTACCACAAGACCTTGGCTGGTGGACCAAATTTATTTTCATTTCCACCATTATTCTTTTTTCTGACGTAACGAGACTCTCCGCACTGGGGACAATTTACAGCATGTTCATTCTCTATCCAGTACAAGATACACCCGGATGGACAAGCATGAATCTTTTTGTATCCTATTCCCATTGGACATAACAACTTCTTGGCCTGGTAAGTTGAGACAGGCAATTCATTTTGAGTCGGGAATGAATCTTTTAGTAATTCCAGTAAAGTAGTGAAGCTCACATCACTCCATCCGTACTTTGATTTTACATTGAATAGCTTCAAAATAAAATTCAGTTTATTCCACTTTAAAGGATCACATCCAGGGTATAATGGTTTTTTGTACGAGTCTAGCAAATCTTCATACGCACCGGGCTTCTCAGCAAAATGTAGTTCAACATCCTCCAACATTGAATTAATGTGATCATCATTATCATCACCCAAATTAAAATCACAACTGGGAGGCATATCATTGTTGTCCTCATGACATTCTGTATGTTCTCCACCAGTACTACGTTCACTAAACTGAGTCGTATCATCTGCACTTTCACCATGCCAGACCCATACTGTGTAGTCCTCCACAAATCCATATCGTCGCAAATGATCATAAATTTGGCGTACTTTTGAATATTTCAATACATTTCTACACTTTTTGCATGGGCACAAAATATAACCATCATCTTCTGCCGAAAGTTTCTCAACTGCAATTCTGCAGAACTCTTTTATCCCAGCCTGATAGGAGCCATCAAGTACACCTTTGTACATCCACGACCGGTTCATACTATAAAAGATACTAGCTTCACTAAGCAGGTTCAAATTGCTTTACCCAAAAAAATATAGAAGACCAGGCAAGTTAGTCACCTAAGGGAATATAGCAAGATAGAGAAACGTGAATGCCCAAAAAAGAAGTTAAAATAATTTTAGTCAGTTACATCCATCAACCATAGAATGTTTGTCGTTGATATACTAGCAATTTGAATTTTTTCATGAGTTTTCCAAATAGAATAGATCACTAACCTGGCGCGGTGCAGCCTAAAAGTAGTCGTCAGAGGTGGGTGGCGTTTGATGGTGGCAATGACAGCGTCATAGGAGGTCGCAAAGCTCAAACTCAAGCGGTCTCAGCCACAATTTGTAGGGAGAGCAAGAGAAAAAGACAGGCAGCGTCGTCAGTGGAAGAACTGTTAAAGAGAAAAGTATAAATAAGTCACTGATGTATGAAAAAAGAGCGTGAAAACAAGAGAATTTGTACACAGAAAGAAAAAAAGAAGGAAAAACTGAAAGAGAGCTGTATTCAAACAGCCTACAGATTAATAAAAAGGGCAGAGAAATTAAAAGTGTTACAATATGAATCAATATTCATATCAACAAACAGTAGCTGAAGCAGATCAGATACATGTAAAGTATGAAAGCCAAAATATTTCCAAATAGCAGCAGTTTGAACAGAAGAATCAAAAGGGACAAAGAATTGGCCAAAAAACTATTGTGATGACCTCTGTGAACAGCAGCCAAAGTTGGCCAAAATTTGTTATCTAAGCTGTAATATATAGTTTCCTATAGTATTCTAATTTTTTTGTGCAGATTTCCGTGATCGAGAGCTCATTTCAGCTTGACTTTTCAGAGTTATTACAGAACATATTACTCATACCGGAATGGAACATCTAACACCCATGAAATAGATGAAAAAACAAGCATAATTGATGGGTTAATAGCTGTTCATAATAGGGGCACACAGGGTAACACTTGCTCTGTTCAACAGTAAGATTATTTCCGGAACAGAGAACTGCAAGACAGATTTAAACTACACCAAAACAGATTGTGCAATGCATGTTCATAATCAATGTACTAGTGCAGATCGGTTCTGTTCATAATGGGCAGCTTTAAGCAGCTCGATTTGTCAAGATTTAAGGTACTTCAGTTAACACATATGATGCAGTATTATAAACCCAAAAATAACTAAGTTAATAAATCACAAGAGAAAAGAAACAGAAGCTGAAGCAGATCAGAAACACGTAAAGTTTGAAAGCCAAAATATTGTGTTCAGAAAACATGCAATCCAAATAGATGAAACTCAATACTAATATCAGTTCTTTTCTAAAAAGTACAGCAGAATCGATATTGTCAATCTTGAAAAAGAAAACAGTGAGCGATTAGGTAGAACTGCTCTAGAATTGCAAGAACCATGCACCATGAACACAATCATTTTAAATAAATCTACCAATAGAGAAACAGCCTAAGACATCGTAAACAAACATACACACGAGTGTTCCTGGAAAAAAGACAAATAGCAGGCCTGAAATGCATATAGCTGCAGCAGCATAAACCAGTGAAAGGTGTAACCAATTAAACAGGAAAACAAGCATTCAAGTTTTTTCTACTAGTGCGGAAGCAAAAAGAGGCTTAAAATCAAAACATTAACAAGTTTGAACATGTGTCATACTAATGGCTATTAACAGAGACTAAAACTGAAGCAAATTACATTTAAGACAACTAAAAGTAAGTACATATAGCAGCAGTATAAATCAGAGGCAAAACTTGTGATGCTAACCTTTTTTTTTTCTTCGCACTTGATTTAGGAATGCTCAATGCCCAAAGTAAATAACACGGTTGTTTTTCTGCAACAAAAAAGTGATTTAAGTTTATCCATATCAGATTTCAAGAAAGTATAGGTTGAAAGATTTAGAATTAAAAATATGTTATTTTAAAACTTTGATTAATTCAGTTTGTGGAACACAGCTACTCCACTTAGGACAACTGAAGTCATATAAGATTTCGAGAAGACTTTAGTTTCGTAACATCACCGGGATGGTTTTGGTTTCCTCGGAGTTATAATCCCGATTAAATACTTGAGCTATGTGGGGTAAACAGAAAACAAAATCAAGAACAAAAAGAAAACAATAGAGGGTAATGAATCAGTCTTAGTGTGAGCCTCGATTTTAAACCCTATCCTATGTTGATTAAAGCTGATTAGGATCTAAACGGGTTTTAGGTCCACTTATAACCTAAGATTAATAACTATGTCATATAACAATAATTATTAAAACCTAAGCTAGCTCACTGGAACCTATTATGAGTCGCCACCTAATTTTAACCTAGATCAAATTAGGAAAGGAGAGTTCGGGTTCGGGGGCTTGGTATTCGACTTATTTAGGGTTCAATTACTTTCATTACCCCTAGAAGTCGTTTTTCCTCTACTTAGTTTAATTACGGCTTATTACGAGTCGTTTTAACCTAAGTGCGCAAGCTTCTGTTTTTTTGTGTTTTTTAGCATTTTTTGACAGAAAAATAAAGTGAAATCGAAAGCTACCTAAACTAGGGTTTCGGAGGCAGAATTAGGTCAAATTTTGCTTACGTCCGTAGCCACGGACCCCATGTCCGAGACCACGGACCCCAGTTAACCTAAACTATACAGAAGAGTCGAAAATAAAGAAAAACAAAAATTTGCAGGGTCCGGGGCCTCGGACAGGCTGTCCGAGGGCCCGGACATTATCAGAAAAACCTAAATTTTGAATTTTTTTAAATCCTGCCGCCGTCCGTGGGCGTCCGGCTTTCGGACAGGGCGTCCGGGACCCCGGACATAGCGTCCGTGGGTGCGGACCACCCTCGGACGGCGGCGTTGAGGCTGTTCCCGAAGGTGTTTTTGGCCCAAATTTTATGGGTGCGTAGCCTGAAAGATTCTAAACACGTTAGTGATTGAAAGTTTACAATTTGAAGTCGAATTAAACACGAAACTTAGCAAACAAGTTATTGGGCAGAAGCGAAAACAAACGCTAATTCAGAAGCGATAAAAAGTCAATTCGACTCCAGATTTTAACACAGAGTAGTTAAAGTTGAACAAAGTCAGAAAAACAAGGCTTCAACCTGTTTTACCTTCGGATCTAATGAGACTCTTCACAACGGGGATCTTTTGATGCTTCGTTGATGCCGGTTTTGGATTGACTTCGAATTGTGCTTCTGACTCCTCCTTCTTTATGTGTTAATGACGTTTCTCTTCTGTTTTTGTGGTGTTTTTGTGTGTTTTTGGTGCTTGGAAGTTCAATAGGAGAAGGAAGGATGAGTTTTTGGTGATTTCGGAGTGATTTCTGCAGTGTTTCGGTATTGGGAGTGTTGAAAACGTGGGAGGCAAGTAGACGGCTGTGTCTTCTGACTATGGGGATCATCTACCTTGCCCTAGGTCGTTTTTTGGAAGGCCTTTTATAGAAAGAGCATGGCCAAGTTGATAGAACAGAATTTTTATCTAAAACCTTGATTTTGTGCTCTAAGAGAATCTGATTTTTTAAAATATGTTGCAAGCCGATAAAAATTATGAAAATTTAACTGAAGGTAAAGAATGATTTTTAGGAATTTTGAGAGTTGGAATCGGGTTATTTTGATAAATAACCGATTAGATAAAAATCTCACAATCTGGAATCTCCCAAAATTCATAACTTATTATTGGAAATTCGATATTACGAAATTCCAACGGCATTAGTTTCTAATAAACATCCTCTACCCTGTGTTAAAGTTTCATGACATTTTGTTTTGATTTCGGTATTTTCCAGAGGAGAGAGAAAATTGCAAAAATGATTGAATTTCTCTTTTAAATTTTGGGATAAGGTTCCTTATAAAATAAATTCAGGTTTATGACTGTGTGTAGTCATGCTAACCATGTGACAATTTTATTTTAATTTTGAAAACCCTTTTATTTCTATTTTGAGGTTATTTCATGTGTTAATTATTAAAGAAACTAGCTTATTAAAAGCTTAATTTCCAGAATAATATTATCAGAAAATCATGAAATACCTTTCATAATGACTATGATATTTGGAAGTGTTTGGAGATAATGAACAAGTCATATGAAAATAGAAAATCCCGAGAATGTCCTTGGAAAATCCTGCATCGGTGCATTTTGACCATTTTGCCCTTCGTAACACGTATGCCTTAGAGACTACTCCGAGGGGGTTGGAATTTTGGGTATAACAGATTGCCCCCCGTCAACTAGAATTTGTAATGGAAATGAAAAGGCTAGTTGATGCTTGAGTGATACCCCAAAATTTTGGATCTTAAAAGACCCCTCGTGCAATTGAAATCCAACAAGTTGTGTCGAGCAGTTCTAAGGCGCTGACTACCTATGAGTAAAGTGGAAGGATGTCGAGCGATTCTAAGGCGTCGGCCACCTAAAGGTAAAAATGAAGTAATGTCAGACTATTCTAAGGCGCTGACTACCTATAAGGATGATATGATGTCAAGCTATTCTAAGGCGTTGACTACCTATAACGAATGAGATGATGTCAAGCTATTCTAAGGCGTTGACTACCTATAACGAATGAGATGATGTCAAGCTATTCTAAGGCGTTGACTACCTATAACGAATGAGATGATGTCAAGCTATTCTAAGGCGTTGACTACCTATAACGAATGAGATGATGCCAAGCTATTCTAAGGCGTTGACTACCTATAACGAATGAGATGATGTCAAGCTATTCTAAGGCGTTGACTACCTATAACGAATGAGATGATGTCAAGCTATTCTAAGGCGTTGACCACCTAAAATGAAATGAAGTATGCCGAACATTCTAAGGTGTCGGGAACCTGTAATGCAAATGTAGATGTCATGCGGAAGAAGATGATATGATATGATGATGATGCTCGGATGCTTCTGGGGACCGAAACCCGTTCCAATGCTCCTGGTTGGTATACTATGGGGACTTATTGCCTCTGCCCACCAACTGGGGTGCTGGGATAACTTCTAGATTACCAAGGGGACTTATTGCCACTGCCCACTAGTTGTTTCTCCCAAGAAGTTGACATGAAGATGGGGACTTATTGCCTCTGCCCCGCCAACTTAGATCACGCTCTACCTCGCACTGAAGATGATACTAGGTCTCGTACTGGTCTCGCACTGGATGATGACGCTCGATCTCGCACTGAAGAAAGATGGGTCTCGCACGGAAGATGATACTAGGTCTCGTACTGGTCTCGCACTGGATGATGACGCTCGGTCTCGCACTGAAGAAGATGACGGGTCTCGCACTGAAGTCTCGTACTAAATGGATGAAGGAAAAGCTGGATCTCACACTGATTCTTGGTCTCGTACTGAATGAAGATGCTGGGTCTCGCACTGATTTTGGGTCTCGAACTCAAAATAAGTTAGGAGGATAATGGTCTCGTGCAAATGGTAAAAACTGATCACTGGAGTGCCATGGCAATGATGATAAGATGTACACAATCAAAATATATGAAAGATACTCGTCCAAAACAGGAATTTGTTGGAAAAGGTGCCAAACGTGGCAGTGTTTGAAGAAAATTCTGTTTACTGAAAAGGAAGGTGAAATTATCATTTCCTGACCATAGATTTCGGACTTGTAATTTATCTCCTAGGAGATGAACATGCCATCGGTGGGGTATAGTGTATGATGTAAAGGTAAGGGCTTATGTGGGCCTGTGTAGTGGTTTGGGCTGTGTGGTGTATGGTGTGAAAGTAAAGGCTTATGTGGGCTTGTGGTGTTTGATGTGCAGGTAAAGGCTTTTGTGGGCCTGTGTAGTGGTGGTGTGGAGGTAAGGGCTTTGGGTCCCAATTGGTGTTGTCATAGCAATTGTTGGAACCAACAATTGCCCCCAGTATTTTCCCTTAAGACAATCTGAGCTAGAGTTCATGGCAATCGATCGGAATGATCGATTGCCCCCAGTATTTTCTTTTATTAAACGTGCGAACGAGTCTCGTCCTCACAGGGTCAAGGCTTATGTTTTCACGTGGTGTTTCCTAACCTACACTCGGCGTGTTTGGTGTTTGCACTCGTTCCTCCCCTACGGTCACAACTTCTAGACCATTGAATTCGATATTTGATGAATTTACGCATTCGATCTGTTACTTTCACGTGATTAGATACACAACCATCAAGTCGGAAGTCTTTAAAGCTTATAACATGGCCATGGGGTGTGATGAAAGACAACGGGAACATGGAGGGATATTTCAGGTATGTGGAGCTATAAGGGTGACCAAAGCTGCAACTTCCACCTTCTCTCGGACTTGTCTTCTTTGCCTTGAAGTCGTTTGGCTACTTCGTGATGACTTCGCTTATGAGCTTGGAACTTAGAACTTTTGGGTTGTTCCTTGCGCCTTCTCTCTTTCTACTGATTTTGGATTACTTCGGGGCTTTCTAGGTTTGCCTTTCTTTGAATCTCTTTTCCTCCGGGGTTCTTGTGTTTCCCGGTTTTGAACTTTGAGAGCTGTTTTTGATGTTAGCGCATTTGGATCCTGTGCCACTTTGGGGCCATTTGCGGATCACTCCGTCATGCTGGTAGCAGTTCTGCTTCTTTGGACTTGTGAAGTTGCTGTTCGGAAGTCGGGCTCCTTGCATCCTTTGGTCACCGGGTCGGGTATTCACCATTGGCTGGCTATTCTGTGGAGTTTGTAGTGTTGTAAAAGAGGTCATATATCAAAAGCTCAGCGGGGGTGCCTAGGGTGTGATGTCAGGGTTCACAAGCTTTTGGATGTGTGGTGCTGTACCTAGGTGCTTCGTCATCCTGATAGTTGTGTATCCTTCTTTGTTACTTTTCGCAGGTCTAAGTAAATTACAAATTATCTCCTTCGGTCGGAGTTATGCCGTTTACCTCACCTTTGAACGTGGTCTCACCGGAGTCATGTAAAAGACACGCTCGTTCACTCATGGTTTTTCCACTCAAGACATCTCGTGAGATTTTCACTGGAAACTCGTTCGCACATTTAAGCAAAGATAAAAGACGATGAACTTAACTTAGATTGCCCCCAGTATTGATTTTGGGGTTTGTGACAACAATTCGCTAAATGTGGACTGAACCTCTTGTGGGTTGTGAGTTGTGGTGTGGTTTAGGCATGTTCAAATTTCAGAAACAAATGCAAGTCTTTGTATCCCATTGCATAGTCAGAAAATGATTACCTCGTGATCCTTGAAAGACGTGAGTGCTCTTTTTTTTAGTTTTTGATAATGCTTTGTACAAAAATTAGAAAATGGAACTATGTTTTATTCAACAAAAAGAATAATGTTGGAGGATTACAAACTCAAGAAAACTACCGAAAATGATCAAGGGAACTAACTACTATAAAGTTTGAAAGACAACTAATCAAGAAAAGAAATGCATTTAATGAGAAAAAAACACTAAAAAACAACATTTTTGATGATGCTTGGGCAACGCGTGCTCTGTGCTCTCCACCATGTTCTCAGAATTGGAGCCCTTGGTCAATTGATCCTGGATTCGTGTTGTAGGGCCCTGCAGTGGCAGTGTCGTGACCGGGCAGCTGATGGAAGTACAAAATTGAGTAAGATCCTTCCCCAAAGAGTAGTTCTGGCCTCAGGGCGAGCGGTGTGCATTGGATCTCTTCCTCGAAGCTCTTCAAGTGCTTGTCTTGGTGTTCGACGATATCTGTAAACTCTCTTTGTCGAGAATTCCGTCGGGGCGGTTCTACTGTCCCAACGCTCCAACCGGGTCCTCTTGATGTCGATCACTGTCTTCCTCATGTTGGCTGGTCCTCTTGCGGGTGCAGCTTTGGATGCAAGTTGCTGCTCCTGGTGCCTAATCACTTTCCTGAGTTTTGTAGCAATTTCTTTGACATTCTCCTTCGATCCTCGGACCCTAATGGAGCCAACTTCATGCAGTCAAAAAGGGTGTTGAGAAGCCTGTCCACTAATCCCGAGCTTGACGTTCGGACTCGAGGGAAAGAGCCTTTGCTTTCAACTCTTCGATAACAGCAACGTAGTTAGATTCCACGGCGTCCATGGCAGAACTATGCCTCTGCTCCATAGCTTCAACGGTGGCCATGTGCTTTTGTTCCAAATTGCGAGCTGGGCTTCCATGTCGATTGGACCGTACTTAGGACTTGAGTCTACCTGTGTCCAAGGTTGTCCATTATTAGCTAACAAAGGGAAGTGGCTGAAACATGATGCTTCACAGATAGAATCGAAACAGACTTAGGCTGAAAGCAAGGGCAGGATACCCAGAGAATGAGGTGTTTGGGTTGGAGTATCTTATGAACTGGAACTTGGGCTGAAATCTAGACAGATGGCCTTGATTGGGCTGAGAGACTGAACCTAGATCTAGGGTTTGGGGCTAGGGCCCAATGAGAAGTTTACCTAGTCTAGAATGAGCCCTTGGGCCGGAATGTGTTTGGGCCTGGAGTAAAGCACATGGGCTGGAATGGTCCCTAAACCACAAATGGGCCTAACTTTCCTTGGGAACAGAGAAGATGGTTGCTAAGCAGAAAAAGATTTTATTTTTCAGAACTTGTGGGTTTTTCATTAGTCCAGGTGGATTTCCTTTTTTTTGGGCCTAGAACTAATTGGATAATTCAAATTGGCCAGAAGGAAATCACCTAAGTCTAAGCTTTTGGGCCGAAGCCCGAACGACTCACATGTTAAACCCAACAGGCCTCTGGACCGCAAACAAGTAGAGCCGCCAATTCGGTTGGGCTAGGTTAATGTAGGAGAAGTTCCTATCAATCTCTAGGCTAGGTAATGGGCCGATCATACAAGCAAACAAGGCCCACACAAATTCCAACATGTCCTCACTTGACGGTTAAATCAATTTGGGTATGATCGATCCGGAGAGGTGCTTGGGGCTTGGCCCAGGTCGCCACAAAGGAATAGGGCTGCACGCTATTCTCTTTGGGTTTCCCACTTTTTTCACATCACCTAAAGGTGTGCGTCTACGGTCGGGTCTTTGACTGACCAAACAATAGGCTAGGTAAGGACACTGCCAGGAAAACGCTTGGGGCTAAGGCCCAGGTATTAAGGGGATGTGGTTAGACGACATCCTCCTCTTTTCCCCCGCTTATTCACATCACCTAAAAGGTGTGAGTCCCTGACAGGGGACCCTCAAACGGGTCCCGGGGTGAAATCGGTTTAGGTGGACCCTCGCTCTCATATGATGCAAAGGTGCAGAAATTAAAGTGCGCACCAAGTAAACAAACAAAGTAATAAGCCATAAATAAACATTTTTCGATTAAGCCCTTTTCTTAAAATTAATCAAGTTAATATTAAGAGTCTCCCCAGTAGAGTCGCCAGTCTGTGGAGCCTCGATTTTAAACCCTATCCTATGTTGATTAAAGCTGATTAGGATCTAAACGGGTTTTTAGGTCCACTTATAACCTAAGATTAATAAACTATGTCATATAAAATAATTATTAAAACCTAAGCTAGCTCACTGGAACCTATTATGAGTCGCCACCTAATTTTAACCTAGATCAAATTAGGAAAGGAGAGTTCGGGTTCGGGGGCTTGGTATTCGACTTATTTAGGGTTCAATTACTTTCATTACCCCTAGAAGTCGTTTTTCCTCTACTTAGTTTAATTAAGGCTTATTACGAGTCGTTTTAACCTAAGTGCGCAAGCTTCTGTTTTTTTGTGTTTTTTAGCATTTTTTGACAGAAAAATAAAGTGAAATCGAAAGCTACCTAAACTAGGGTTTCGGAGGCAGAATAGGTCAAATTTTGCTTACGTCCGTAGCCACGGACCCCATGTCCGAGACCACGGACCCCAGTTAACCTAAACTATACAGAAGAGTCGAAAATAAAGAAAAACAAAAATTTGCAGGGTCCGGGGCCTCGGACAGGCTGTCCGAGGGCCCGGACATTATCAGAAAACCTAAATTTGAATTTTTTTAAATCCTGCCGCCGTCCGTGGGCGTCCGGCTTTCGGACAGGGCGTCCGGGACCCCGGACATAGCGTCCTGGGTGCGGACCACCCTCGGACGGCGGCGTTGAGGCTGTTCCCGAAGGTGTTTTTGGCCCAAATTTTAGGGTGCGTAGCCTGAAAGATTCTAAACAGTTAGTGATTGAAAGTTTACAATTTGAATTCGAATTAAACACGAAACTTAGCAAACAAGTTATTGGGCAGAAGCGAAAACAAACGCTAATTCAGAAGCGATAAAAAGTCAATTCGACTCCAGATTTTAACACAGAGTAGTTAAAGTTGAACAAAGTCAGAAAAACAAGGCTTCACCTGTTTTACCTTCGGATCTAATGAGACTCTTCACAACGGGGATCTTTGATGCTTCGTTGATGCCGGTTTTGGATTGACTTCGAATTGTGCTTCTGACTCCTCCGTCTTTATGTTTGTAATGACGTTTCTCTTCTGTTTTTGTGGTGTTTTTGTGTGTTTTTGGTGCTTGGAAGTCAAAGGAGAAGGAAGGATGAGTTTTTGGTGATTCGGAGTGATTTCTGCAGTGTTTCGGTATTGGGAGTGTTGAAAACGTGGGAGGCAAGTAGACGGCTGTGTCTTCTGACTATGGGGATCATCTACCTTGCCCTAGGTCGTTTTTTTGGAAGGCCTTTTATAGAAAGAGCATGGCCAAGTTGATTAGAACAGAATTTTATCTAAAACCTTGATTTTGTGCTCTAAGAGAATCTGATTTTTTAAAATATGTTGCAAGCCGATAAAATTATGAAAATTTAACTGAAGGTAAAGAATGATTTTTAGGAATTTTGAGAGTTGGAATCGGGTTATTTTGATAAATAACCGATTAGATAAAAATCTCACAATCTGGAATCCCCAAAATTCATAACTTATTATTGGAAATTCGAAATTACGAAATTCCAACGGCATTAGTTTCTAATAATCATCCTCTACCCTGTGTTAAAGTTTCATGACATTTTGTTTTGATTTCGGTATTTTCCGAGGAGAGAGAAAATTGCAAAAATGATTGAATTTCTCTTTTAAATTTGGGATAAGGTTCCTTATAAAAAATTCAGGTTTATGACTGTGTGTAGTCATGCTAACCATGTGACAATTTTATTTTAATTTTGAAAACCCTTTTATTTCTATTTTGAGGTTATTTCATGTGTTAATTATTAAAGAAACTAGCTTATTAAAAGCTTAATTTCCAGAATAAATATTATCAGAAAATCATGAAATACCTTTCATAATGACTATGATATTTGGAAGTGTTTGGAGATAATGAACAAGTCATATGAAAATAGAAAATCCCGAGAATGTCCTTGGAAAATCCTGCATCGGTGCATTTTGACCATTTTGCCCTTCGTAACACGTATGCCTTAGAGACTACTCCGAGGGGGTTGGAATTTTGGGTATAACACTTAGGTTTCAGGTTTTCTAGGTCTGTCCAGTTTCAGTGTTAGGCCATATCTGCAACATCAACCAAACTTTTGTGGGTTGTTTTGGGTTTAGAAACTTCCTAGCACACTTAACTAAGTAAGAAAGTATGTTGGTATAAATCGTAAGGCAGTTAGAAGAACAGATAGTGAGCAAATAAGAGAATAGTTCAGGTTATGATTCCAGGTTCTGGAATTCTCCTGTTTCAGTTTCAGTCTTTAGTTTCTGAGTTCTTGCTTCTGTATGAACAGGCTTCAGAAGGAGTAACCACATTGTTTGAGAGTAAGATTATATCACAACACTTGACTAGGAAGCTAGGAAACGTGAGGGGAAATAGGAAAAAAATCAGATTGATGAACAGACAGAAAAGAAACAGAAGGAAGGTGTATCAGTTTATAAACTCGGTTCCTGCACTTTCTTGTTTCAATATAAGATTTCACTAGTGGGAGTAACAGAGTGGTTGTAGTTAGTTTTTGAGTTTAAATAATAGCTGGAACATTGAATCAAGTGAGCAAATGCTTAGGAAAAAAATTGAGAAATGATTAACAATGAAACAGAAAGACAAACAGAGAATAAAACTGTAACAGATAATAGCCCAATTTTACAGATTTGAGTTTCTGGGTGAGAGTTCCTTAGAGAGTTATCTAAGTGACTTGGATAGATGAAACTCAATACTAATATCAGTTCTTTTCTAAAAAGTATAGCAGAATCGATATTGTCAATCTTGAAAAAGAAAACAGTGAGCGATTAGAGAAAAAGACTAAAGCTGATGCACTAGGATTGGTATTTTCTTCCTTTTTCAGTTTTAATTCTCATTCATTGATCTGGTTTCTTATTTTCCCCAAACACTTACCCATTTAGTTAAGTGATTTAGTAAGATTTTCAACTCAGAAACCACCCAAAACAACATTGATAACACCCCTGGAGGTTCTTTACACAGAACAGAGAAAACGGAAAAAAACTGAAACTTCAAACTGATATCTTCTCTTCTCTTGTGTTACATTGATTCTTTTCCTTCCCAAAGTGTGTACAGACTTAATTCACCTCTTTATACATGCCTATAGTTCTTTCTTAAACCATTATAACACTCTTAACATTTCTATAATTCAGCTATACAGAAGCGACTGATTATCAAAAATCTGAAAGCAAAACCTGTTCATCTCTTCTTCGTTACATCTGTTAGGTTGTGAAACCGACTTCTAATCTTCCCCTAACTATTTATAACTTACTTAAGTGTGTTAGATATGTTTTAGGTTTATTAGTAACTCCATACAACACTGTTAATTGCTCTGGTAGTTCATTTTACAGAAATTGACGTGCTGCAGGAATTTGAAAACTAATTTCTGCATCACCTCTTTAACCTCTCTTTTAGTTAATTAAATTAATCTCCATTTTCCCCCAAAGTGTTTACCCACTTAGTTAGGTGTCCCAGCAAGGTTTTAAACTATTGAATCACTCAATATAACCTCCTTATACTCTCTGTAACAGACTTGTACAAAAACTTAAATTTTTCAGAAAAACTGAAACCATGGACTGGTGCATGTTCTTTTCTGTTGGTTTGTTTTTGTTATCTAACCCATCTCCTATTTTCCCCAACTCGTTTAGTTACTTAGTTATGTGTTTTAATACAGTTGTAATTTTGAAACAACCCAAAGCAATAGGGACTACTCTTCTGCAAGTCATTTACACAGAACTTGAAAAACTGCAAAACTGAAAAACTGTTGCTCACAACTGGTGGCTTTCTTCTTTCTTTCCTGTCTGTTCCTCAACCTAACTTCTGATTTTCCACCCCACATTGCTTACCCTCTTGGTTAAGTGTGTTATCCAGCCTTTGAATTCGAAAACAAACCCAAGGTAACAAGGACTATGCCTCTGAAACTCCTTTACACCGATGTAAACCTGAAAACTGAAACACAACTTCAATTTACTCCTCACTCTTAGTGCATCAGGTTGGGTTTTTAAATTCTCCCAAGGGGTTTATAACTAGTTAGGTGGATTAGCAATGTCTTAGGTTGATGATTAAACCAATAGGACCCATCATCACTCCTCTGAGATTTAGTTATACAGAAGCAAAAGTTGCAGGGTTGATTCTAGATTTCTGCACACTGCTTCTTTCTGTTTTATTTTTTTTGTCAATATTCTCACAAGCCTACTAGGTTAGTAAAGGGTTTTATCTTTGCCTTAGGTTCATTATTAATCTAACACTACATCTATATCCTGTCTAGGCAATTAATAGACAGAGCACAATGTTACATAAACACCTAAATACTAACTGGGAGGAAACTGAAAAACTGAAGGCTGTTACACAAAATTGCAACCGGGAACTCAGAAATCAGAAACTGATACTCCTTTTTCTGTTGTTTTCTTTATGTTTGAGTTCATTCTCTGATCATGTAACCAGTTTAGAGAAAACTCACCACTTAAGTATCTTAGCTGTTTTCCATTGGTTGATCTTTGGCTGAGTGTGAAGTTCTCAGGACCTTGAGCTCTTGGCCTCAACTTCTGGTTCTGTTTCAGCAAGGATTAAGCACATTTATTAGCATATTTTTAAGCCCAGGGAAACACACATGTTTCACCAAATGAATTAAATTTTCCAAACGAAGTACATTGACAAGTTAGACTTCACACATATTTCAGTAGAAAGATTCAGAACCTAGAAACACAAAAACTCCAAATACTTAAACACGATCATAGATGCCATTTTATGTTTGATAATGAGGCAGTACCTTATGGAAGCTGTTTTGACTCAACCTATTAGACCTTAGTGCTGTCTAGTACTTCCAGTTGGTATGGCAAGGAATATCACAAGTTCCCTCCAGTCTGACCTGAATGCATACATAATTGAATTTATTGTCTTCAATCAATTTTGATCTCATATGAGTTTTTCTTTTGTAATCTCCTTGTGAACAATCATCAGCTTGTTTTCTTTAAAATTTTCTATATATGTGCCTAATGATTGTGATATATGAAATTTCTAATGTTCATCCCAATCATTGGAGTTCTTGATAATCTAGTATTATTACTGTGAAATCTGCCATTGCCTTTGAATACCAGGGTAGTGATATTCCTTCTAAATGACCAAGACATAGAAAAAGCAACACTCTGGCAGTATAATCTATAACTACTTGAGTAAAGCATGTAAAACGACCGTAGTTGTCTACATTTCTGGTTTTGAAATTGATTGGACTATTTTGCCACTTATGAAAATGCTATTGCAAAATATCTTATCAGGGCCGTGGTTTCGGCTATCAAACATTTTGTATTCAGAAGTATCGGATGTTCAACAAGCAGTCATGGGACTATCAGGTACCTAATTTGTGGAGTTTTTCTTTATTTTCCGAGAGGGAAACTTACCTGCTGCTTATGCATCTTTTTATTTTATTAACAGAAGCAGGCTATGTCTGTCCGGTTCAGTCTTTAGTGACCCTTATCTTTATATATCTAACTGAATTTCTTCATTCAGGTCACAATCAAGATATGGGCTCTTACCATATTATTGAAATCATAATTGTTTGCCATTCAAAAAATAAAGAGAGTGTACACTGTTTAGATAGTATAGTAAAGCTCAAAGGTTTGTAAATAATGGATATGACTATTCTAAAAGTACCCTTGAATGGTAGAAGTATGCAGACTTGCCATCACAAGTTAGTTGCGTGTGGCTTGTTAAGGAAAATCTGGCTAGACCTCCTTCAAAGGTTTGTACATAATGTATACGACTATTCTGAAAGTCCCTCTTGAGTGGTAGAAGTATGGGGAGCCATCACTTGTACGTTGCGTGTGGCTTGTAAAGGAAAATCTGGTTAGACCTCCTTCATTGAAGGTGTAGTGAATCTCCTCGCAGTCATGGTAAACGCAGAAGAAACCATAATACCAGGCGAACAGAATTCGAGGGGCAGAAACCGCTACACTAGTTTAATTCTACATGTTATTTAAACAGATCCGCTAATTTGGTAGAATTGCCCTGAGTAGAGGAGCCTTAGTCAAAGCAATTCATTCTACCTCATCACAAAACCAATTCATATTGCATCATTGGAGAGTAAGATTCATGCGTATACTGATTTCAAAAAATTTGTTGAATTTACCTACGGTACCACCATATCGCAGTAGTCGGAGGTTGGTGGCGTTTGTTGGTGGCGATATGCAGCGCAGAAGCAGTAGTGGTGTAGCACAAGACTGGACCGGTTGCCGATTTAGAAGAGCAAGGGCAGAAGATGTTGGTGGTGACGGTAGAAGCGATTCGGAGGTGAGAAACCAAATGTTGGCTGGATGAGAAACCAAATGTTGGTGGTGGCGGTGGAAGCGAAGTCGGAGGTGAATGTAGTGGCGGCGATGGCGACGATGCGGTAGGTGGGACGGCGATATCGGTTTTGGAAGGGTCGGGAGAGAAACAGGCGGGCAAAACATACAGGACTGGCGCGTTGAGGGAGAAGGTAGTATTTGGTGGAAAGTTAAAAGACAATATAACACGGTTATATTGTACAACCGTGTTATAAAATGCAGTTTATAACACAGGTAGATGGAACCGTGTTATATTTAATACTCTTATAACACGGGTAGAACATAACCGTGTTAAAAACCCTATTTTTCCGAGTAGATAATTCCTCTCACATAATATAACACGGTTATATTGTACAACCGTGTTGTATACTATTTTATAACACCTTTACACTATAACCGAGTTATAAAATGCGTGTTATATAATATTTTTTCTACTAGTGAGTCCTTATTTGTTCCTCGAGTCCTATTCTTGAACCCCCGGCTACATGCCAAACGGTTCAATCAATACTACGCATTACATTACACACAATTGCACTACTTGCTACTCCCGTACTTACCCCGTTGTCCCGTTGTTTCGGTTTCACTTGCTGTTCTTATACTTACACATTGTTTAGTTTCTTTAAGTTTGTTTTCTTACTTAACCTTGGTATACTTACATTTGTGTACATATGTATATGTGGGTATACACATATATATATATATATAATTATTTAATTATTACACATTTTTTTTGTATGACTCGACCGACCTTACTCAAGTCCGGTCTCAGGGTCGGTCGAAGTCAGTAGGGAAATGCGCCGGAAAATTTCAGGGCTGACCGACCTTGCAAGTCCAGTCCCAAGGTCGGTCCATTCCAGTGAGTTACGGACGGAAAATTTTAGCCCGACCGACCTTGCAAGTCCGGTCGCAAGGTCGGTCCATTCCAGTAAGTTAAATGACGGAAAAATTTTGAGTCGACCGACCTTGCAAGTCCGGTCACAAGGTCGGTCCTTTCCAGTAGGTTACATTACGGGAAATTCTTCTGGCCGACCGACCTTGCATGTCCGGTCCCAAGGTCGGTCCATTCCAGAAGGTTTCCGTCCTTTGTAAATCTGGCTCGACCGACCTTGCAAGTCCGGTCCCAAGGTCGGTCCGGCCCAGTAATTGAATTTTTATTTCTGTTTTCAGTCCCTCTTCTTACCCATTACTTCCCCTTTGTTCCTACACTTAATCCCACATGTTTACACAATCTCCTCATTTCCATTCCACTCTTACAACAGTTTTTCATCCTTCAATGCTACAGATTTTTGTTCCAACTTCTTACACTCAATACTCCTACTACCAATACCATTATTAGCATCCCAATTACATTTCCAAGCAATTACACATATATACCTAAGTCCTACATTCACTTTACTAGGTCTTGTACTCTAATTCTTCCTAGTTCCTCCAATGAAATCCAATAGTTCTTGCTACAGATTTTATACTCTCCTAATCACATACCACTGCCACCATTCCATGGTCATTAACATCTCTACTATCTCCCAATACACACCTTGGTTCTCCCATTCACCAAGTCATCCATAAATGTACATATTCCTACCAAAATTTTGCCATAGCTTACCTACTTTTCTTACTTCTCCACATACACACTTTTCATCAAATTTATTCCTAATCTAGCCAAACCACAAGGGTTCTACCAGCACACAATACAATACCAATCTCTTTACACCAATATATCCTCAATTACAATACCAATACATCATTACTTCCTTAACACACCATACTAATACACATACACAACTTATTTGGCGCTAAGGACTACCATTCAAATACAAGCTCATAAATACTCAACTTCCACAAACTACAATACTAATACAATAGTTTAGGTTCTTTATTTGTTCACCCATTCCCATTACTCTAATGTATTAAATTAAACATTAAGAAGGAGCTCTTACCTTGAGCTTTTGATTCCTTCCTTTCTTTTCCATTTCTCCTCTTCTTTTCCTCTTTCTTTCTTCTCTTGTTCTCGGTTTGCAATTCGAATCCTTTAACACTACAACCCATTTATACACACCATTCAATACAAAGCTAACCCTTACATTATCTTAAAGTTTTAATGTAGGTTTTAGGGTTTAGAAATTTCATTACCTTGCAAGGGTATGAGTGAAGCTTGGAATGGTTCAAGAACAAGATTTCCCACTCTCCAAGAAAGCAAAAAATCGGCTAGAGTACAAGAACAACAAGGGTTTAGTTTCCCAAATTTCATTTTGCCCACAAGGGCTAGAAAAAGGTAAGGTTTCAAGAAGATTTTTACCTCAAAATAACATGGAGAAGGAGGTGGTTCTAATGGTGGTCTTGAAGCTCCAAATTCTACACACCCATGGAGATGAAATTTCTTGTTTTCGAATTTTGAAAGGATGAATATGTTCTCCTTAATGAGGGGATTCCAATCCTATAATTTTTGTAATTTTTGATGGAGGTTTAATGGGTTAACAAGAGGAGAGAAGTGGGTGGCTATTTTGGCTTCTCAAAATCGCCATTAGAGGCTCCAAGGAAGAAGAAGAAAAATCAGAGAGGGGAGGGGGAGTGCTGTTACGTGAGTGAAGGGGATGAGAGTAGGAGAGAGAGTGAGTAAAGTAGTTACTTTTTGATTTTTATTTGTTTTGTCCTTTTGCACATAAGGAGAGAAGTAAGGGTGTGAGTGGGGCATCAAAATCGGACACACACACAGCCCATATGGGTTTGTAAAAATTTTATTTACAATATTGGACACATTAGTTTGACTTATTTATGTTTCTACCCCACAACTTCCCGTTTTTTATAGTTTTTACTATTTTCTCATTTTATTGGTTCTAAAGCTTCACTAATATTTATTAATGACTATTTAGTTGACCAAAACTGTTACGAGTCTATTTGACCCGCTTAAAGTCACGTTTTCCCGGTTACCTCGAAAAACGCGCTTTAATGTTCATTAGTGTTTTTAATCCATTTTAAGGATCTATTTTCTTCGGGATTTGTTCCCTAATATTTATTTGGACTTAGTTAAGCCTTTGGAATCCATATAATACGCTATCCGGGGTCTCATACCCCTTATGGTTATTTAACGCTTATTTAGCGTTTTTCGCTTTTTAAGCGTTTCTTTATTTCATTTGGATTTATTTTTCCTCACCTATACTACTTAAGCATTAGTAGGCTTTTAAATACCCATTAAGAAAATTTTAATCGCCATATTTAAGTTCGGGGTATTTCAGTGGGCCGCAATTCAAAGGTTAAGTATACCTAGCAAATGAGAGTAAATGGCTAATCATAAACGCCTTGAAGCCTTAGAGGCTAGAGCTAAACCCGGTTATGAGTTAATTGACCGCACTGAAGTAAAATACTTCATGTTGCCTGAATTAATGAACCAATGTTGAATGATGACATGTGGTCGATTACGTGGGCGTAACCCCTTTTAAGGGGGGTAGGGCGAGAAACAGCTTAGAGTATGTTTTACGTATAGGTGCGTAAACTACTATGTGCATAGCACAAAAGAAACTATTTTGATGATTGGAACTTATGTTACATAAACATAGGCACCCATTCATTGTGTAATTATGATTATTGTGCAGGAGAGATGCGAGTAACGGGTATGTAATATTTATAAAAAGAGGAGTAGAGAAACTGCTTGGGAGTGAGAATCCCTATAGTATATGTCTATTGAGATTAGACATAAGTTATGATGAGTAAGAATCGGTATGAAACCGATGTGTAACCTAGTAGGAAATGAGTTTCCGTAGGTAATTTTATTTGAAAATGTTTAATGGAGTGAGTTCCATCCTTTGGAGTTGTATGTTATATGTTTTAATTGAGTAACAATTTGAGAAAATGAGCCCATGAGTTGCTTAGGCAAAGTAAGCAAGTTTATTGAGAATGACGGATGACCTAAGTTCTAAGAATTGGAGATAAGTTAAGATGGATTATTTTATGAATATGACTAGAAAGAGTAAAAGATAGAAAACGAAAATTTTTGACTATCTTATTGTTGAAACTGATGTGGGAGGTTGAACTTGATCTGCTAGCGATCAAGGGAAACCAAACACAAATTGGGGTGGAAGGATAGTTCAACACTGATGCTGATCACATCAGGTTGGATGATTCTTGAACCTCCCTATAAGTGGTCACATGTAATCACGCTAAGAAAAGATGCAACTACCATAAACCGGATTTGGAGTTGTGATGTTTTAAAAAGAATTTTCAAACAAAATTTGAAAAAGACCTTCCTTCGAGTATGAAGGCGGAAAATGGTTTTGAAACCATTGCACTGTATGTGCGGCGGTCCTAAGTGACTTGTTAGGGTGGTGACAGTGTGTGATTTTTCCAAAGGCAGCGGGATGGGGATAGTACCCTGAGAATGTCCTGTGTTGAGTGAGTCAACCAGAGTGCCTGAGGATATGTATATGTGTAACGTTTTGATCAGTACCGAAGAGACCGTGGGCTAGAGAGAGTAAGTGCCCATTTGTCATGAAACGGCCGTGAACCAAAAAGCTTAAGTGTTCAACGTGACCGGTACCTGAGGGATTCCATGGAGAGAGTATGATGAGTATTTTTTATTGCAATACATACTGTGATATGGGTGTGTTATGTGTAGTGTGAAAGGAGACCGACTTGTGGAGTCTGTAAGGTCGTACATGTATTATGACCTTGGCATAGCACGCCGTGAGACTAACCATCTTAGATTCACGAACTTTGAGGACAAAGTTCTTAAGGGGGGTAGATTTTAATACCCCGGACCTAAAAATGGTGATTAAATTATCCTAATGTGATTACTAAAGGCCTAATGGTGCCTTGAGAGTATTGGTATAGAGAATAAAACCAAAAGAAAGAGAAAATGCGTAAAACGCGAAAAACGCTAAAACACGCATTAAATGAGTATAAGAGATATATGATCTCGTTAGGGTACGAGATGGATTCCTAAGGCTTAGTTAGGCCTAATTAGTGTACGGGAATGATTCCCAAAGAAAACAGATCCAAAATGGATTAAAACGCTAACGAAGTTTTAAAGCACGTTTCTCGAGAAAACCCGAAAACGTGAATTTAAGTGGTCAAATAGACCCGTAAAAATTATGGTTGACTATATAACTATAATTATGTATTATTGGAAGCGTAATAACCATTAAAAATAAAGAAACGAGAAAAATCCAAAAAACGGGCCTAGATAGTGAATAGTGCCAAACCGGGTAAAATTACGAGCTTTTTCTGTAAAAAACGAAAAAAAAACGCTCCAGCTTACTAATATAGTGGGCCGGTTTTAATTAATAAAACAGCCCCCACACACACTAATAAGCTATAGAAGAAAAAGAAGAAAGAAAAAAAAGGGAAAAGTGTAAAAGTAAAAAGCACTCACCTATTCTCTATCCTCTCATTTCCCTCTTTCCTTTCTTCTTCTCCTCCCCATCGCCACCTTCCTCCTCTCTTCTGCTGGAGCCAATTTTGAGCTCCTCCCATGGCTACTCCCTCTTTCTCTCCATGCTCTAGCTACATACAAGCTCCAATCACAAAAATAATCACATATTCTTCTTCCTCTCATCATCCTCTATCATTTTATCTTTTTAAAATTCCAAAAGGATGAAGTTCATCTCCATGGGTATATCCCATTTGAAGAGAAAATTAGAGATTCTTGGAGCTTGGAGTCTCCTCTTCCATCCAAGGTAAAAATATCCAAAGAAAATGCATCTTTTCTTCACCCTCTTGTGTTGTCCGATTTTGGCAAGTTTTAATGCCTTGATTTTCCTTGTTTGAGCTATTCTCCTTGTCTTCAATGGTGGTTTGGGAGTTCCCCTTTGATTCTTGATCAAATCCTCATCCTAGGGTTTCAAGGTAATCACCAATTTTAGAGCTTTAAGCATACCTAATTAATGAGGTTAAGCGTTTTTCCTTAAACTCATTCCTTGCTTTGAACATTGATTTGGAGATGGGCAATTCCATGGCCTTTGGCCGATTTCTAAGCAAGAGAAAATAGAAGAGAAAGAAGAGGAGTGAAAAGAGGAAAGGCTTGTGAACAAGAGGTAAATAATTTACCTTGGAGCCTAATTTAATGCTTTTAGAATTTGGGAAGGGAAATAAATAAATGAATGAACCCAACATGTTTTGGAACATGATTGTTGAGATGAGGAGAGTTGTGGTAGTGCTAGATGCATTTGTGAATTAATGCTTGATTTAAGAGCCTAAAAGCTATGCACTTTGTGATTTATGTATTGTGTTACATTTGGAGAATTTGATGAGTTTTATGGTTTTATGTGTGCTGGTAGAACCCTTGTGGGTTTGGCTAGTTTTAGGTTGATTTAAATGGTGGTATGAGTTTTGGGCAATGTTAGAAAAGTAGCCGGACTATGGCGAAATTCCGGTAGGAATCTAAGTGATTTTAGTGGTGTAGTCAGTAAAGAATAACCTAGGGATAAGCTAGGGATGAATGGAGATTGGATTGATTTAGTAAACCACCTTGGAATTGATTGTTAAAGAGAGGAGAATTGATGCAAAATCTGTAGCATAAGAGTGTGAGAAAGTCTTGGAATGGCTTGAGATGGACAAGGGTATTAAACTTGTGAAACAAGGAGGGAACTAGGGTTTTGGAAGTGCATTGGCCTAGGAATGATTTGGAATGGTCAAATGGAGTGAGCACAATAATGCAAGTGCCAAGAGAGCTTAGAAAATGCACAAGTGTGCATTAGTGCAAAATGAGAATGCAAAATTTGTGAATTGGAGTAAGGATTAAACCTAAGTTTTGAAGAGGTTTAGAGCATGTTTAAGGTGTTTAAACATGTGGGAAACTTGTGGAAAGTTTATGGAATGATTAGGGGTGGATTAAGGATTGATTAGGGGCTGAAAAATCATGTTTGGAGCAGATTTTAGCAGGGTCCGGGACTTGGTCCTTGGACAATGTCCCGGACCACCCTTAATTTTGAGCCGAGAGTGAACATCCATGCCTGGTCCGGGACTTGAGATAGGGACAAGGTCCCGGGCCATAGTAAAAATTATGCCGAGAGTTGAATTATGCAGCTGGTCCGGGACTTGAGTTAGGGACAAGGTCCTGGACCATGGTAGAAATTCACCCGAGAGTTAACACCAGCATTGGTCCGGAACTTAGGGTAAGGACCAATTCCCGGACCACCCCCAGAAATGCCCCGTGAGTGTTTTAAAGGTTTCTAATGATGGGGGTTTGAATGTTAATGATGTTAGATGATGTTTAGGCCTTGTTTGGTGACATGTAAAGGCCCTAATAAGTGTAAGAAAGTGTTAGAAGTGAGTGAGAAGTTAGAACTCATACTAACAAAAGTAAAACCGAGATAACGTATAACGGGGTAAGTACGGGAGTAGCATTTAATTATGAACCGTATGAGCTTAGTATTAATAATAATGTTTGGAACATTATCATAGGATCGTGTGTGAACCGAGCATGGTGAGATGACTCGGTAAAAGTAAAAACCCCGATGAAAGGTATGATTTTCTCATGCCCCGTATGCTAACCGAGTTACTCTGATTTGTGTGCTTGCTTGCCGGCTTAATCAAGACGAAAGCATGTAAATGAACCATTGCTTGATTATATGTATTGTTGTATACTGTACGAGCTAACATACTTGTATGCCGGTGTGGTCTAACGTAGTGTATAGACAAACTCATAGTGAGTAGTGATTGAACTATAAACCCGTAGATCAGGTAGTTTCATAAATAAGGAAACGTGCAAACACACAAGTTGTCGATTAAAGTATAACGATAAGAACAAATGAACCACTAGAATGTGAGGAGATGTACGGGAGTAAACACCCAATAACGTTTAGAAAACCATATTGAAAACAATCCACGAAATAAATAGAGTGGAGAGGTAAATGAACCTCCATCAAGAGATGAATTAGTCCAATGGTATGAACATGTAGTAACGGTAAGAGAGCCTAAGGGACCCTTTACTCCCTTGAGACATGGTCGACCTCTCTTGAGGATTTTACCCGGTATAAGTAATAACCGAAAGTAATAATTATGAATGTAAGGGTAACCCTTAAACCTAAGATTACCCGAACTTAAGTAATGTTCCCAAATCGTTAGGAACATCGAGAGAGATGCTCCTAGATTAATGTACATAATTATCTGATACCTCCGAGAGAGGAGTGTATAGGAATGTGAGAAGTCCGAGAGTAGTCGGACCTATGTGAAAGTAGTAAGAACTAAGAGAGAGTTCCGGGAGCTTGTTGAACTATGCTCTAGAACCATGAGTTTTGGCTTAAGAAAGTATTAAGAGAAACAAGCATGACGTAGGAGACCTGAAGTGTCTTGAGAACTACAGGAGCTTGAGTATTAGTAACCCAAGAGTGTGGGTGAGATAAATAGTAAGTATCCCAAGAGAATGGGTGAGGATAAGAATAAGTAACCCGAGTGAATGGGTAAGTTATTGAATAAGTAACCAAGGCATAGTGAGGTAGAAACCCTCATGGCCTAAGAGCAAATTAATACAACTAACAACCTTGTTATGTCAGTTAAGGCTTGTATTCCGTGGGTGAATGTGAATCCTTGTGTAATGTATATATGTAATGTATTGCAATGTTGCATGTTGATTGAATTAAAATGAATCTCATGCTCTTGACAAAAGTAGTCGACGTACCCCAGTTAGCACGCGGGGTATGCGAATTTCATATGCAGCGTAAGCTGAGCCCCTAGCGGCATCGTTTTTATTTTTCAGGTACACCGAAGAAGATTTCCTTCGAGAGTGGGATGGGGTCGGTGGTTAACATGGGTAGTTAGGTTTTAAATTACTTATGTACTTGAATGAGGAGTAAGACCGAATATGTTGTCGGCATCCGTATATTGTAGACTCGGTGTAGTAAAGAAATGAATTGAGCATTGTGTTTGTATTGTGTACTCGGTTGTTCCAGTCCTTCAGACCGTTACTGTAATTGAGTTAGGCCTGGTTAGCCATGAGGGTGGCTAACGGCTATGTATCACCCTCTGTTGTATTTAGAGTTCAGTTGTGAGTTTTATGGTAAATTGTGATAGTTTAAGAGGTAATGACGAGTTTAGCAGTTGGGGTGTTACAAAAATGGTATCAGAGCGAAGTATCGCTTTAATGACTGGAAATACCGAGCTTAGGAAATACAGAGTTAGGAATTAGAGACTTAGGGCTAAGGGTGGATTGGTAGCGTGAGAGATGCGCTAGTTAGGAACTTCAGGATGAACTGGATACCTACAATACCAAACCCGCCCTCCACAACCCCCGTATTAAAAGCTCGGGAGAGAACGCCAGAGAGACGGGGAAACCCGATCTGGCAGTTATTTGATACTTCAATATGAACCAGAACCTGCCATAAGGTAGATTCTAGAACCGGAAACCTCGGAGATGAACTCCGCTGGAATGACTATAACCACACTTAATGGCGGGAGATCGAGAAATCCTAATCCAAGGAGACCGGAATCTATGGCAGCATAGAGTGACATGCCTAGCAATCATGAAAACCCGGCTGGCCGAGAAGCAGCAAGAAGGAAAGCACAAACCGTGCAACAAGGTGGATTCATGAGAAGCAACGAAACCGAGACATATGTCTACGGACCGCTATAGTTAAATAATGCCACCAACGGTATACTAACTGACTAAGAATCTAGTGAAGGGTAGATACACCCACCCTACCACACCCAAAAAGGCTACAACACCTATAGCATACATAGCTTAGACAGCTACGAGCACATCTACGGGATGTACCCGAATAGGACTACTGAAGTAGTGCCTAAATGAGTTAAACCTCAGTAACCACAGTAAAGACGTGGGAACGAGCAACGAGGTAGAGCATAGAACTAAATAATTAAGGAACTCCGAGAGTGAAGAAGCACCTAAATGAATGACAGTCATGTCAAGACGAATGAGAAGCAGCTCTAAGGAGTAGTTATCCAACTAAAGGATCAAGGAAGAGCCGACAAGGCTACCAAATGTAATGTGAACAATTCCGAAACCGGTATGAGTTATCCCAAAAGCCGCCTGTACCGCGCACTTGCCACGGTAAGTGCAGTAAAAATGAGACTATTAAGAGGAGCTTTGACAAGTGACCAGTACTTAGCAAGTACCAAGATGGCGAGAGAAGCCAATATGGCAAGACAACCCTAAGAATTTTGAAACGAAACCTTGGAAATTGTAACACCCCAACCGTTAATCTCATCATTACCTCATAATCCGTTACTAATTACACTTACTCACGCAGCGGAACTCTAATTACAACGAGGGGTGAAACAACGCCGTTAGCCACCCATGTGGCTAACCGGGCTAAACTTACATACCGTAACGGTCTGATGAACTGGAACAACCGAGTACTTCATACAAATTCAATACTCACTTCATACCTCTACTATACCGAGTCTACAATATACGGATGCCGATAACATACTCGGACTTACACCTCATTCAAACGCATAAGTAATTACAATCTAACTACCCATGCTCACTGCAGTCCCCGTCCTACTCTCTCGAACGGTGGTCAGCTTCAAGTACCTGCACACTAAAAACGTTCCCCCTAGGGGGTCAGCTTACGCTGCGCATGAAATTCGCATATACCGCGTGCTAACCGCGGTACACCGACTACTTTGGGTCGGATATACATGGAGTTCATTTTAATCAAACAACATGCATCATGACAATACATATATATGTATATCACACAAGGAATCTACATCCAATCACGGAACACGATTCCTAACTAACATAACAATGTTGTTAGTGGTAACTGGTTACTCTTAGGCATTGAGGGTTATTCCTCACTATGCCTTATTTACTTATTCAATACCTCACCCGCTCTCTCGGGTTACTTATTCGTATACACACCCATTCTCTTGGCTACTCATTCTTATACTTACCCATTCTCTCGGGTTACTCATACATATACTCACCCCTTTCTCTCGGGTTATTTATACTCGTTATCTCACCCACACTCTTGGGTTATTCATACTCAAGCTCTTGTAGATTCTCGAGACACTACAGGTCTCCTACGTCACGCTTGTTACTCTTATTACATACTTAAGCCAAAACTCATGGCTCTCTAGCATAGTCTTACTTCCCCGGTTTCGACCCTACTCTGGGTCTAGCATGGTGGGAAGGTTCAACTAGCTCACGGAACTCTCTCTTAGTTCCTATCTCTTTTACTTAGGTCCGACTACTCTCGGACTACTCTCGTTCCCATACACTCCTCTCTCGGAGTTATAGTAATATCATGTATATTAGTCTAGAAGCATCATTCTCGATGTTTCTAATGACTTTGGGAACTTTACTTGAATTCGGGTAATCTTAGGTTTAAGTGTTACCCTCACAATCATATGCTTGTACATTCGGATATTTTCTTATACCGGGTAAAATCCTCATATAGGAGGTCGACCATGTCTCAAGGGAGTTACATAGTCCCTTAGGTCTCTTTACCTTTCTTATAAGTTCACATTATTGGACTAACTTCAATCCTCTCGATGGAGGTTCATTTATCTCTCCACTCATCTTTATTTCGTGGATTGTTTCAATAAGGTTTTCTAACCGTTATCGGGTATTTACTCAACCCGTACATCTCCTCACATTCTAGGGAGTTCATACGTTTACGATATCGTTATACTTTAATCGATAGTTTATGTGTGTTTGCATATTTCCATTGCTTATGAGACTACCCGTACTACGGGTTATTAGTCAATCAATACTCACCATGAGTCGGTCTAGGCACTCTGTTAGACCACACCGGCATACAAGTATGTTAGCTCATACAACATACATCAAGGCATACATAATCAAACAAGGGATTATTTTCATGCTTTAATCTTGATTAAGCCGGCACACAAACACACAAATCAGAGTAACTCGGTTAGCATACGGGGCATGAGAAAATCATACCTTTCACCGGGGTTTTTACTTTTACCGTGTCATCTCACCATGCTTGGTTCACACACGATCCACTGATAACATTCAAATGTTTTATTAACACCAAGGCATTACGGTATGTAAAACTAATACTCCCGTACTTAACCCCGTTATCCCGTTTAACTTAGTTTTACTCATGTGTTCTTAAACTCACAACTTCCTCATTCACTTATCAAACTTGTTTACACTCCTAATGACCTTTAAACATCATTATTCATGTCCTAATTACCTTATATTATCATTACCATTCAATTCCCCATCATTAGAATGCAAGAAAACACATCCTGTTACATTTTTGGCCTGGTCCGGGTTTGTGTCCGGGGTTACAAACCCGGACCAAACACTGGAATCACTTTCTGTCGTATTTTTCATGTGTTCCGGGTTTGTGTCCGGGTTTACAAACCCGGACCATCCCCTGGGATGACCTTCTGCCATATTTTTGCTATGTTCCGGGTTTGCATTCCGATTGCAAACCCGGACAACCCCTGGAACTGTCAAAATTTGTAGTTTTTCACCACTTTAAAACCCCTAAATCACCTCCAATCATTTCCTAATCATTCCATAAGTTTTCCACATGTTTAATCATCATAAAACATGCTCTAAACCTCTTCCAAACATTGGTTTATTCCTTACTAAAGTTCTTGCTCAATCTCACACGTTTTTCATTCTCATTTCTACTCTAGTGCACACTTGTGCATTCTCAACTTCTCCTCAACCCTTTGCATTAGGCTCTCTTTCATTTTGACCATTCCACATCTTCCAAGGTAATGCATAACTCATACCAAGTTCCAAGGCTCACTCTTTAAGCCTTAAATCTCCTTTGTTTTTCCATAAACTCCTAAGGCATTTAAACAATCTCTTTGCTACAGATTTTGCACCAATCTTCTATCTTATCACAAGCCTTCCAAAAGTGGTTAACTAACTCAAATAAATCTCCATCCACACCTAGTTTCTCTAGGTCATTCCTCACACCCAACAATGCTCAAACCACTCAAATTTCTACACAAATTTTGCCATAACTTGGCTACTTTTCTAACTTTGCCCAAAACTCATTTCTTCACATATTTCATCCTAAAACTAGCCAAACCGCAAGGGTTCTATCAACACCCAAATAATTCCTCATTAATCAAGCAAAACTCATTAAACACCATAAAGCATAATTCATCATATACATAGCTCCCAAAACAAGCATTAAACTCACAAGGTTTTCCTCACTTGCATTATTTCTAAGCAAGCACCTTATCACCACAACTCAAGTGGGGTTCATTCATTTTATTAACCCTTCCCAAATCCTAATACATATAGGATACCACTAAGATAGGTTTCTTACCTTAAATTTTCTTAAGTTTCCTTTTATTTCTCTTCTCCTCTTCTCCCCTCTTCTTCCTTCAAAATCGGCCAAGGCAATTCATTTGCCCATTTCTCTAGCCACATTCAAATTGCAAAATAAGCACCAAGGAGCTCCCTTAGGCTCACCAAATAAACTAAAATTCACAAGGATGCTTAAAGCACCAAATTAGGTTTTACCTTTGGAATTTCTTGAATGGTTTTCAACTCTTGAATCTTAAGAGGGACTCCCACCGCCACTAAAGCTTGGAGAATATCTCAAACAAGGAAGAAAGGCTAGTCATTACCAAAAGCCAAAATCGGCCAAGGTGAGAAAATGGAAAACATGACCTTTTTCATGGATATTTTTACCTTGCTAGAAAGGGGAAGCTTCAAGCTTCAAGATTATGTGCTTTTCTCCTCAAATGGGCAACACCCATGAAAATGAAACTCAACCTTTTTGAGTTTTGAAAAGAGGGAAGTGTAGGGTTTGATGAGAGGAGTTCAAATATACAATTATTTTTCAATTCGGAGCAAGGATGAAGCTTGGGCAAGGAGAAGAAGGTGGAGAAGCCATGTTTGGAGCTTCCATGTCACAGCACACAGAGAGGGAGGAAGGGAATCGTGGAGAAGGAGAAAGAAAAGAAGAAGGAGGGAAAGTGAGAGGAAAGAGAGTGTGAGAATACTTTTATGTTTTTACTTTTTACTTTTCTCTCTCCTCCTTTACTTTCTTTCTTTCTTTATTTGCTAACTAATAAACATGAGAGGGGGAGGCTTCTTATTTAATAAAACCGGCCCCCACTATATTAGTGAGCTGGAGCGTTTTTCGTTTTCTGACGGAAAACGCTCGTTATTTTACCCGGTTTGGCACTATTCACTACCGGGCCCGTTTTTCGGATATTCTCGTTTCTTTATTTTTAATGGCTATTAAGCTTCCATTAATACTTAATTATAGTTATATAATCAACTATAATTTTTGCGGGTCCATTTGACCACTTAAGTCACGTTTTCGGGTTTTTCTCGAAAAAAACGTGCTTTAAACTCCGTTAGCGTTTTAATCCATTATTTGGATCCGTTTTCTTCGGGAATCATTCCAGTATACTTATTAGGCCTAACTAAGCCTTAGGAATCCATCTCGGACCTCTCGAGATCATATATCTCCTATACTCATTTAACGCGCATTTTAGCGTTTTTCGCTTTTCAAGCGTTTTCTCTTTTCTTTTGGTTTTATTTCCTTTACCAATACTCTTTAGGCACCATTAGGCCTGTTATAATCATATTAGAGTAATTTAATCACCATTTTTTTTTTTAGATCCGGGGTATTAAAATCTACCCCCCTTAGGAACTTTGTCCTCAAAGTTGGTGAATCTAGATGGTTACTCTCATGGCATTCAACGCCAAGGTTAAGTACATGTATAACCCTACTGACTCCACAAGTCAGTCATTTCATACACATACCACACACATATCACAGCATGTATAGCAATCAAAAATACTTTTTGTTCTCTCTCCATGGAATCAGTCCGAAGACAAGAAGGCACTACAGTCCTCGAATCCATGTTGAGTGATATACTACTGATCCCTCAGGTACCGGTCACGTTGAACACTTACTCTTTCTGGTTCACGGCCGTTTCATGACAAATGGGCACTTACTCTCTCTGGCCCACGGTCCCTTCGGTTCTAATCAAAACGTTACACATATACATATCCTCTGGCACTCTGGTTGACTCACTCAACACAGGAACTTCTCAGGGTACTCTCCCCGTCCCGCTGCCTTTGGAAAAATCACACACTGACACCGCCCCAACCGGTCACTTAGGACTGCCGCACGTACGGTGCAATGGTTTCAAAACTAATACACGCCCACCGTTCTACCGGTTTTAATACCCCGGATCTAAAAATGGTGATTAAATTACTCTAATATGATTATAAAAGGCCTAATGGTGCCTAAAGTGTATTGGTAAAGAAAATAAAACCAAAAGAAAAGAGAAAACGCTTGAAAAGCGAAAAACGCTAAAATGCGCGTTAAATAAGTATAAGAGATATATGATCTCGAGAGGGTCCGAGATGGATTCCTAAGGCTTAGTTAGGCCTAATTAGTATACGGGAATGATTCCCGAAGAAAACGGATCCAAATAATGGATTAAAACGCCAATTAAGCATAAAAGCACGTTTTTCGAGAAAACCCGAAAACGTGACTTTAAGTGGTCAAATGGACCCGTAAAAATTATAGTTGATTAAATAACTATAATTAAGTATTAATGGAAGCTTAACAACCATTAAAATTAATTAAGAGAAAATTCCGGGAAACGGACTCGGTAAGAATTAGTAACGAAACAAACCGGGAGACCGAAACGCGTTTAATCGAAAAGACGAAAAAACGACCCGGGCCATTAATTAGTGTGGGGGGCCGGTTTGATTAATGAGTGACACCCCATTAATAGCTTGCTAGCTATTAAGTAATAACAAGAACAAATAAATAAGTAAGTAAAGTAAATAGTATAAAGTGAAAAGTAAAATAAAAAGCTTACCTCCTCACCTTCGCCTTCATCACGTATTGAAATTGCAACTCCTTCTTCTTCCTCTGTACGCGCGATTCCATACAGCACAAAAACCTCCATCTTCAATCTCCTCCATCTTACTCATTTCTCCACCGAATCACAAGAAAATTGGTACCGTTGGACTCGTCTCGGTGAGAGCTTCGATCTCCACCCAACAAAGTTCGTTTCCTCCGTTTTCATCTCCATCGACGTGAGAGCTTTTGGAGTTTGAAGGGTAGATTTCAACCCTTCTTTCTCTTCCTTAGTGCCTTAAGGTATATATAAGTAAGTATTATACCATTTCAAGCCTAATAATACCATTTGTGAGACTTTTTCCTCACGTTGGAAAATTCCCTCTCATTTCAGCCGAGAGCATATTATTTTTGTGGGGTTTGGAGACTGCTCCATTTGATTGTCAAGCCACTCATTTGGGTTCTCTAAGGTAAAATCTAAACTAAGCTTTGAAAACTAGCACTTAATATATATTAGGTGTGTGGAGTAAAAGTAATGGTTGTTGAATGTGTGTGTTGGGCGGTGATTGTAGTTGGCAATCAATAGCCTTGTGTGGTGTGGAAAAACAAGAAGAGAAAGAGGGAAGAAGAGAAAGAAGAAGAGGAGGAGTGAAAAACCGAAAATAAGCAAGGTAAAGAGCTTACCTTGTGTGGTTTTATTTTCCTTATGAAACTTATGTGGGTGTGTAAAAACAACCTTGAACTTGAGTAGTAATGATGCTACAATATGGTTAGTTGAAAGAGAATTTTAATGGGGTTTATGTGTGCAAATAAACTAGAAATTAAACTAGTGTACATGTGTAACAAGAGGGAAATTTGGTGTATTGTAGTTGTGTGTTTCATAAACAGGAATGAAGATTGTGTTTGTGAGTACATTAGTGTGGTGAATATGCTAAAGAGGTAGCCAAGTGCTGTCAAAATTTGTTTAGGGATTATGGACTTGAGTGTGTTTATTAGGAAGGAAAAACTAGGTTGTTAAGAGGTTTTAAGATGAGTGGTTAATGGTTTGAAAACCAAACAAAGAAGAAGAGTGTTCTATGGGCAAAAAATGTCATTTGGGAGTTAGGTATGGCATCAGTATGTGAGGTTTGGATGGTTTAAAGAGGAAACCAAAATCTGTTACAAACCGATGGAAAACAAGGTTGTAAGTGTAAAAGAATCTAAGTAAAATGAGCTAGATTGGTGAGTGTACTTGGTGTTTGGTTTAAGGTGATTAAGAAGGGTAATTAGTCACTAAAACATGAAGATTTTAGTTGGTGAAGGTCGGATAATTAATGGGCAAAGAGAGGGCCTTGAACAGAGACAGAAACTGTCAAAATTTGTAATCTGTAGCAGGGTCCGGGACTTAGGTCCAGGACCAAGTCCCGGACCACCCCTAGAATTACCCCCGAGAGTGTTCTGCTTGTTTGGTCCGGGCCCTAGCTCCATGCCCAAGTCCCGGACCACATACCATTTTTAAAACCGAGATTCTTCCTGCCTTATGGTCCGGGCCTTAGTCCTGAATGAAGACCCGGACCAAAGTGAAATAATGCCCGAGAGTTATGCCTTGTAATGGTCCGGGACTTAGGGTGGGGACCAAGTCCCGGACCACCCCCAGAAACCTACAGAGAGTATTTTAAAGGTTGTAAATGATGGGGGTTTGAATGTTAATGATGTTATAAGATGTTAAGGCCTTGTTGGTGACATGTAAAGGCCCTAGGAAGTGTGATAAAGTGTTAGAAGTGTTTGAGAAGTGAGAACTCAAATGAACAAGAGTGAAACCAAGATAACGGGATAACGGGGGTAACTACGGGATTAACATTTTATTATGTTCCGTATGATGTTAGTATTAATAATAATGTCTGAAACATTATCAGAGAGTCGTGCGTGACCGAGCTTGGTGAGATGACATGGTAAAAGTAAAAACCCGGTGAAAGGTATGATTTTCTCATGCCCGTATGCTAAACCGAGTTACACTGATTTGTGTGTTTGTGTGCCGGCTTAATCAAGACTAAAGCATGAAAATAATCCCTTGTTTGATTATGAATGTCTTGTTGTATGTATGTGAAAGAACTAACATACTTTATGCCGGTGTGGTCTAACATAGTGTAAAGACCGACTCATAGTGAGTAACGTTCGGCTAGAGATCTGTAGAACGGATCGATGCGTATGATAACGAAAACGTGCAAACACACAAGCTATCGATTAAAGTATAACGTAACACAAACTTATGAACTCCCTAGAACGTGAGGAGATGTACGGGTTGAGTAAATACCCGATAACGGTTAGAAAACCTTATTGAAACAATCCACGAAATAAATATGAGTGGAGAGATAAATGAACCTCCATCGAGAGGATCGAAGTTAGTCCAATAATGTGAACTTATAAGGAAGGTAAAAGAGACCTAGGGGATTAGTAACTCCCTTGAGACATGGTCGACCTCCTATAAGAGAGTTTACCCGGTATAAGAATATAACCGAAAGTATGAGTATATGTATTGTAAAGGTAACTTAAAACCTAAGATTAACCAAACTTGAGTAATGTTCCCTAAGTCATTAGAAACATCGAGAGTGATGCTTCTAGACTAATATACATGATATAAATTATAACTCCGAGAGAGGAGTATATGGGAATGTGAGAAGTCCGAGAGTAGTCGGACCTATGTAAAAAGAGTTAGGAACTAAGAGAGAGTTCCGTGAGCTAGTTGAACCTTCCCACCATGCTAGACCAGAGTAGGGTCGAAACCGGGGAAGTAAGACTATGCTAGAGAGCCATGAGTTTTGGCTTAAGTATGTAAAGAGAGTAACAAGCGTGATGTAGGAGACCTGTAGTGTCTCGAGAATCTACAAGAGCTTGAGTATGAATAACCCAAGAGTGGGGTGAGTATATGAATGTGTAACCCGAGAGAATGGGTAAGTGTAAGAATGAGTAGCCCAAGAGAATGGGTGTGTATACGAATAAGTAACCCGAGAGAGGGGTGAGGCATCGAATAAGTAAACAAGGCATAGTGAGGAACAACCCTCAATGCCTAAGAGTAACCAGTTACCACTAAAACATTGTTATGTTAGTTAGGAATCGTGTTCCGTGATTGGATGTAGATTCCTTGTGTGATATACATATATATTGTATTGCCATGATGCATGTTGTTTGATTAAAATGAACTCCATGTATATCCGACCCAAAGTAGTCGGCGTACCGCGGTTAGCACGCGGTATATGCGAATTTCATGCGCAGCGAAAGCTGACCCCTAGGGGGAACGTTTTAGTGTGTGCAGGTACCTGAAGCTGGCCACCGTTCGAGAGAGTAGGACGGGGACTGCTGTGAGCATGGGTAGTTAGATTGTAATTACTTATGCTTTTGAATAAGGTGTAAGTCCGAGTATGTTATCGGCATCCGTATAATGTAGACTCGGTATAGTAGGGATATGAATTGAGCATTGTATTTGTAAGAAGTACTCGGTTGTTCCAGTTCATCAGACCGTTACGGTATGTAAGAAAGGCCTGGTTAGCCACATGGGTGGCTAACGGCGTTGTTTCACCCCTCGTTGTAATTAGAGTTCCGCTGCGTGAGTAGGAGTATTTAGTAACAGTTTAAGAGGTAATGACGAGATTAACGGTTGGGGTGTTACAAAAATGGTATCAGAGCGAAGTATCGCTCTGATGACTGGAAATACCGAGCTTAGGAAATACCGAGTTAGGATATAGAGACTTAGGGCTAAGGGTTGAGTGGTAGCGTGAGAGATGCGCTAGTTAGGAACTTCCAGTATGATCTGGATACCTACAATACCAGACCCGCCCTCCACAACCCCCGCATTAAAAGCTTGGGAAAGAACGCCAGAGAGACGGGGAAACCCAATCTGGCAGTATTTAATATCTCAATATGAACTAGAACCTGTCACGCGGTAAATCCCGAGAACCGGAAATCCCGGAGACGGATCCCGCTGGAATGACAATAACCGCACATAATGGCGAGAGATCGAGAAATCCTAATCCAAGGAGACCAGAATTTGTGGCAGCCTGGGGCGACATGCTTAGCAGTCGCGAGAACCTAGCTGGCAGAGCAGCAGCAAGAGGAAAGCGCCAACCGTGCAACAAGGCGGACTCATGAGAAATAACGAGAACCGGGACACATGTCTACGGACCGCCATGATATGTAATACCACTAATGGTATACTAACCGACTGAGAACCTAGTTGAGAGTAGGTACACCCACCCTGCCACACCCGAAGAAGTTTCAATACTTCACTGATATAGCTTAGACAGCTTCGAGTATAACTACGGGATATACCCGAATAAGACTACAAAGTAGTGCCTACGTGAGTTAAACCTCGGTAACCACAGTAAAGATGTGGGAACGAGCAACGAGGTAAAGCCTAGAACTAAAGTAATTAAGGAACTCCGAGAGTGGAGAAGCGCCTAAATTGAATGACAGTCATGTCAAGTTGAATGAGAAGCAGCTCTAAGGAGCAGTTATCCAACTAGGGGATCAAGGAAGAGCCAACAAGGCTACCAAATACAATGTGAACAATACCGTGACCGGTATGAGTTGACCCAAAAAACCGCCAGTACCGCGCACTTGCCAAGGCAAGTGCAGTAATAGCGGGACCAATAAGAAGAGCTTTGACAAGCTATCAGTACTTAGCAAAGTACCAGGATGGCGAATGAAGCCAATATAGCAACTCGAACCTTAAGAATTCTGAAATGAAACCTTGAAAAGGCTTAACAGCCTAGTCACTGTATAAAGAACATACCGGCCAGCAAGAAGCTGGACTGGATAAGAATCAGCCGGCATTGAAATGCCATGAAGAGCTTATTTTTTAAAAACCTGAATTTTCTTTCAAACATGAAATTTACCAAAAACCCCCGAATTTTTTTTAAACCAAACCAGAGAATCACGGTAAGTCATTATAGGACCATATAAGAGGAGTTGGCAACAGAATACTTCACTTAGGCGTGACCGACACTACAAGTGTACACAAATGAGACATGGAACGACCGCACTCCAAAGGAGCTTGCGGGCCTGACAGACCAATTATGAGTTAGTTGGGTAAGTGGTAACGTATCAATAAGATACTTGTATGTATACAAGTAGAGTACGGAGCACGGGAAGTAGCCACTCCATACTACGGACGAAAGAGCCAATTCAAACCAAGACAGTTGGATATCTCGAATGATCGAAGAATACAAGGAAGCTTACCAAGTTAAGGGAGTCTAGAATCCAGTAAGGTCACGGACCTAAAGATAAGGCGTTAAGAAGTGCGAGAAGCACAGAGTATTAAGCACAGACATTGGATATGTCTCAGGAAATACCTAATAACTGGGTGAATACCAGTGTAAATAATACGGCGAATGCCTAAATGAACTTATTAATGTACGATAAACGGGATAGAATTCCCACAGTATATCTCACTAAGAGAATAACGACCTAATTAAGTAGGTAAAGGAAAAGTACTAATACTCTACCCAATAACGGGAGATATTACAACCCTAAACGGGATAGTTTGAGTTATACATAGCCGCAAGGCGAAGTCGCAACCGAACATAACCATAAGTACAAGCCAGATGTAATGGCATTACTCAGTAACACCCAGGAGCAATCCGAGAAGGGTGCTGGAATCAACAGTAGTTGAACGAAAACATCGTGTTGAGAACACAAATGTTTAAGCAAACACTCGGGTAGAACCCGAAGGGATCCCACGGTACACGGGATACCCTAGATTGCCAGAGGGCATCAACAAATATCAAGTTACTTAAAGGGCCTTCCATGTATGGAAGAGTGTTGAGACAACCTTATCGAAAAACCCAGTAATACCTCCAAACCATTTAATGGTATACGGAGAAGCGGAAACCTGTATAAACAGCCCGCAAGGAGCATGGCGAGGCAATGTGGCTTATAAGCCGGTAACTAACTGCAACTTGTAGATCTAAACGTTGTAAACCTATGCATAGAGGCATAAGAGGAACAGTGGAGAACGAACCACTACCTTAAGTGGGGATACCACTTGTTATTATGGGGCCTATGGAGCGGCATTTGCGTGAATCCTCCAGAGAAAGGCTACCACCTAAGTATGTAATGTGAAACCGCTAAAGCGGTGTAGTAAAACTTGAGCATGTGTATATTGCCAATGAGTATATGAACTATAGTAGTGTGTAAAGAGGAACCTTGATGGCAGTACAAAGGAAACCGATAGAGTAATCGGATGAGTAGTGAACACTGTATGTGTACAGTATGAACTGCAGAGTAAGCAGTGCGCAAGCGCGCAGACAGATTTAAAGAATAGCGTATATTGTTGAGCCAAGTGAATGGCAAGCCATCGTGTAAATGGCGGGAGTACATGAGCAGAAGCTAAAGTAGTAGCGAATGCCATGTAAACAAATGTCGTAACGAGTAGAACAAGGTACGCAGTAAGCGACCATTGTAAGAGTATTTTCGGATAGTGATTAGAGTTGATGAAGAAATGTAGTAAAGAAGACATGATCATTCCTATCTCATGAGAGATTTATTGTCAAGGGTTTACGCTTCTGCACTCTGTATGACTAAGTGTTTTGGTATTGCACTTGTGCAGTAATGATCAAGTGGGAGAGCCAGGAATTGAGAAATGTCAACGAAGCCAGTTGAGTGAGAATCTAGAGAGATAACCGTGCGGCCATTGGCTAAAGATGCACAAAGAACGTGGGCAGTAACCCACAGGGCCCAGGATCGATATGTGGAAAAATGCAGAGTAGTATGAATGAAGAACTCTGGTACAGAACCAAGAAACAAACATAATCCATGAGCCACTATTAAACGAGGAAGCACTACATACTAAGTAGTAGCTTGACCTCAACCGACAACAAGTCGGTAAAACTAAGTGAATAATCACAAAGGTATACAGTGTTATACGAAGTAGATTCCCAGAGAACTGGTGAGACAATCTAAAATTCATCGAATTCGCATACGGTAAGAGATACCAAGCGACGATTGAAATACATTGAGAATACCAAAGAGCGAATTAAGCTCTAGTTATCAGGTCACGCAGAAGCTTGTGGACCATGATTCAGGGTTAAGCATACCTATGTCATAAACCCATTGAAGCCTTAGAGGCTAGAACCGAACCCGGTTATGAGTAAATTAACTGTACTGAAGTTTAAACACTTCATAATACTCGAATTTGTGAACCAATGTTCAGTGATAACATATGGTTGGTTACGCGGGCGTAACCCCTTTTAAGGGGGGTAGGGCGAGAAACCGCTTAGAGTATGTTTTACGTATGGTGCGTAAACTACTATGTGCATAGCACGAAAGAAATTATTTGATGATTGGAACTCATGTTACGTAAACATGTCTACCCATTCATCGTGTAAGTATGAGCATTGTGCATGAGAGATGCAAGTAATGAGAATGTAATATATATGAAAAGAGGAGAGAAACTCCTGGGGAATGAGAATCCCTATAGTATATGTCTAGTGAGATTAGACATGAGTTATGATGAGTATGAATCGGCATGAAACCGATGTGTAACCTAAGAGGGAGTGAGTTCCCTAGGTGATTTATTTGAGAATGATAGATGGAGTGAGTTCCATCCTTTGGAGTTGTATGTTATGTGTTTTAAATTGTGCAACAATTTGAGTAAATGAAGCCATAAGTATGGAATACCTAGGTAAAGTAGTGAAGCAATGAGAATGACAAATGACCTAAGTACTAGGAACTAGAGATTAATTGAAACGAACTGTTTCGTGAGTATGACTAGAAAGAGTAAAAGATAGAAAACAAAAATGTTTGACTATCTGATTGTTTGAAACTGACGTGGGAGGTGGAACTTGATCTGCTAGCGATCAAGGGAAACCGAACACAAATTGGGGTGGAAGGATAGTTCAACACTGATGCTGATCACATCAGGGTTAGATGATTCCTGAAGCTCCCTATAGTGGTCACAAGTAATCACGCTAAGAAAGATACAGCTACCATAAATCTGATTTGGAGTTGTGTGATGTTTTAAAAAGAATTTTCAAACAGATTTCGAAAAAGAATTTCCTTCAAGTATGAAGATGGAAATGAAAATTGGTTTTGAAACCGCTATCACCCGCCGATGGCTGTGGCCTTAAGTCTTGATGACCGGTAGAACGGTGGGCGTGTATTAGTTTTGAAACCATTTCACCGTACGTGCGGCGGTCCTAAGTGACCGGTTGGGGCGGTGACAGTGTGTGATTTTTCCAAAGGCAGCGGGACGGGGAGAGTACCCTGAGATGTTCCTGTGTTGAGTGAGTCAACCAGAGTGCCTGAGGATATGTATATGTGAAACGTTTTGATCAGAACCAAAGGGACCGTGGGCCAGAGAGAGTAAGTGCCCATTTGTCATGAAACGGCCGTGAACCAGAAAGAGTAAGTGTTCAACGTGACCGGTACCTGAGGGATCAGTAGTATATTACTCAATATGGATTCGAGGACTGTAGTGCCTTCTTGTCTTCGGACCGATTCCATGGAGAGAGTAAAAAGAGTATTTTTGATTGCTATACATGCTGTGATATGTGTTGGTATGTGTAGTATGAAATGAGACTGACTTGTGGAGTCAGTAAGGTTGTACATGTATTATAACCTTGGCATAGCGTGCCCATGAGAGTAACCATCTAGATTCACCAACTTTGAGGACAAAGTTCCTAAGGGGGGTAGATTTTAATACCCCGGATCTAAAAATGGTGATTAAATTACTCTAATATGATTATAAAAGGCCTAATGGTGCCTAAAGTGTATTGGTAAAGAAAATAAAACCAAAAGAAAAGAGAAAACGCTTGAAAAGCGAAAAACGCTAAAATGCGCGTTAAATAAGTATAAGAGATATATGATCTCGAGAGGGTCCGAGATGGATTCCTAAGGCTTAGTTAGGCCTAATTAGTATACGGGAATGATTCCCGAAGAAAACGGATCCAAATAATGGATTAAAACGCCAATTAAGCATAAAAGCACGTTTTTCGAGAAAACCCGAAAACGTGACTTTAAGTGGTCAAATGGACCCGTAAAAATTATAGTTGATTAAATAACTATAATTAAGTATTAATGGAAGCTTAACAACCATTAAAATTAATTAAACGAGAAAATTCCGGGAAACGGACCCGGTAAGTGAATAGTAACGAAACCGGGAGACGAAACGCGTTTAATTCGAAAAGACGAAAAACGACCCGGGCCATTAATTAGTGTGGGCCGGTTTTGATTAATGAGTGTACACCCATTAATAGCTTGCTAGCTATTAAGTAATAACAAGACAAATAAATAAGTAAGTAAAGTAAATAGTATAAAGTGAAAAAGTAAAATAAAAAGCTTACCTCCTCACCTTCTCCTTCACTCACGTATTGAAATTGCAACTCCTTCTTCTTCCTCTGTACGCGCGATTCCATACAGCACAAAACCTCCATCTTCAATCTCCTCCATCTTACTCATTTCTCCACCGAATCACAAGAAATTGGTACCGTTGGACTCGTCTCGGTGAGAGCTTCGATCTCCACCCAACAAAGTTTCGTTTCCTCCGTTTTCATCTCCATCGACGTGAGAGCTTTTGGAGTTTGAAGGGTAGATTTCAACCCTTCTTCTCTTCCTTAGTGCCTTAAGGTATATATAAGTAAGTATTTATACCATTTCAAGCCTAATCTACCATTTGTGAGACTTTTCCTCACGTTGGAAAATTCCCTCTCATTTCAGCCGAGAGCATATATTTTTGTGGGGTTTGGAGACTGCTCCATTTGATTGTCAAGCCACTCATTTGGGTTCTCTAAGGTAAAATCTAAACTAAGCTTTGAAAACTAGCACTTAATATATATATTAGGTTGTGTGGAGTAAAAGTAATTGGTTGTTGAATGTGTGTGTTGGGCGGTGATTGTAGTTGGCAATCAATAGCCTTGTGTGGTGTGGAAAAACAAGAAGAGAAAGAGGGAAGAAGAGAAAGAAGAAGAGGAGGAGTGAAAAACCGAAAATAAGCAAGGTAAAGAGCTTACCTTGTGTTGGTTTTATTTTCCTTATGAAACTTATGTGGGTGCTGTATAAACAACCTTGAACTGAGTAGTAATGATGCTACAATATGGTTAGTTGAAAGAGAATGTTTTAATGGGGTTTATGTGTGCAAATAAACCTAGAAATTAAACTAGTGTACATGTGTAACAAGAGGGAAATTTGGTGTATTGTAGTTGTTGTGTTTCATTAAACAGGAATGAAGATTGTGTTTGTGAGTACATTTAGTGTGGTGAATATGCTAAAGAGGTAGCCAAGTGCTGTCAAAATTTGTTTAGGAGATTATGGACTTGAGTGTGTTTATTAAAGGAAGAAACTAGGTTGTTAAGAGGTTTTAAGATGAGTGGTTAATGGTTTGAAAACCAAACAAAGAAGAAGAGTGTTCTATGGGCAAAATAATGTCATTTGGGAGTTAGGTATGGCATCAGTATGTGAGGTTTGGATGGTTTAAAGAGGAAACCAAAATCTGTTACAAACCGATGGAAAACAAGGTTGTAAGTGTAAAAGAATCTAAGTAAAATGAGCTAGATTGGTGAGTGTACTTGGTGTTTGGTTTAAGGTGATTAAGAAGGGTAATTAGTCACTAAAACATGAAGATTTTAGTTGGTGAAGGTCGGATAATTAATGGGCAAAGAGAGGGCCTTGAACAGAGACAGAAACTGTCAAAATTTGTAAATCTGTAGCAGGGTCCGGGACTTAGGTCCAGGACCAAGTCCCGGACCACCCCTAGAATTACCCCCGAGAGTGTTCTGCTTGTTTGGTCCGGGCCCTAGCTCCATGCCCAAGTCCCGGACCACATACCATTTTTAAACCGAGATTCTTCCTGCCTTATGGTCCGGGCCTTAGCTCCTGAATGAAGACCCGGACCAAAGTGAAATAATGCCCGAGAGTTATGCCTTGTAATGGTCCGGGACTTAGGGTGGGGACCAAGTCCCGGACCACCCCCAGAAACCTACAGAGAGTATTTTAAAGGTTGTAAATGATGGGGGTTTGAATGTTAATGATGTTATAAGATGTTAAGGCCTTGTTTGGTGACATGTAAAGGCCCTAGGAAGTGTGATAAAGTGTTAGAAGTGTTTGAGAAGTGAGAACTCAAATGAACAAGAGTGAAACCAAGATAACGGGATAACGGGGTAACTACGGGATTAACATTTTATTATGTTCCGTATGATGTTAGTATTAATAATAATGTCTGAAACATTATCAGAGAGTCGTGCGTGACCCGAGCTTGGTGAGATGACACGGTAAAAGTAAAAACCCCGGTGAAAGGTATGATTTTCTCATGCCCCGTATGCTAACCGAGTTACACTGATTTGTGTGTTTGTGTGCCGGCTTAATCAAGACTAAAGCATGAAAATAATCCCTTGTTTGATTATGAATGTCTTGTTGTATGTTGAAAGAACTAACATACTTGTATGCCGGTGTGGTCTAACATAGTGTAAAGACCGACTCATAGTGAGTAACGTTCGGCTAGAGATCTGTAGAACGGATCGATGCGTATGATAACGAAAACGTGCAAACACACACAAGCTATCGATTAAAGTATAACGATAACGCAAACTTATGAACTCCCTAGAACGTGAGGAGATGTACGGGTTGAGTAAATACCCGATAACGGTTAGAAAACCTTATTGAAACAATCCACGAAATAAATATGAGTGGAGAGATAAATGAACCTCCATCGAGAGGATCGAAGTTAGTCCAATAATGTGAACTTATAAGGAAGGTAAAAGAGACCTAGGGGATTAGTAACTCCCTTGAGACATGGTCGACCTCCTATAAGAGAGTTTACCCGGTATAAGAATATAACCGAAAGTATGAGTATATGTATTGTAAAGGTAACTCTTAAAACCTAAGATTAACCAAACTTGAGTAATGTTCCCTAAGTCATTAGAAACATCGAGAGTGATGCTTCTAGACTAATATACATGATATAAATTATAACTCCGAGAGAGGAGTATATGGGAATGTGAGAAGTCCGAGAGTAGTCGGACCTATGTAAAAAGAGTTAGGAACTAAGAGAGAGTTCCGTGAGCTAGTTGAACCTTCCCACCATGCTAGACCCAGAGTAGGGTCGAAACCGGGGAAGTAAGACTATGCTAGAGAGCCATGAGTTTTGGCTTAAGTATGTAAAGAGAGTAACAAGCGTGATGTAGGAGACCTGTAGTGTCTCGAGAATCTACAAGAGCTTGAGTATGAATAACCCAAGAGTGGGGTGAGTATATGAATGTGTAACCCGAGAGAATGGGTAAGTGTAAGAATGAGTAGCCCAAGAGAATGGGTGTGTATACGAATAAGTAACCCGAGAGAGCGGGTGAGGCATCGAATAAGTAAACAAGGCATAGTGAGGAACAACCCTCAATGCCTAAGAGTAACCAGTTACCACTAACAACATTGTTATGTTAGTTAGGAATCGTGTTCCGTGATTGGATGTAGATTCCTTGTGTGATATACATATATATTGTATTGCCATGATGCATGTTGTTTGATTAAAATGAACTCCATGTATATCCGACCCAAAGTAGTCGGCGTACCGCGGTTAGCACGCGGTATATGCGAATTTCATGCGCAGCGAAAGCTGACCCCCTAGGGGGAACGTTTTTAGTGTGTGCAGGTACCTGAAGCTGGCCACCGTTCGAGAGAGTAGGACGGGGACTGCTGTGAGCATGGGTAGTTAGATTGTAATTACTTATGCTTTTGAATAAGGTGTAAGTCCGAGTATGTTATCGGCATCCGTATAATGTAGACTCGGTATAGTAGGGATATGAATTGAGCATTGTATTTGTAAGAAGTACTCGGTTGTTCCAGTTCATCAGACCGTTACGGTATGTAAGAAAGGCCTGGTTAGCCACATGGGTGGCTAACGGCATTGTTTCACCCCTCGTTGTAATTAGAGTTCCGCTGCGTGAGTAGGAGTATTTAGTAACAGTTTAAGAGGTAATGACGAGATTAACGGTTGGGGTGTTACACCGGTCATCAAGACTTAAGGCTCAGCCATCGGCGGGTGATAGCGGTTTCAAAACCAGTTTCATTTCCATCTTCATACTTGAAGGAAATTCTTTTTCAAAATCTGTTTGAAAATTCTTTTTAAAACATCACACAACTCCAAATCAGATTTATGGTAGCTGTATCTTTCTTAGCGTGATTACTTGTGACCACTATAGGGAGCGTCAGGAATCATCTAACCCTGATGTGATCAGCATCAGTGTTGAACTATCCTTCCACCCCAATTTGTGTTCGGTTTCCCTTGATCGCTAGCAGATCAAGTTCCACCTCCCACGTCAATTTCAAACAATCAGATAGTCAAACATTTTTGTTTTCTATCTTTTACTCTTTCTAGTCATATTCACAAAACAATTCGTTTCAATTAATCTTTATCGTGGAACTTAAGTCATCCATTATTCTCTATTTGTTTCACTTACCTTGCCTAGGCATTCCATACTTGTGGCCTCATTAGTCAAATTATTACTCAACTTAAAACATACAACATACAACTCCAAAGGATGGAACTCACTCCATCAATCACTCTCAAATAAAATCACCTAGGGAACTCACTCCCTCTTAGGTTACACATCGGTTTCATGCCGATTCATACTCATCATAACTCATGTCTAATCTCACTAGACATGTACTATAGGGATTCTCATTCCCTAGGAGTCTCTCTACTCCTCTTTTCGTAAATATTACATACTCGTTACTTGCATCACTCATGCACAATAATCATTATTACACAATGAATGGGTACATATGTTTATGTAACATAAGTTCCAATCATCAAAACAATTTCTTTTTGTGCTATGCACATAGTAGTTTACGCACCAATACGTAAAACATACTCTAAGCGGTTTCTCGCCCTACCCCCCCTTAAAAGGGGTTACGCCCGCGTAACCAACCATATGTTATCACTGAACATTGGTTCATTAATTCGAGTATTATGAAGTGTTTTAACTTCAGTACGGTTAATTAACTCATAACCGGGTTCGGTTCTAGCCTCTAAGGCTTCAAGGGGTTATGATATAGGTATACTTAACCCTGAATCACGGTCCACAAGCTTCTGCTGCGTGACCTGATAACTAGAGCTTAATTCGCTCTCTGGTATTCTCAATGTATTTCAATCGTCGCTTGGTATCTTTTACCGTATGCGAATTCGATGAATTTTAGATTGTCTCACCAGTTCTCTGGGAATTTACTTTGTATAACACTGTATACCTTTGTGATTATTCACTTATTTTTCCCGACTTGTTGTCGGTTGAGGTCAAGCTACTACTTAGCATGTAGTGCTTCCTCGTTTAATAGTGGCTCATAGATTATGTTTGTTTCTTGGTTCTGTGCCAGAGTTCTTCATTCATACTACTCTGCGTTTTTCCACATATCGATCCTGGGCCCTGTGGGTTATGGCCGCACGGTTATCTCTCTAGATTCTCACTCAACAGGCTTTGTTGACATTTCTCAATTCCTGGCTCTCCCACTCGATCATCACCGCACAAGTGCAATACCAAAACACTCAGTCATACAGAGTGCAGAAGCGTAAACCCTTGGCAGTAAATCTCTCATGGGATAGGAATGATTATGTCTCCTTACCACATTTTCTCATCAACTTCATATCATGAACTGGCTATACTCTTACAATGGTTGCTTGCTGCGTACCATGTCCTACTCGTTACAACATTTGTTTACATGGCATCCGCTACTACTTTAGCTTCTGCTCATGTACTCCCGCCATTTATACTATGGCTTGCCATTCACTTGGCTCAATGAAATACGTTACTCTTTAAATCTCTCTGCGCACTTGCGCGCTGCTTACTCTGCAGTTCACATTGCACACATACAGTGTTTACTACTCAACTGATTACTCTTCGGTTTCGAATTGCTGCAATCGAGGTTCCTCTTTACACTCTACTATAGTTCTTATACTCATTGGCAATATACACATGCTCAAGTTTTACTACACCGCTTTAGCGGTTTCACATTTCATGCCCACGTGGTAGCCTTTCTCTGGAGGATTCACGCAATTGCCGCTCCCTAGGCCCCACAGTAACAAGTGGTATCCTCACTCCAAAGTAGCGGTTTATTCTCCACTGTTTCTTCTATGCGTTTATGCTTAGATTGGCAATGTTTAAATCTACAATTTGTAGTTAGTTACCGGCTTACAAGCCACCTCGCCCCGAGCCGTGCTCCATGCGGGCTGTTTAGACAAGTTTCTTTTTCTCCGTACACCATTAAAGGGTTTGGAGGTATTACTGGGCTCTTTAATATGGTTATCTCACCACACTTCCGTACATGGAAGTCCCTCTAAGTTTCTTGGTATTAATTCATGCTTTCTGGCAATTTAGGGTACCCTGTGTTACATGGGATCCCTTCGGGTTCTACCCGAGTGTTTGCTTAAACACTTGTGTTCTCAACACGATGTTTCGTTCAACTACTGTTGACTCCGGCACCCTTCTCGGATTGCTCCTGGGTGTTACTGAGTAATGCCATTACATCTGGCTTGTACTCATGGTTATGTTCAGTTGTGACTTCGCCTTGCGGCTATGTCCTAGACTATCCCATTTAGGGTTGTAATGTCTCCCATTATTGGGTAGATCCTTGGTACCTTCTAATACCTTCTGGGTCAGGTCATTATTCTCTTCAGTGAGGTATAACGTGGGAATTCTATCCCGTTTATCGTACATTAATAAGTTCATTTAGGCATTCGCCGTATTATTTACACTGGTATTCACCCAGTTATTAGGTATTTCCTGAGACATATCCAATGTCTGTGCTTAATACTCTGTGCTTCTCGCGCTTATTAACGCTATATCCTTAGGTCCGTCACCTTACTGGATTCTAGACTCCTTAATCTTGGTAAGCTTCTTTATGTTCTTCGATCATTCGAGGTGTCCAACTGTCTTGGTTTGAATTGGCTCTTTCGTCCGTAGTATGGAGTGGGCTACTTCCCGTGTACCGTACTCTACTTGTATACATACATGGAGTATCTTATTGATACGTTACCACTTACCCAACTAACTCATAATTGGTCTGTCAGGCCCGCAAGCTCCTTTGGAGTGCGGTCGTTCCATGTCTCATTTGTGTACACTTGTAGTGTCGGTCACGCCTAATTGAAGTATTCTGTTGCCAACTCCTCTTGTATCGTCCTATGATAATTTACCATGGCTCTCTGGTTTGGTTTTAAATTTTTGGGGGTTTTTGGAAAATTTACGTTTTTAAAGAAAATTTTGAGTTTGAAAACAAGGTCTTCACGGCATTTCAATGCCGGTTGTTCCTTACCGAGTCCAGCTTCTCGCTGACTGGTATGTTCCTCAACAAAGTGGTCAGGCTGTCAGGCCTTTCCGAAGTTTCATTTCAGAATTTCTTAGGGTTGTCTTGCCATATTGGCTTCTCTCGCCATTTTGGTACTTGCTAAGTACTGGTCGCTTGTCAAAGCTCCTCTTAATAGTCCGTTTTTACTGCACTTGCCGTGGCAAGTGCGCAGTACAGGCGGTTTTTAGGTTAACTAATACCGGTCACGGTATCGTTCACGTTGTATTTGATAGCCTTGTCGGCTCTTCCTTGATCCTTTAGTTGGATAACTACTCCTTAGAGTTGCTTCTCATTCATCTTGACATGACTATCATTCATTTAGGTGCTTCTCCACTCTTGGAGTTCCTTATTTACTTAGTTCTAGGTTCTACCTCGTTGTTCGTTCCACGTCTTTACTGTGGTTACCGAGGGTTAAGTCATTCAGGCACTACTGCTGTAGTCCTATTTGGGTGTATCCCGCAGTTATGCTTGCAGCTGTCTAAGCTGTGCCCGTTAGGTATTGCAACCTCTTCGGGTGTGGCAGGGTGGGTGTACCTACTCTCAACTACGTTCTTAATTGGTTGGTATACCCTTAGCGGTATTATATATCATGGCGGTCCGTAGACAAGTGTCCCGGTTCTCGTTATTTCTCATGAGTCCGCCTTGTTGCACGGTTGGTGCTTTCTTCTTGCTGCTGCTCGGCCAGCTAGGTTCTCGCGACTGCTAAGCATGTCGCCCCAAGTTGCCACAGATTTCGGTCTCCTTGGATTAGGATTTCTCGATCTCTCGCCATTATGTGCGGTTATTGTCATTCCAGCGGGATCCGTCTCCGGGCTTTCCGGTTCTCGGGACTTACCGCATGACAGGTTCTGGTTCATATTGAGATATTTACTAACTGCCAGATTGGATTTCCCATCTCTCTGGTGTTCTTTCCCGAGCTTTTAATGCGGGGGTTGTGGAGGGCGGGTTTGGTATTGTAGGTATCCAGAACATACTGGAAGTTCCTATCTAGCGCACCTCTCACGCTACCACTCAACCCATAGCCCTAAGTCTCTAATTCCTAACTCGGTATCTCCTAAGCTCGGTATTTCCAGTCATCAGAGCGATACTTCGCTCTGATACCATTTTTGTAACACCCCAACCGTTAATCTCATCATTACCTCATAATCCGTTACTAATTACACTTACTCACGCAGGAACTCTAATTACAACGAGGGGTGAAACAACGCCGTTAGCCACCCATGTGGCTAACCGGGCTAAACTTACATACCGTAACGGTCTGATGAACTGGAACAACCGAGTACTTCATACAAATTCAATACTCACTTCATACCTCTACTATACCGAGTCTACAATATACGGATGCCGATAACATACTCGGACTTACACCTCATTCAAACGCATAAGTAATTACAATCTAACTACCCATGCTCACTGCAGTCCCCGTCCTACTCTCTCGAACGGTGGTCAGCTTCAAGTACCTGCACACTAAAAACGTTCCCCCTAGGGGGTCAGCTTACGCTGCGCATGAAATTCGCATATACCGCGTGCTAACCGCGGTACACCGACTACTTTGGGTCGGATATACATGGAGTTCATTTTAATCAAACAACATGCATCATGACAATACAATATATATGTATATCACACAAGGAATCTACATCCAATCACGGAACACGATTCCTAACTAACATAACAATGTTGTTAGTGGTAACTGGTTACTCTTAGGCATTGAGGGTTATTCCTCACTATGCCTTGTTTACTTATTCGATACCTCACCCGCTCTCTCGGGTTACTTATTCGTATACACACCCATTCTCTTGGGCTACTCATTATATACCCATTCTCTCGGGTTACTCATACATATACTCACCCCTTTCTCGGGTTATTTATACTCGTTATCTCACCCACACTCTTGGGTTATTCATACTCAAGCTCTTGTAGATTCTCGAGACACTACAGGTCTCCTACGTCACGCTTGTTACTCTTATTACATACTTAAGCCAAAACTCATGGCTCTCTAGCATAGTCTTACTTCCCCGGTTTCGACCCTACTCTGGGTCTAGCATGGTGGGAAGGTTCAACTAGCTCACGGAACTCTCTCTTAGTTCCTATCTCTTTTACTTAGGTCCGACTACTCTCGGACTACTCTCGTTCCCATACACTCCTCTCTCGGAGTTATAGTAATATCATGTATATTAGTCTAGAAGCATCATTCTCGATGTTTCTAATGACTTTGGGAACTTTACTTGAATTCGGGTAATCTTAGGTTTAAGTGTTACCCTCACAATCATATGCTTGTACATTCGGATATTTTCTTATACCGGGTAAAATCCTCATATAGGAGGTCGACCATGTCTCAAGGGAGTTACATAGTCCCTTAGGTCTCTTTACCTTTCTTATAAGTTCACATTATTGGACTAACTTCAATCCTCTCGATGGAGGTTCATTTATCTCTCCACTCATCTTTATTTCGTGGATTGTTTCAATAAGGTTTTCTAACCGTTATCGGGTATTTACTCAACCCGTACATCTCCTCACATTCTAGGGAGTTCATACGTTTACGATATCGTTATACTTTAATCGATAGTTTATTGTGTTTGCATATTTCCATTGCTTATGAGACTACCCGTACTACGGGTTATTAGTCAATCAATACTCACCATGAGTCGGTCTAGGCACTCTGTTAGACCACACCGGCATACAAGTATGTTAGCTCATACAACATACATCAAGGCATACATAATCAAACAAGGGATTATTTTCATGCTTTAATCTTGATTAAGCCGGCACACAAACACACAAATCAGAGTAACTCGGTTAGCATACGGGGCATGAGAAAATCATACCTTTCACCGGGGTTTTTACTTTTACCGTGTCATCTCACCATGCTTGGTTCACACACGATCCACTGATAACATTCAAATGTTTTATTAACACCAAGGCATTACGGTATGTAAAACTAATACTCCCGTACTTAACCCCGTTATCCCGTTTAACTTAGTTTTACTCATGTGTTCTTAAACTCACAACTTCCTCATTCACTTATCAAACTTGTTTACACTCCTAATGACCTTTAAACATCATTATTCATGTCCTAATTACCTTATATTATCATTACCATTCAATTCCCCATCATTAGAATGCAAGAAAACACATCCTGTTACATTTTTGGCCTGGTCCGGGTTTGTGTCCGGGGTTACAAACCCGGACCAAACACTGGAATCACTTTCTGTCGTATTTTTCATGTGTTCCGGGTTTGTGTCCGGGTTTACAAACCCGGACCATCCCCTGGGATGACCTTCTGCCATATTTTTGCTATGTTCCGGGTTTGCATTCCGATTGCAAACCCGGACAACCCCTGGAACTGTCAAAATTTGTAGTTTTTCACCACTTTAAAACCCCTAAATCACCTCCAATCATTTCCTAATCATTCCATAAGTTTTCCACATGTTTAATCATCATAAAACATGCTCTAAACCTCTTCCAAACATTGGTTTATTCCTTACTAAAGTTCTTGCTCAATCTCACACGTTTTTCATTCTCATTTCTACTCTAGTGCACACTTGTGCATTCTCAACTTCTCCTCAACCCTTTGCATTAGGCTCTCTTTCATTTTGACCATTCCACATCTTCCAAGGTAATGCATAACTCATACCAAGTTCCAAGGCTCACTCTTTAAGCCTTAAATCTCCTTTTTTTTCCATAAACTCCTAAGGCATTTAAACAATCTCTTTGCTACAGATTTTGCACCAATCTTCTATCTTATCACAAGCCTTCCAAAAGTGGTTAACTAACTCAAATAAATCTCCATCCACACCTAGTTTCTCTAGGTCATTCCTCACACCCAACAATGCTCAAACCACTCAAATTTCTACACAAATTTTGCCATAACTTGGCTACTTTTCTAACTTTGCCCAAAACTCATTTCTTCACATATTTCATCCTAAAACTAGCCAAACCGCAAGGGTTCTATCAACACCCAAATAATTCCTCATTAATCAAGCAAAACTCATTAAACACCATAAAGCATAATTCATCATATACATAGCTCCCAAAACAAGCATTAAACTCACAAAGGTTTTCCTCACTTGCATTATTTCTAAGCAAGCACCTTATCACCACAACTCAAGTGGGGTTCATTCATTTTATTAACCCTTCCCAAATCCTAATACATATAGGATACCACTAAGATAGGTTTCTTACCTTAAATTTTCTTAAGTTTCCTTTATTTCTCTTCTCCTCTTCTCCCCTCTTCTTCCTTCAAAATCGCCAAGGCAATTCATTTGCCCATTTCTCTAGCCACATTCAAATTGCAAAATAAGCACCAAGGAGCTCCCTTAGGCTCACCAAATAAACTAAAATTCACAAGGATGCTTAAAGCACCAAATTAGGTTTTACCTTTGGAATTTCTTGAATGGTTTTCAACTCTTGAATCTTAAGAGGGACTCCCACCGCCACTAAAGCTTGGAGAATATCTCAAACAAGGAAGAAAGGCTAGTCATTACCAAAAGCCAAAATCGGCCAAGGTGAGAAAATGGAAAACATGACCTTTTTCATGGATATTTTTACCTTGCTAGAAAGGGGAAGCTTCAAGCTTCAAGATTATGTGCTTTTCTCCTCAAATGGGCAACACCCATGAAAATGAAACTCAACCTTTTTGAGTTTTGAAAAGAGGGAAGTGTAGGGTTTGATGAGAGGAGTTCAAATATACAATTATTTTTCAATTCGGAGCAAGGATGAAGCTTGGGCAAGGAGAAGAAGGTGGAGAAGCCATGTTTGGAGCTTCCATGTCGCACAGCACACAGAGAGGGAGGAAGGGAATCGTGGAGAAGGAGAAAGAAAAGAAGAAGGAGGGAAAGTGAGAGGAAAGAGATGTGAGAATATTTTTATGTTTTTACTTTTTACTTTCTCTCTCCTCCTTTACTTTCTTTCTTTCTTTATTTGCTAACTAATAAACATGAGAGGGGGAGGCTTCTTATTTAATAAAACCGGCCCCCACTATATTAGTGAGCTGGAGCGTTTTTCGTTTTCTGACAGAAAACGCTCGTTATTTTACCCGGTTTGGCACTATTCACTAACCGGGCCCGTTTTTGGGATATTTCTCGTTTCTTTATTTTTAATGGCTATTAAGCTTCCATTAATACTTAATTATAGTTATATAATCAACTATAATTTTTGCGGGTCCATTTGACCACTTAAAGTCACGTTTTCGGGTTTTTCTCGAAAAAAACGTGCTTTAAACTCCGTTAGCGTTTTAATCCATTATTTGGATCCGTTTTCTTCGGGAATCATTCCCGTATACTTATTAGGCCTAACTAAGCCTTAGGAATCCATCTCGGACCCTCTCGAGATCATATATCTCCTATACTCATTTAACGCGCATTTTAGCTTTTTTCGCTTTTCAAGCGTTTTCTCTTTTCTTTTGGTTTTATTTCCTTTACCAATACTCTTTAGGCACCATTAGGCCTGTTATAATCATATTAGAGTAATTTAATCGCCATTTTTTTTTTAGATCCGGGGTATTAAAGAAAGGCTTAACGGCCTGAACACTGTATTGAAGAGCATACCAGTTGGTGAGAAGCTAGATCCGGTAAGAAGTAACCGGCATTGAAATGCCGTGAAGATTTTTATTTTCAAAACTCAAATTTTTCTTTCAAAACGCAAAATTTTCCAAAAACCCCCAAATTTTAAAACCAAACCAGAGAACCACGGTAAGTTATCGTAGGACAATATAAGAGGAGTTGGCAACATAATTCTTTACCTAGGCGTGTGACCGACACTATAGGTGTACACAAACGAGACATGGAACGACCGCACTCTGAAAGAGCTTGCGGGCCTGACAGACCAATTATGAGTTGGTCGGGAAAATGGTAACGTATGAATAAGATACTCCATGTATGTACAAGTAGAGTACGAAACACGGGAAGAAGTCGACTCCATTCTACGGAAGAAAGAACTAATTCAAACCAAGGCAGCTGGGCACCTTGAATGATCGAATAACACAGAGAAGCTCACCAAGCTAAAGGAGTCTAGAATCCAGTAAGATGACGGACCCAAGGATATAGCGTTAAGAAGTGTGAGAAGCGCAGAGTATTAAGTATAGACATTCGATATGTCTTAGGAATTCTAAAGGAAACACATGATAACAGGAATGAATACCCAGCGTAAACAAGACGGCGAAGGCCGAAAATGAACACGTCAATGTTCGATGAACGGAATAGAATTCCCATAGTATATCTCACTGAAGAGAATAATGACCTGACCAAGAAGGTAAAGGAAAAGTACCAATGGTCTACCCAAGAACGGGAGACGTTACAACCCTAAACGGGATAGTCACGTATATAACCGTAAGGTGGAGTAAGGAACTGAACATACCCATGAGTTCAAGCCAGATGTAATGGCACAACTCAATAACACCCAGGCGCAATCCGTGAAGGATGTCATAGTCAATAGTAGTTGAACGAAACATCGTGTTGAGAACACAGGTGTTAAAGCGAACACTTGGGTAGAACCCCAAGGGATCCCACAGGATCCCTTAAATTGCTAGAGGGCATGAATTAATACCATGATGCTTAGATAGCCTTCCATGTACGGAAGTGTGATGAGACAACATAACAAAGAGCCCAGAAATACCTCCACACCATTTAATGGCATACGGAGAAGAAGAAACCTGTATAAACAGCCTGCAGAGCATAGCGAGGCAATGTGGCTTGTAAGCCGGTGAACCTACTACCATTCGTAGATTTAAACGATGCAAACCTGAGCATAAAGGCATAAAAGGAACTGTGAGCAATCAGCCACTACCTTACCGTGGAGATACCCCTCATTATTGTGGGGCCTAGGGAACGGCAAATGCATGAATCCTCCAAAGAAAGGCTACCACCTAAGTATGTAATGTCAAACCGCTAGAGCGGTGTAGTGAAACTTGAGCATGTGTATATTGCCAAGGAGTATATGAACAGAAATAGTATGTAGAAAGGAAGCATTGCTAACAAAGGTTGAAACCGAGAGAGTAATCAGTTAAGTAGTAAACACAGTAAGTGTGCAATATGAATTGCAGAGTAAACAATGCGCAAGGAGCGCAGAGAAATCTAAAAGAGTAGTGTAATCTATTGAGCCAAGCAAATGGCAAGCCATAGTATAAATGGCGGGAACACATGAGCGGAAGCTAAAGTAGTAGCAGATGCCATCAAAATGAGTAAGAACATGGTACGCAACAAGCGACCGTTGTAAGAGTATAGTCAAATAATGATATGAGTGATGAGGAAAATGGTAAAGGAAACATGTTCATTCCTATCACATAAGAGATTTACTGCCAAGGGTTTACGCCTCTGCACTCTGTAGGACTGAGTGTTTTGGTATTGATTTTGGGCAGTAATGATCTTGTGGGATAGCTAGGAATTTGAGAAATGTCAACAAAGCTTGTTGAGCGAGAATCTAGTGGAATAACCGTGCGGCCGTTGGCCAAAGATGCACAAAGAATATGGGCCGTAACCCACAGGTCCAGGATGATGCATGGTAAATGCAGAGTAGTATGAATGAGAAATTCTTGTACAACAACTAGTAAACAAACCTAATTCAGAAGCAACTATTAAACGAGGAAGCACTACATACTAAGTAGTAGCTTGACCTCAACCGACAATAAGTCAGAAAAAGTAAGTGAATAATCACTAGGGTATACAGTGCTATACAAAATAGATTTCCAGAGAACTGGAGAGAAAATCTATAACTCATCAATTTCACATACGGAAAGAAATACCACGCGATGATTGAGAAACCTTTAATCCCAAGACAAAAAGGGATAAAAAGGGAATGGATAATACATTGAGAATACCAAAAGGGCGAGTTAAGCTCTAGTTATCAGGTCACGCAGCAGAAGCTAGTGGGCCGCAATTCAAAGGTTAAGTATACCTAGCAAATGAGAGTAAATGGCTAATCATAAATGCCTTTAAGCCTTAGAGGCTAGAGCCGAACCCGGTTATGAGTTAATTAACCGCATTGAAGTTAAAATACTTCATGATGCCTGAAATAGTGAACCAATGTTCAATGATGACATGTGGTCGATTACGTGGGCGTAACCCCTTTTAAGGGGGGTAGGGTGAGAAACCGCTTAGAGTATGTTTTACGTATAGGTGCGTAAACTACTATGTGCATAGCACAAAAGAAACTATTATGATCATTGGAACTTATGTTACATAAACATAGGCACCCATTCATTGTGTAATTATGATTATTGTGCATGAGAGATGCGAGTAACGGGTATGTAATATTTATAAAAAGAGGACTAGAGAAACTCCTTGGGAGTGAGAATCCCTATAGTATATGTCTATTGAGATTAGACATGAGTTATGATGAGTAAGAATCGGTATGAAACCGATGTGTAACCTAGTAGGAAGTGAGTTTCCTTAGGTAATTTTATTTGAGAATGTTTGATCGAGTGAGTTCCATCCTTTGGAGTTTGATGTGATATGTTTTTTGAGTAACAATTTGAGAAAATGAGCCCATGAGTTGCTTAGGCAAAGTAAGCATAGTAAACTAAGAATGACGGATGACCTAAGTTCTAGGAATTGGAGATAAGTTAAGATGGATTGTTTTATGAATATGACTAGAAAGAGTAAAAGATAGAAAACAAAAATGTTTGACTATCTGATTGTTTGAAACTGATGTGGGAGGTGGAACTTGATCTGCTAGCGATCAAGGGAAACCGAACACAAATTGGGGTGGAAGGATAGTTCAACACTGATGCTGATCACATTAGGGTTGGATGATTCTTGAAGCTCCCTATAAGTGGTCACAAGTAATCACGCTAAGAAAAGATGCAACTACCATAAACCGGATTTGGAGTTGTGTGATGTTTCAAAAAGAATTTTCAAACAGAATTTGAAAAAGATCTTCCTTCGAGTATGAAGGCGGAAAATGCGTAAAACGCGAAAAACACTAAAACACGCATTAAATGAGTATAAGAGATATATGATCTCGTTAGGGTACAAGATGGATTCCTAAGGCTTAGTTAGGCCTAATTAGTGTACGGGAATGATTCCCGAAGAAAACGGATCCAAATAATGGATTATAACGCTAACGGAGTTTTAAAGCACATTTCTCGAGAAAACCCGAAAACGTGACTTTAAGTGGTCAAATAGACCCGTAAAAATTATGGTTGAATATATAACTATAATTAAGTATTAATGGAAGCTTAATAACCATTAAAAATAATGAAACGAGAAAAATCCAAAAAACGGGCCCGGTTAGTGAATAGTGCCAAACCGGGTAAAATTACGAGCGTTTTCTGTAAAAAAACAAAAAAAAAATTGCTCCAGCTTAATAATATAGTGTGCCGGTTTTAATTAATAAAACAGCCCCCCCCCCCCCCCACACACACACACACTAATAAGCTATAGAAGAAAAAGAAGAAAGAAAAAGAAAAGGGGAAAGGGTAAAAGTAAAAAGCACTCACCTATTCTCTCTCCTCTCATTTCCCTTTTTCCTTTCTTCTTCCTCTCCCCACCGCCACCTTCCTCCTCTCTTCTGCTGGAGCCGATTTTGAGCTCCTCTCATGGCTACTCCCTCATTCTCTCCATGCTCTAGCTACACACAAGCTCCAATCACAAAAATAATCACATATTCTTCTTCCTCTCATCATCCTCTATCATTTTCTCTTTTTAAAATTCCAAAAGGATGAAGTTCATCTCCATGGGTATAGCCCATTTGAAGAGAAAGTTAGAGATTCTTGGAGCTTGGAGTCTCCTCTTCCATCCAATGTAAAAATATCCAAAGAAAATTCATATTTTCTTCACCCTCTTGTGTTGGCTGATTTTGGCAAGTTTTAATGCCTTGATTTTCCTTGTTTCAGCTATTCTCCAAGTCTTCAATGGTAGTTTGGGAGTTCCCCTTTGATTCTTGATCAAAACCCCATCCTAGGGTTTCAAGGTAATCACAAATTTTAGAGCTTTAAGCATACCTAATTAATGAGGTTAAGTGTTTTTACTTAAACTCATTCCTTGCTTTGAACATTATTTGGAGATGGGCAATTCATGGCGTTGGCTGATTTCTAAGCAAGAGAAAAGAGAAGAGAAAGAAGAGGAGTGAAAAGAGGAAAGGCTTGTGAACAAGAGGTAAATAATTTACCTTGGATCCTAATTTAATGCTTTTAGAATTTGGGAAGGGAAATAAATAAATGAATGAACCCAACATGTGTTGGAACATGATTGTTGAGATGAGGAGAGTTGTGGTAGTGCTAGATGCATTTATGAATTAATGCTTGATTTAAGAGCCTAAGAGCTATGCACTTTGTGATTTATGTATTGTGTTATATTTGGGGAATTTGATGAGTTTTATGGTTTTATGTGTGCTGGTAGAACCCTTATGGGTTTGGCTAGTTTTAGGTTGATTTTAATGGTGGTATGAGTTTTGGGCAATGTTAGAAAAGTAGCCGAACTATGGCGAAATTCCGGTAGGAATCTATGTGATTTAAGTGGTGTAGTGAGTAAATAATAACCTAGGGATTAGCTAGGATGAATGGAGATTGGATTGATTTAGTAAACCACCTTGGAATTGATTGTTTAAGAGAGGAGAATTGATCAAAATCTGTAGCATAAGAGTGTGAGAAAGTCTTGGAATGGCTTGAGATGAACAAGGGTATTAAACTTGTGAAACAAGGAGGGAACTTGGGTTTTAGAAGTGCATTGGCCTAGTAATGATTTGGAATGGTCAAATGGAGTGAGCACGATAGTGCAAGTGCCAAGAGAGCTTAGAAAACGCACAAGTGTGCATTACTGCAAAATGAGAATGCAAAATTTATGAATTGGAGTAAGATTTTGAGTAAGGATTAACCTAAGTTTTGAAGAGGTTTAGAGCATGTTTAAGGTGTTTAAACATGTGGGAAACTTGTGGAAAGTTCATGGAATGATTAGGGGTGGATTAAGGATTGATTAGGGGCTGAAAAATCATGTTTAGAGCAGATTTTAGCAGGGTCCGGGACTTGGTCCTTGGACAATGTCCCGGACCACCCTTAATTGTGCGCCGAGTGTGAACATCCATGCCTGGTCCTGGACTTGAGATAGGGACAAGGTCCCGGACCATATTAAAAATTCTGCCGAGAGTTGAATCAAGCAGCTGGTCCGGGACTTGAGATAGGGACAAGGTCCCGGACCATGGTAGAAATTCACCGGAGAGTTAAGACCAGCATTGGTCCGGGACTTGGGGTAAGGACCAAGTCCCGGACCACCCCCAGAAATGCCCCGTGAGGGTTTTAAAGGTTTCTAATGATGGGGGTTTGAATGTTAATGATGTTAGATGATGTTTAGGCCTTGTTTTAGGGACATGTAAAGTCCCTAAAATTGTAAGAAAGTGTTAGAAGTGAGTAAGAAGTGAGAACTCAAACTAACAAAAGTAACCGATATAACGGGATAACGGGGTAAGTACGGGAGTAGCATTTAATTATGTACCGTATGAGCTTAGTATTAATAATAATGTTTGGAACATTATCAAAGGATCGTGTGTGAACCGAGCATGGTGAGATGACACGGTAAAAGTAAAAACCCCGGTGAATGGTATGATTTTCTCATACCCCGTATGCTAACCGAGTTACTCTGATTTGTGTGTTTGCTTGCCGGCTTAATCAAGACGAAAGCATGTAAATGAACCATTGCTTGATTATGTATGTCTTGTTGTATACTGTATGAGCTAACATACTTGTATGCCGGTGTGGTTTAACGTAGTGAATAGACAAACTCATAGTGAGTAGCGATTGACTAGAAACCCGTAGATCGGGTAGTTTCATAAATAATGGAAACGTGCAAACACACCAGTTGTCGATTAAAGTATAACGATAAAGCAACGAATGAACCCAGTCGAATGTGAGGATATGTACGGGATGAGTAAACACCATATTGAAACAATCCACGAAATAAATAAGAGTGGAGAGGTAAATGAACCTCCATCAAGAGGATGGAAGTTAGTCCAATGATATGAACATGTAGTAACGGTAAGTGAGACCTAAGGGACCCTTTAACTCCCTTGAGACATGGTCGACCTCTTACTTGAGGATTTTACCCTGTATAAGTAAATAACCGAAAGTATAAGTATATGAATGTAAGGGTAACCCTTAAACCTAAGATTACCCTAACTTAAGTAATGTTCCCAAATTGATAGGAACATCGAGAGAGATGCTCCTAGATTAATGTACATAATTATATTATAACTCCGAGAGAGGAGTGTATGGAAATGTGAGAAGTCCGAGAGTATTCGGACCTATGTGAAAGTAGTAAGAACTAAGAGAGAGTTTCGGGAGCTAGTTTAATTATGCTCGAGAGCCCTGAGTTTTGGCTTAAGAAAGTATTAAGAGAAACAAGCGTGACGTAGGAGACCTGAAGTGTCTTGAGAACTACAGGAGCTTGAGTATTAGTAACCCAAGAGTGTGGGTGAGATAAAGAGTAAGTATCCCAAGAGAATGGGTGAGGATAAGAATAAGTAACCCGAGTGAATGGGTGAGTTATTGAATAAGTAACCAAGGCATAGTGAGGTAGAAACCCTCAAGGCGTAAGAGCAAATTAATACAACTAACAACCTTGTTATGTTAGTTAAGGATTGTATTCCATGGGGTGAATGTGAATCCTTGTGTAATGTACATATGTAATGTATTGCATGTTGCATGTTGATTGAATTAAAATGAATCTCATGCTCTTGACAAAAGTAGTCGGCGTACCCCGGTTAGCGCACGGGGTATGTGAATTTTATATGCAGTGTAAGCTGAGCCCCTAGGGGCATCGTTTTTATTTTTCAGGTACACCGAACAAGATACCATTCGAGTGTGGGACGGGGTCGGTGGTTAACATGGGTAGTTAGGTTTTATATTAATTATGTACTTGAATGAGGAGTAAGACCGAATATGTTGTCGGCATCCGTACATTGTAGACTCTGTATAGTAAAGAAATGAATTGAGCATTGTGTTTGTATTGTGTACTCGGTTGTTCCAGTCCATCAGACCGTTACTGCAATTGAGTTAGGCCTGGTTAGCCACGAGGGTGGCTAACGGCGTTGTATCACCCTCTGTTGTATTTAGAGTTCCGCTGTGAGTTTTATGGTAAATTGTGACAGTTTAAGAGGTAATGACGAGTTTAGCAGTTGGGGTGTTACAGGTACGGGGCGTACCCCTTTTTAAGGGGGGTAGAGTTGTTTCGTTATGTATGTACGACATGTATTGAAATACATTGTCTATGTTATTATGTTATTGAAGAGGGGAAAATGTGTCCAGAGGCCCTAAAGAAAGAGCAGCAGCCTAATAAGGCTAGGACGACGACCGGGCGTCCCTGGCCAAGCCCGAATAGGCCTCAAGCGGTGACCGGTCGTGGTCGACCGGGCGCCAAGAATCCAAGAACAGTACGTGGAATAACCGATCGCCCTCCAAAAGCACCGCTACGACCGGTCGGTTACGACCGGTCACCTGAGGTATAAAGGGTAGTATGAGAAGCGACCGGTCGTCTGTGACCAGTCGCCTAGTAAAGCATAAATAACGACCGGTCGTCTGTGACTGATCGGTAGGAAGATTAGGGTAAGATATTTAGCAGATATTTTGTAAGTCTGCAGAGATATTTCTGTGCCAGCCTGGCACAACGTGATAGGCCAGGAGGCAGATGGGAAACACTATAAATAGGGGTACACCCCTTAATAAAAGGCACGCGAACAATACTTGGGAAATTTCACTGTTGCATTGTGTTGTTGCGAATCTCTCTCTCTCTCCACCCATGTTCTTGCGCTCCCCTCTTTCGGTAACAAGGTAACTCGGTAGAATTCAGCAGTAGATTAGAATCCCAGCCATTAGACCACGTGAGAGGAAAGTTGAGAGGATCCTGGGGTTTGTACCATTTCAGTTATAGACCTTTGAGTCTGAATGTTGTTATGTTGCCTGGACCTTGAGTCCGAGGATTGTTATGTAAAGTATGTTTTTCATGGAAGTGTTATCTTGCAAGTAATCCCCGTGTTCCAATTTAAATGATGCGTGGGAATTGTGAACTTTGAGGACAAAGTTCTTTTAAAGGGGGTAGATTGAAATACCCCAAACCTAAGTATGTTATTTAAATGATAAAATATGGTATTATAAGGCCAATAAGTGCCTTAGAAATGTTAGTAAGCAATTTTAACCATAGTAAACACAATAAAGTACCATTAAGGTAATTTGAGCAAAAACATGCTCTAAGCTTGGGATAACCTTGGTTAATACTCAAAGAGCTTAACAAGACTTTAGTAACATGCTAATGGACATGCTAAACCAATTAGTAAATGAAACCAAGCTCAAAACAAGTTAAAACACAAATTATGCTTTAAGGAGTCTTAAAGCACATTTTTGAAAATTGTCTTTGAGATGGGTTTTGAGTGGCTAAATGCCCATCATTACACCTTAATCAATATGTTTACTACTTAGTATCACATTAAGTAGTCTAAATCAATGGGAAATCAAAAATTTCACAAATATGTGCACTAATTTATAAATAGTGCTCAAATAGTACCTAGTTTAGACTTAAGTCAACTTAGCTTAATAAAATGGTCAACAAAGACCATAAATATCCTAAGTGTTATAAGGGGGCCGGTTTTTTAGGTGTGAGTCATCACACTTGGCTAGTTTATTAAGGAAGGAAGAATAGATAAGTAAGATGACTATTTGCTTTATAAGTAAATATCTTACAAAAGTAAAACCTCTCACCTCATTTCTTCATTCCTTCCATTCCCCACCGTCTCCTTCCTTCATTCTCCATCTCCAACCGGTTTTGCTACAACACCTCTACCATCTCCAACTTCATTTCATTGTCATTTGCAACTCCATGCTCCAAATTCAATTCCAAGACTACCTTTGTGCTAGTTAGACCAAGCTCTACATTTTTATCTTTCCAAATCTTCAAGAAATCAAATTCGATGCCATGGATAATCTCCATTGAAGGAGGAAAAACTCATCTTTTTATACCTTGTTCTTCTCCTTTGCTTCAAGGTAAGAAAAGCCAAAGAAAATTCACTTTTCATCTCATTTTTTTATTTGGCCAAAAATCATCTTTTGATGGTGCCTTATCTTGCTCTTTATTTAGCTTGATTCAATCTTCAAAGGACTAGGAGGCGTCCTATCTTGCCTCTTAATTAAGCTCTCTTTCAATTCCAAGGTAAATACCAATTCTAGTGTTTAAAACACTTATTGTAATCTAGAGTTTGTTCATGAGTTTAAGTGTAAGGCTTAATGCTCATTACCCTTATTTGTGTATTGTTTAGAAGGTTGACAAGTGAACAAGTCCTTGCCAATTTTCAATCAAAAGAAAACAAGAAAGAAATTTTGAAGAGGAAGAGGTAAATAACCTATCCTAATGTAGTTTTGTGCCTTAGGAAATTGAGCTTTAATTGCTTAATAAATAACCTAAAGAGCCAATGAGAAATGAGTTAGTAAAATATCCACAAGGTGGACTATAAGGACATGGGAGCATTGTTGTGTGTAATTGCAGGTTGAAGGCATTTATATGTGGAAATTTAGTGTTTAAGGTTATTGCAATTTAAGGGCCTAAGAGCCATGTCATTTAAGGGCCTAAGTGCCAAGCAATTTAAGTTATGCACTATATTGTGACGTAATGTAGTGTAAGGTGTAGTTATGTGTAAAGAACATTCCTTGTGAAGATGAATGTCTTTGATTGTTTAAGGATGTAAAACCATGTGTTTGTGTGTAAGAATGTGCTAGTGGGGTTATGTTAGAATTTGGTTAGTAAACAAGGAGTTCTAAGTTTTAAAAAGAAGTTTGGTGACCTAGGTGGTACTAGGAATTGTTAAGGGTTAACTTGGTGAAATAAAAGGAATCAAGGTGTTCTTGAGTGCTAAAATGACTTAGAAATTGTCTTGAATGTTTAGAGATTAAATGGGTGTTTTGGACACACCAAAGTCATGGTAAGAGTATTGTTGAGACTTGTGCAAAGTTTGGTAAACAAAGGAAAAATAATGCCTTGTGAATGATTGAGTATGAACTTGTGGGAAACATTAAGGAGTTTGTATAAAGGAGATGATGATGATGATGCAAAATAATGCTTTGGAGTGGTTATCATGTTATGGAGAAATACTTTGTCTAGTGGATATAGTAGGCATAGTTTACCACTTAGAAAACCTAAGGAAAATGTTATAAATGTTAGGAAATGTTTGTAAGAAATTGGGTAAGTATTTAAAGGTTTTAGAAGTGAGTTGATCAAAGAACTTAGATAGAGGCTTGATCATGAGTTAAAAGGGATGTAGAAGTGCCTAAATGATGTTAGAACCTATTAGGAAACTTGAGGAGAAGTTTGGAGCAAGTTAGACAAATTTTGGGAAGGTTCTGCAGTCGACCGACCCAGGGAGACCGACCCTGGCTGGGTCGGTCAGCCTGTAACTAGCTAGCCGAGAAAGAATCTGGAACAGACTAACCCAGAGGGTTTTGGGTCGGTCGGGCTGAGCTTGGGTCTGTCGGGCAAAAGTCAGTGAACCATAATGTTTTTGGAATGGACCGACCCAGATGGTTGGGTCAGTCGGTGGGGTCGGTTGGCCCATACTTATAAAAAAATAAAAAAGAAAATGTGGCTTAAGTCGTAAGCCCTAGTGGATATAATAAGGATAAATAAGTGTAAGTTTGAGTATGAAAACTTGTCATGTAATCATGTAAAACACTTAGTAAACCGGAATTTCAATAATGTAATTAAGCGACGTTATTAATTATGTACAGGAGCTGCATTCGGTGGAACTCGTACGCAGCAGGGACCAAGGTATGGTTTGCTTGTAGTATGTTTGCTACCGGTTTACACCGGCTTGTGTGTTTGTTTGTTTTCTGAATGTCATGACCTTGTAAGACTTTAATCACGAAACAAGTTTACAGTCATAGTTGTTATTGTGGCGTGTGTTCCGATACCATTAACCTCGATTACGTGCCAACCCGTTAGTTAACCAAAGTTAAGATTACGTAAGAGAACGGTATACGGTTTTAACGTTTCAACTTACGGAACGTTCTAACTACGGCTATCCGTGCGTTAGTTGTGGTTTGTGTTGTTCGGGTGCATCTCATCTCCCTTGTATTCCTAACTAGGCCTAAACACTTACATTGTGATTTAATGCGTTAAGTTCCAACAATGGAACTTCTAACAAGTCAATAACCGGGAGTTGAGGAATCCGGAAGTTCCAGTTGCTCGTGTATGTTTGAGTATCAATATTTATCAGATTCAAATCTCTCTATGTTATTGGTTGTTTTTCCTTCTTGGATTACAATCACCCACAAGACTAATAAAAGGCTTACCTACCTGACTTTTGTTCGGGCTAGGGGGATTATGTATAAGGTGTGACTGGGTCACTATATCCAACGCATCTTTGGGAAGAGTTAACGTTTGACAAACCGAACGGGAATGGGTTACGTGACAAGCTTAACATGAGATTGAAATCACTCTCTAGGCTTACCAAGTTTGGCTAACTAATGTTTGGTTCGTTTCCTAAAGTGAATCGTTCCTGTTATGCTATGTGTTGTGGTTGCTATACAATAATTATTACTATGCTTATGTATGTTGTATGTTAAATGAGTGCCATGTTATAATGACAATTAGTTGCGTGTATCCCGGTAGCCGACGGGCTGCACTTTAATCATACCAGGCAAGGGTTGCTGACCCCTTTGGGGCACCAGATTTGAATACCCCAAACCTTGATATGTTTTTAAATGTTAAAACTATGTATATTTAAGGTAAAAAGTGCCTTATATCATAGTTGTGAACAATTTAAAGCCATAGTAAACACAATAAGCACTAAACCAGAACAATTGGAGCAAAAACCTTCTCAGCGATGATGGCTTGGTTGGACCCAAAGAGCCTACCAGACTTTTAACATTCAATTATGACTTAATAAGGCTTAAGTCTTAGGGAAAACTTTGGTAGTAATTAACCAAAACAAACACAAATAAATACCTTAAAAGCCATATGGCGAAAATGTGCTCTAAGCTTGGGATAAGTTTGGTTAGACCTAATAGCTTACCAAGACCTTATTTGTATGTTAATTAACTATTAAATCAATTACTAAGGAAACGAAGCTTACAAACAAGTTAAAAACCACAAATGTGCTTTAGGGTCTTAAAGCCACTTTATGAAAAATTGTCTTGTAAATGAGTTTTGAGTGGCTAAATGCTCCATCGATCTTTAATCAACATGTGTACTACTTATTATCCACTTAGGAAGTCTATATCAAATGGGAAATCAAAAATTTCACAAATTGTGCCTTAGTTTTGTGAATAGTGCTCAATAGTGCTAGTTGTTTGACTTAAGTCAACTTTAATTAGTTTTGGTCAACAACACCATAAGTATCTATATAATTGAAGGGGGGGCACGGTTTTTTTAGTGTGTGAGTCATCACACTTGGCTAGCAAATAAAGAAAAAGAAGAAAGAATAATGAAAATTACTTTATGCCTTATAACATAAATATCTCCAAACTAAACTTTTCTCCTCACTTTTCTTCTTTCTTCTTGTGTTCCCACCGTCTCCAACCTCATCCTCCCTTCTCCATCTCGTTTTGCTAAGCAGTATCCATTCTCCATCTTTGAGTGCTTGTAACTCTTGCTCCAAGCTCCGATTTAATTCCGAGACTATCATTCTTCTAGTTGGAGCAATCTTCATTTCCCTCTTTTAAAAACTTCAAGAGCTCAAGTTTGATTCCATGGAGAATCTCCATTGAGGAGGAAAGCTCCATTTCTTTCACCTTATTGTTCTTCTTGGTTCCAAGGTAATAAAAAGTCAAAGGAAACTAGCATTTTCCTCTCATTTTTATTCATGGCCAAGAATCACCTTGTTAATGGTGTCTTCTCTTGCTTTTGTTTAGCTTCATCCAAACTTCAAAGGACTAGGTGGAGTCCTCTCTTGCTTTAATCAATTCCCTTGCAAACCAGGTAAACATCTCATTTTGTTTAAACACTTATGTTAATCTAGGGTTTGTTCATGAGCTTAGGTATAATGCTTAATGCTCATTATCATTACTTGTATATTGATTAGAAGTTCGACAAGCAATCAAAAACACCTTGCCGATTTTTAATCAAGAAGGGCAAGGAAAAATAAGTGAGGAAGTTTTGAAGAAAGAGAGGTAAATGAGCTACCTTAATGAAGTTTTATGTGTCTTAGGAAATTGAGCTTAAAATGCTTATTATAAACTACCTAAAGAGCCAATGGGAAATGAGATAGCAAACTATCCAAAAAGGAGTTTATTATGGGCATATGAGATGTTGTGTGTATTTGCAGGTCAAAGGCAATATATATGTGGGAAATTCAGTGTTTATGGTTTATGCAATTTAAGGGCCTAAGTGCCAAGAAATTTAAGTTTATGCACTATATTGTGATGTAGTGTAGTTTAAAGGTTTAGTTGTGTGTAAAGAACATCTCTTGAGTAGATGAATGTCTTTGATGGTTAAAGAATGAAAAACCATATGCTTTGTGTAAGGATGTGTATTATGGGATTGAGTGTTCTTGGTTGTTTAAAGGTGAGAAAACTATGTGTTTTGGTGTAAGGTGATACAAGAGAAGCTATGGCAAAATTTAGTTGATAAACAAAGGAAGTATAATACCTTGTGAAGGATTAAGTATGAACTTGTAGGAAAGACTTGAGGAGTTTGTAAAAAGAAAGTGATGAGGATGCAAAATGATGCTTAGGAGTGGTTATCATATTAAGAAGAAAGACCTTGGTTAGTCTAAGTTGTAGGTATGCATTACCACCTAGAAATCCAAAGGAAAAATGTTGTAAGTGTTAGGAATTTTTGTAAGAAATTGAGTAACAAGTTTGGTGATGATTAAGGAAGGTTTGGTGCATGTTTTAAGGTGTTTAAACATGTGTAAAGTGTGTGGAATAAGTGGGAAAAGATTAGGGTGAATTTGGATTTCAAAATGAGGAGAAAAACACTTTTTAAAATGGGGTCTGCTGTGGACCGCCCCTAGGGACCGCCCCTGTGGGGAGGTCCAGCGCAGGAGAAGTAGTTTCTGTTGTGGACCACCCCTGGGACCTCCCCAGAGGGGTGGTCTAGACCAGAGAAGAAAAAAATATGTGTTTAAGGCTTCTAATGATGGAGGATTGGATGGTGATGGTTTTAGATGATGTTTAGGCCTTGTTTGGTGACATGTAAAGGCCTTAAAATGTGTAAACAAGTGTTAGGAGGTTTGGCGAGTAAATGAGTGAGTATTTAAGGACTTTAGAAGTAAGCTTGTACATGCATTTGGAGGATGTTATGTAAAGGATTAAGTGTGCTAAATGATGTTAAAGCATACTAGGATATGTAAGGTGAAGTTTGGAGTCAAATGAGCATTTTTAAACAAGGGTCTGGAGCAGACTGACCTTGGGGACCGGACTTGCAAGGTCGGTCGGGCTTGAATTTTGTATACGGAATATGTCTCTGGAATAGACCGACCTTGTGGACCGGACTTGCAAGGTCGGTCGGGGTAGAAATTTTAAACGATAAAAGTGTCTGGAATGGACCGACCTTGGGTAAGGTCGGTCGGTAAGGTCAGGCGACCTAAAACTTGTAAAAAAAAAAAAAACAAAGTGTGGCCTAGGTAGTTAACCCTAGGGGGGTATAATGAAGGTAATCAAGGGTAAGTTTAAGCATAAAACATGTCATATAATCATGAAAAATGCTTAGTAAACCGGAAGCTAAATAAGGTAATTAACCGACGTTATTAATCATGTTTAGGAACTACGTTTGGCGGGACTCGAACGCAGCAGGGACCAAGGTATGGTTTTCTTGCAACCTGTGTCCTACCAGATTACACCGGCTTGTATACCAATGTGTTTTTCTGTATGTTTGCCACGTTGTAAGATAAAACATGTAATGAGTTTATAGTAATTCATTTATATGGCGTGTTCAATTCCGATACCGTTTAACCTCGAAAGTGTTATACCTTAGCTAACCAAATCTAGGATCACATAAGAGAACGGTATCCGGATTTAACGACCCAAACCATGGGAACGTTCTAACCACGGCTATGCGTGAGTTAATTGTGTGATGTTTGTGTGTGAATGTATGGACCTCCCTTGTGTGTTTAATCCAGTTGTAATACTGTATGGTGTATGGATGTGATAGGTTCCACAGTGGAGCCCTTAACTATGTTATATATATTATGGGGGGTGAGGAATCCGGTTGTTCCGGTCGCGCGTTGTTTGGGAGTGGTTATCCTTCTTAGCTTTACCCTCCTCTCTGTTATGGTTGTTTCCTCCACGGTTACGATCTCCATTAGCTTACTCCAAAGCTTAGCTATTCTGACTTATGATCGGTTTAGGGGGAACATGTGTTTGTGTGTGTTCGGGTCACTATATCCGAACCATCTTAACTTAAGTTACTCGTCCGACTATTAGGACGGTAATGAGTGTTGTGTAACGAGTTTATCATGAGGGTGATATCATTCTCTAGGCTCACAAGTGAATTAACTATGTTTGGGTCAGTTCCTAAGAGAACCGTTCCCGTTATGTTATGTGTTATTGTTGTACTGCAATTCCCATTGCGATGTTATGTTATGTGCACGTTGAAACGTGGAAAGTGTTGTTATGTGGTGTATGTGGATCATGGATATGAATCCCAGTTTATAAAAGAGACGTTTATGGATAACCCGATTATTGGGTAAGTGTCGTCTATTAAGGAAGTAGCTCCACTAGAGGAGAACCCTCTAGGGTTAATGAACACAATGAGTGACTAATCAAGTAAGGATGTGTTATCTGTTTGTTGAGCCCATTGTGGTGGAATGTTATGTGTTGTGTGTTTATAGTTTACATGCATGATTCAAATATAATCAACCATGCTAAGACGACAATTAGTTGTGCGTGGCCCGGTAGCATGCGGGCTGCGGGATTACCATACCAGCAAAGTTGATGAGCCCCCTGGGGGGCCACCCTTTCTTATCTTTCCTATTTCAGGTACAAGGAGCTGGAAGCCGTTCGAGAGTAGGACGGGGTAGTTGTTTATACATGTAACACCCCAACTACGCACTTAACAATACTAGTAATCGCAGCGGAATTTGAACAACTAAATAATAACTAAACGATTTGGTGCTACAACGCCGTTAACCACCCATGTGGTCAACAAGGCAGAATAAATATGAGTGTACCGGTCTGATGATCAGACTCCCGAGCATAGAACTAATAACCTTTAATACATTAAAAAAATACCGAGTTTGTAACTACATCCATAAACATAGCTGTACATCACAAACCATCACTATGAACTGTTAACAACCATGAATGTACTACAACGGTACCAAAAATATATCGCCTCGGGAGCACAAGCGCATCCCGGGCACAACATCCAAAAACAACCAAAAGTAATCCTGCATCCTAGAATCTAAAGCCATTCCGCTTCGATCCTCATCCTCAGCCTGCAGTAAAAGAAATATGGAGCCCCCGAGGGGGTCAGTAACCCTTGGCTGGTATGGTTAACGCGCAGCCCATCGGCTACCGGGATACGCACAACTAATTGTCTTGATGACATGGCATTCATTTTAAATATACAACATATATATATATCATAGCAAAAGTATTGCATTCAACTTCACACATAGTACACAATAACAATTCCTTTTAGGAATTGAACCAACAGTTAGTTCCCATAGAGAGCCTAGAGAATGTTGCCATACTCATGCTAAGCTCTTTACATAACTCGTTACCGTCCTGTTAGATTGAACGGATAACTTAACACAAGGTGTCTCGGATATAGTGATCCAAGCACACCGAAACAAAACATAGTATGCCCCTATGGCCCGACGTGAGTCAGTAAAATAGCCTTGGTTAAGCTAAATGGAAGGTTGGGAACCAAATTGGAAAACAACCATAACATACAAAGAGAATCGAACCGGTTATGACATCGACTCCCATACTCACACGCGTGGCCGGAACAGATCGGACTCCTCACTTCCCCCGTTAGCACTTGTTAGAAGTTCAACATTGAACTCAATGAACAAATCACATACAATAGGTTAAGTCTTGTTAGACACACACAAGGGAAGAGAGAGTCATACTTAACAATACAATAATATTTAACAACTGTAAACTCAATACATGATTTAAGTCTTACAAGGTCATTAACACACAGAAAAACAAACAACACACAAGCCGGTGTAAACCGGTAGGCAACAGACTGCAAGAAAACCATACCTTGGTCCTTGCTTCGACTGGTTTCCACCTTTGGAGAATCCTATACACATTTAGTAACGTCGGTTAATTTAACGTACTAGTTCGTCAGTAGCTTATTACTTTACATTTCTAGTTTTTGTACTTTCACACTTGTTATTACTTTTCACCATTTTAATTGCCATTATAACACTCCTAACATGTCTTAAATAACCTCATATCATCATTACTAACTAATCACCATTTTTAGACAACTTTTCCTAACCTTAAACAACAATTTTGGCCAAAACAGTGGCATGTCCGAACTTGTGTTCGAGCTTCCCAAGTTCGGACGCAAGTCGAGACTCAAAGGGTAAGCCCAGACGTATGTCCGAACTTGTGTCCGATCTTCCTAAGTTCGGACATAGGTCGAGGAAAAATCAGAGAAAGCGATGGCCGTGTCCGAACTTCAAGGGTCGGACAGAAGTTCGGATAGTGGCCGAGACTCAGAAAGCTTAACGCAACAGGGCACGTCCGGGCTTCCAAATTCGGACGGAAGTTCGGACGTGTAGGAAAGTTCCTTTTCTACACTCTTAAACACTTGCTCATTCCTTACTAAAACTCCTTACACTTATAATGTTTTCTCCTTAGATTTCCAGGTGGTGTTTCATGTCTATAATAACCATTATGCCAAAGTATTTCCTCCCCATTAAACATCATCTTTCAAGCATGTTTTCTTACAAACCACATTTCCTTATGTCATTCTTGAAATCCGTTCACAAGTTCATACTTTCTCCTAGTTTACCAAAGTTGCATAAGTCTCAACACAACTCCCAAAATGACTTTGGTGTATTCCAAAACACTCATTTGATTTCTACAATCTCTAAGATAGTGCCTAAGTTCTTCTTGTACTCTAAAGACACCTTAATACACTTTCTTTCCCTAGTAATATACCTAGTCACTTCTAACACTTCCTAGTTCCTCAAATCTTGTTTAACACTTAGAACTTCTTGTACATTACCTAAATTTTGACATGGGTTCTACTAACATCTTATTATACCAAAACACACATAGTTTTCTCCATTAACATTCAAGAACATCTAAAATCCATCAAGCACATTCTTATACACAAAACTTCACTCATTTAGCACTACATCACAATATAGTGCATAATTTAAATTGCTTGGCACTTAGGCCCTTAATAACATTGCTCTTAGGCCCTTAAGATGCATAAATCATAAACACTGAATTTCCACAATATATTTGCCTTTGACCTGCAAATACACTCAACAATACATATGCCCTTTACTAAGTCCTTGAGAGCATTTTTCTAAGTCATTCACCATTGGCTCCTTAGATCATTTTTAATAAGCAATATAAGCTCATTTCTCCTAAGACCTTAAACCACATTAGGTTAGCATATTTACCTCTTTTCCTCACAAACTTCTTTCTTGTTTTCTTGACTAAATTGGCAAGGCTTTTAGTTGCTTGTCAACTTTTGAACATTATACAAATGATAAAATGAGTATACAAGCTTTATGCTTCATCTCATTGTAAACCCTAGTTACATATATTATTTTAAAGCATTAAGATGATTATTTTACCTTGGAATGGAAAGAGAGTTTGGATATGTAGCAAGAGAGGACTCCACCAAGCCCTTGGAAGATTCAAATGAAACTAAAACAAGCAAGGTAAAGACACCATCAATGGTGATTTTCGGACAACACACAAACATGAAGGAAATGTTATTTTTCTTTGAGTTTCCTTACCTAGAAGCAAAGGAGAACAACAATATGTGAAAAGATGAGATCAAGCTCCTCCCATGGTGATTCCTCTTGGCACCGAAATGAAGCTCTTGGGATTTTGAGAAAGATAGGAATGAAGAGCTTGATGAGACTAAGAGAATGGTGGTCTTTGTTTTTGATTTGGCAAAGTGAGCTAGGAGTTACAAGAGGTTGAAGATGAAGAATGGTGGTGGTACTATTGCAAAACCGTGAATGGAGAATGAAGAAGAGATAGAAGAGAGCTTGGAACCGTGGGAAATGAGGAGGGAAATGAGAGAATGAGATAAGTTTGGTTTTAAGAGATATTAAGTAGTAAAGCAAATAGTAACTTGCTTTATCATTTGTTATTTATTTTGTTAACTTACAAGGTGGTGACTCACCTCATAAAAACCTGCCCCCTTAATGTTACTAAGGGTATTTTAGTCTTTGTTGGCCAATTTAATTACTTATACAAACATATGTTACAAACTAGCTTATTTTAGTTACTTTTCACTAAAACAAGGCACATAGATGTGAAATTTTTGATTTCCCATTGATATAGACTTCCAAATGTGATACTAAGTAGTACACATATTAATTAACGAGTAATGATGGACATTTAGCCATTCAAAACTCATTTACAAGACAATTTTTCAAAAACGTGCTTTAAGACTCCTTAAAGCACATTTTGTGTTTTAACTTGTTTTCAAGCTTGGTTTTCTTTGGTAATTGGTTTAATATGTTCATTAGTATATAAATAAATCTTGGTAAGCTCATTAGGTCTTACCCAAGCATATCCCAAGCTTAGAGCACATTTTAGCCCTAATTGACTTTAAGGCATTTATTTGTGTTTCCTATAGTTTAAATTGTTTACTAATGTTTCTAAGACACTTTTTAGTCTTAACATACCTTATTTTAGTGCCTAAACAACATACCTAGGTTTGGGGTATTTCAATCTACCCCCCTTAAAAGAACTTTGTCCCCAAAGTTCATACTTCCCACAAATCCTAAATATTAGAACACGGGAACACATATAAACAATACTTCCATAACAACATTAACAACATCCTTACATAACATCGGACACAAGGTCCAAAACACATACAACACAACATCATTCAGACTCAGCGGTCTGTAACATAACAAGGTAACAACATGACAACACAACACAGACAATGTATCCAAATACATGTCGTACACACATAACCGAAACGGCTCTACCCCCCTTAAATAGGGGTACGCCCCGTACCCAATACATACAAACGCTAAGAAGTAAACAATGACGGGTACTTCGCCTTCATCTTATCTTCCAGCTCCCAAGTGGCCTCCTCAACGTCCTGGTTAGACCAGAGAACCTTCACTAGTCTCACAGACTTATGGCGAGTGTCTCGAGTCTTAGTATCCAGAATCCGTACCGGAGTCTCCACTAATCGCATGGTCGGCTATAAAGTTAGCCTTTCAGGCTGAAGTACATGAGACGGATGAGACATATATTTCTTCAACTAGGACACATGAAATACATCATGTACCTTGCCCAGCTCGGCGGGTAAATCAAGTCTGTAAGCTACCGGGCCGATCCGCTCCATCACAACATAAGGCCCCACATATTTCGGGCTCAACTTGCCTTTTTGGCCAAAACGAAACACTCCCTTAATGGGGGATACTCTCAAAAATACCTGATCGCCCACGGTGAACTCCAGGTCACGTCTGCGCACATCCGCGTACGACTTTTGTCTATCCTGAGCTGCCTTCATGTTAGCCCGGATCTGGCGAACTTCTGCCTGAACTTGTTCCAGATACTCTGGTCCTATAATGACCGTCTCACTCAACTCATCCCAGCATAATGGCGTGCGGCATGGTCTACCGTACAAAGCCTGGAAGGGAGACATCGTGATCGAAGCATGGTAACTGTTGTTGTAGCTAAACTCGATCAGATGTAACTTGTCAATCCAGCTGGTCTGAAAGTCAAGTGCACATGCACGTAACATATCCTCAAGTGTCTGGATGGTGCGCTCACTCTGACCATCTGTCTATGGGTGGAACGCTGTACTTAGCTTCAGCTCGGTACCAAGCACTTCCCGTGTGGATTTCCAGTACCTGGAGAGGAATCTGGTATCCCTGTCAGACACGATAGTCTTCGGTACCCCATGGTGCCAAACAATCTCTCTATCAAAGAGCTCTGCAAGTTTTGCCACTTTCTAAGTATCCTTCATCGGTATGAATCGAGCCACCTTGGTCAGTCGGTCAACAATAACCCAAATCATATTCAGACCTCCCCTTGTAGGCGGAAGCCCTACTACGAAGTCCATAGAAATGTCATGGAACTTCCACTCAGGCACTGGCATTGGCTGTACCATACCACCAGGCCGTCGGTGCTCAAACTTGACCTTCTGACAAGTGAGACACCTCAACACATAATCATTCACATCCTTTTACATTCCAGTCCACCAAAAATAATGTTTCATACCCTTATACATCTTTGAAGCTCCGGGGTGAATCGAAGTCGTAGAACAGTGGGATTCACTCAGTATGCGCTCCTTCAGCTCAATGCTACTTCTCGGAATACACAGTCGACCATTCAGCCTAATCAGGTCATCATCGTGGAGTCTGAAGTCGTACTTCTGACCCTCGAATGTGCCATCAATAAGCTTCTGTCTAATCTCCAACATATACTGATCCGTCATCTGAGCACTCCGCACCTCTTCAACCAAGCTAGTATGAGAGACTAGCGAATGGAGAGAGTGTGCTCGGTGACTCAATGCATCAGCTACCATATTTGCCTTACCCTCTTTATACTATAGATTAATGTCGTAGTCGTTTAGAAATTCAACCCACCTTCTTTGTCTCATGTTCAACTCCTTCTGAGTGAACAAGTACTTTAAACTCTTGTGGTCAGAATAAATTGTCACACTTACCCCATACAAATGATGTCGCCATATCTTTAGTGCGAAGACAATGGCACCCAATTCTAAGTCGTGGGTAGGGTAGTTCTCTTCATGCTTCTTCAGCTGTCGGGAGGCGTATGCTATGACCTTCCCGTGTTGCATCAACACACAACCCATACCTCTGCCTGATGCGTCACAATAGACCTCAAACCCATCTGGACCGTCTGGTAAAGTCAGGACTGGTACAGATGTCAGAGCATCCTTGAGACTCTGAAAAGAACTCTCACAGTCATCTGTCCACTCGAATGGAGCATCCTTCTTCATCAAGGAAGTCATCGGCTTCAAGACACTAGAGAAGTCCTTCATAAACCTCCTATAATAACCTGCCAGACCGAGGAAGCTCCTGATGTCGGTAACTGTCTTTGGCCTAGGCCAGGTGCGCACTGCATCTATCTTTGCCGGATCAACAACGATCCTGGCTTCAGAAATCACATGGCCAAGAAAAGATACTTGGTTCAACCAAAACTCACACTTTGAAAATTTAGCATACAGCTGATTCTTTCTCAATGTTTGCAACACACTTCTCAGGTGGCTTTCATGCTCACCTCTCGATTTCGAGTACACAAGAATATCATCGATGAAGACTACCACTGACTTGTCCAACTGATCTTGGAACAAGCGGTTCATTAAGTCCATGAACTTTGCTGGTGCATTGGATAGACCAAATGGCATAACCGTAAACTCGTAATGTCCATACCTTGTTCTGAACGCTGTCTTCTCAATATCACTGTCACAGATGGCAATCTGATGGTATCCAGATCGTAGATCTATCTTGCAGAATACTGATGCCCCTTTCAACCGATCAAATAAGTCGTCGATGCATGGTAAAGGGAAACGGTTCTTCACCGTAACTGCATTCAGCTCTCGATAGTCAATACACAGGCGGAGGCTACCGTCCTTCTTCTTCACAAAGAGGACCGGCGCTCCCCATGGTGAAACGCTAGGGCGGATAAACCCCTTGTCGATTAGGTCTCTCAGCTGCTCCTTGAGCTCAGTCATCTCTGCTGGAGCCATACGGTAGGGCGCCTTCGCAATTGGTCCGGTGCCCGGAACCAAATCAATTTCAAACTCTACCTCCCGTGCTGGCGGCATGCCCGGCAGTTCCTTAGGAAATACATCACGAAACTCCGACACTACCGGCACATCAGGACTAAACTTTGGGTCTCTCTCTATGTCCTGGACATAGCAGAGGTATACATCATTCCCTCGTCGTAGTTCATGGTACATAGCCATGGCAGTGATGATCTGAGTCGAAGGCTCCCTGGGCCTCTGGCGGTAAGATATGGTAACCCCAGACGGACTCCGAAGAAGCAGACGATGCTCGGCACACAGGATTCTGCCCTTGTACCACTCCAACCAGTTCATCCCGACAATCACATCAAAACCAAGTCCGTCAAACTCTATCAAGTCGATCAGAAATTCTTCACCTTTGATTCGTACAACAACATCTCGGTGGTAGCGGGTACACCTGATCCGCTCTTTCGACGGGAGAGTGACTAGAAAATCTGGCATCTCTTCACCGTCTAACCCCAGCCTCTTCGCAAAAGATAGCGAAATAAATGTATGTGAGGCTCCGGAGTCGAACAAGATCGAAGCGTCCACGCCATTGACTGGAAAGGTACCGGTGAGGATTGTGCCGCTCCTGCCGGCTTCTGCCTCATTGCAGACACTCAGTATACCTCCCGTTCCGAGTGCACAGCCTAATTCATTGGCAAACTAATAAGTATTTGGTAACAACACGGTTGACATGCTTCAAACAATCCACTTTATTCATTAACACACTCTTCTTACAACATCAGTTGGTTTACACTGTTGACATAACTAACACATACAACATCTTTAACATACACTGGTTCAACACATCACATAATTATACAAGGCTTTAAAACTGTCTGAAGGTCAAATTCAAACGTCCGGGTTTCATGTGTGGCATTGATCACTGTCGATGGTGCGGTATTCAGTTTGATCTTCTTGATGCCATGGTATAGCATCCTTGACTGCCCACCCATGATTAACACATCTCCTGATTTCAACACTAGCTTCTTTGCGAGATCAGCACGCTTCTGCTCGCCATACACAAACACTGCGGTGTCACCAATGGACCAAGACACCACGGGTACTCCCTTACTTAGAGACTCGGGTGGCTCGTCCTTATCTTGGTGTAAACCTAACCGTCCACCTTTCTGGTAGAAATTCACAATACATAGATCCGCTTTAACACTTGGAATTGAATCTGTTTCAACTTGCTGAGCAATTCCCACGGTGTGGTTAACGACCGCAAGGAACTCCTCAGGTATTCTTGGTACAGTTGCTCCATCTTCAGCTCACACTTCTTGATATGTCTTGGTGTAAGGATTCTAGTCCTTACCCATGCACATCATCTTCAATTTCATTCTTGATCCGCTCGGGTATTCAGGTGTGTAGAAACCTCCAGGTGCTGCTCCTAGTTCGTCGCATCGTCGGATAATGTGGATTTGTGCTCCCGGTGTCAGGTATCCATTTAAGAGTATCATACCTGGTTGGATGACCTGACATTGCTCCAATGGAATGTCGGTGATGCTGATGGTGTTCTCTTCAGGGTTTGGTGTGGGTGGGATTGGATAGAAAATATTGAAGGTTCCTAAGTTTTCAATTTACCTAATTAGGTGTTCTCACATTATACTTTAATTCTTTACTCACATGGTAGTACACTTGGACTCACTAACTGTTAGGATAAATCTACACTATAATAAATATAGGTTTATAGCAAACTAATAGGCAAGTGTACCTATTCGGAATAGTATAACAAGTGTCGTATCCACAGAGAGATTGTTCAATTATCCTAGTCTTGGTAGTTAATTAAAAACTGTAAAAAGGGGTTTAGCTGGAGGCAAGCTTGATTTGTTATTGGATTAGTACAGAAATAATAAAAACAGTAAAAGCAGTTGTGTATGAAGTGGATGGAAAATGTGCTAAGGAAGGTGAAATCGCCCAAATATAATTCAGATATTAATTATAATCCTGGTTTGCTCTTATTTGTCTGTTAAGAATTTATCTTGTGGCCTTCCTAAATCATAGATAAGGACAACTCTTAATTAATTCAATAGACATTTTACAATCAGAAAAAGTCTAAAATCATTAATTAGCTTTAAGCGAGAATTCTTTTTATAACAGCGATGGATTTTATCTGCTAATCAAGGAGATAATATCTAACGTTTATCTCTCTTTGTGGTCTATTCTCTAATTTACAAAATCATTGAAATTAGAGAAACCGTAAATGCATAAAAATGATCAGTTGTTAAGCATTTAATAATTTAGAGAGATAAAACAAATATTTATAAGCAAACCCGGTATTATAAATACGTCTGAATTATTTTGGGGTTAAACACCCATCCTAAGCACAAATATAAAATTACTCACACATCGACAGTACTAAAAACAGATTAAAGATAGAAATAGCCATTATTCAGAAACTGCTTGCGAAGAACGGGTCTGCACTCGCTCTCACTTCTGCTGCCTCTTTTGTCTCTTTGTAAAATACTGCTTCTGCTTGAGTACGTACGTGAGTAAATGTGGTGAAGTGGTGAAATAAATAAAAGATGGAGAATTATGGTGTTACGGGATGAATTGAATGGAAGAGAATGGAGTGTGGTGAGCGTGGTCTGATTTTTTGGTTTTCTCCGTACGTTTGTTTAAGGTTGCAGTAGCTGAGTTTATATAGAGGAAGGGAAGAGGCAGATCCGTAAGAATTGATTGCAGGTTGATTGCTCATTAATTGCAGGGGACAGAGAGCTGAAACGCGTGAGAGAATTAAGGTAGGCGGAGTAGATGGATATGGCAAGTTGCAGACAGTCGGCACGAAGAAGAAAACTGTTCGTGACTGATTTTTAGTCACGTCCGCGTTGGCGTCCGCCTGAAACCATGCGGTTGCTTGTGTGTGGTGTCCGCCTATGCGTCCGCCTTATATGGGGCGGTTCTCATGCGGTTGTTTCTATCTTGTCCGCCCAATATGGGGCGGTTGTCCATGTGGTTGTTATGTAGTCTTGTCCGCCTAAGAGTCCGCCCAGCCCCATGCGGTTGCTTATGTGGACACGAGTTGTTGACTTACTTTCTTCTACGAACTTTGACCGGCTCTAGATTCTTCGTTTGGACTCCGTTTTCTGAGCCGTTTACGTCTATACGTTCGTCTCTTCGTCTACTTTACTCCCAGATTGGTTTTCCTCATGTTTAAACAATAAATTTGTGAGATAATAATAAAACATAAACTAGAGGAAAAACTAACCAAAGTGGAGAAATGAGCAAGAAAGTGTTAATATAATATATGAAATACACCTATAAAACATGCTCATTTGGACAGTTATCACACCCCCACACTTATCTTTTTGCTTGTCCTCAAGCAAAACCATGTACCCAAACAAGTAGGGAATGCTCAATATTAACAAATACTATTATGAAGGGTAGGATAAAGAAGTCAATAGTACATGATCTTAAACTTTTTAGAGGAGTGTGATCCATCACCTACTAGTGGCATAGGTGTACTCAGGGCAAAAATAAAAATTAGAGTTTTGGGGTATGATCCGGAGTACTTCAATGCTTCTTTTGTTTAGGTGACTCTAAGAACTTTTACCATGGCCAACTTCTCTCAAGAATGGGCATTGAGGAGAAAACAAAAGGAAAAATAGAGTTATGCATTTGTTTCACTTTTGCATAAGAGATGAGAAGATAATATGTAAGCATCAAGCATTCGTATTTAAGAACACTCAACTCTCTTTGTTGGTTACCAATGGTGTCTCGCAAGTCCCTTATTTATTATTTTTTGTATATATATGTATTTTTTGACAGAGAAGCACCCCTTAGCAATCCCTAAGAAAGAAGACAGAAGGAACCCCTGAGTGATAGCTTTGTGAGTGTTCTTTCGGTGCCTTAGAGCTATGTGTTTGTGATCATCTTCACGTTCTTCTGTCGGTCAATCAGTAGTGAGTTCGTTTCTGAGCGTTAGCTCTTGGTTCGTGTTCGTAGCGTTCCTACATTTGAAGTGCATCTGCTAATATTCTGGGTTTCGTCGAATTTCGAGGACGAAATTCTTTTTAAGGGGGGTATGTTGTTATGCCCCAGATTTTTTTTTTTTTCTTTTTGATTCGCAAAGGGAGTTTGTGCTATTTTGTAATCTTATATTAAATAGCCTGTGACATTCTTTTAATGTTAATATGTCAGCTTGAGGAAGGAGGGTTACATTTGTCTTCTTCCTTTTTGTTATTTATTATTTTCTTAAGAGAGTGGGTTATTAAACTATTTTATTTTCCTCTTCTCTCTCATCCTAATTCGCGATCAAATAATTTCTCCACTCTCTCATTGACGGTTCTCTGGTCATCCCCTACGCGTCCAAGTTCTTCTCCCTTTGCTCCTCTTTCTCTTCTTCAATTTCCTCTCAATTGCTGATTGCTAGAGATCTGCTTGTGGAATTCCGTTCGTATATCAATCGTCTGTCAGGTTTGGTTTGTAAGTTCCGGTTCTATTCTCTATTAAGTTTTCCCCTCTTCTCTTCTGATTCTAACTCTAGAATTCTGGAATTGTTCGGTCTGAGGGTTCGTTGTTGCAAGTGGAGATTCGAGGAGTCTATTGGTTAGGGTCCGCAGAGATGGCTTTGCGTCGATGTGAGGTAGGTGGTAGATGGATTCGGTTGTGTGTGTTCACCCACGGGGGTTTCGAGCAATGTTTCCGTACATGTTTATTTGACTCTCTGATTTGTGGTGATTTGGGTGATTTCTGATTTGCGTTTTAATGTGTTAAAACCCCGTGGGTAGTATTTTGATTCGTATATTTTGGTTATGTAAGTATTGCTTTGACAATGGTGAATTTACGTCTGTAAATTTCCCTCTGTATTGTGAATTCTGAGTACCGCTGATTTGGGTTTTATAAGGATTGTTCATGGATTTGTGCGTGAGTTTTAATGCATTGTAATTGCGTTTTGAGTGGCTGAAACCCCATGGTTTCTCTGTGTTTATGTCTGATGTGGTGTGGGGAATACTTTGGTATAGATTTGTGAAGTTTTGGTAATGTTTCTGATCTGTTCGTAGCCTCTGCTCTGCTGATTTGTGCTGTCCGAACTTCTGTCCTAACTTCGAAGTTCGGACAGCATGTTTTGAGCTTCTGTAATTTTCGCATTCGGGGTGTGTCCGAACTTCAGTCCGAGCTTTGAAGTTCGGACACCCCGTTTTTTCTGAAATCTTCGAGCTTCGAAGCTCGGACGTCCCGCGTAGCTCTTTCCGAAAAACCGTCCGAACATCAGTCCGAACTTCGATGTTCGGACACTGTGATTTCTCTGCGGTATTTGTTCTCGGCATCTGTCCGAACTTGCAAGGTCGGACGCAAGTTCGGACATGCCTCTGTTTTTGGCATAACTCCTTCGTTTGAGCTCCGTTTTGAGTGCCGTTTGCGGCGTTGGATTTCTTTTCTCGAGTACTTCTGTTCTAATATGTTTTGGCACATGTATATGTGCACTTTAATTTGAATTTCTTTAGATAAGCCTTTGAACCCTGATTTGCTCAGAAAGAGTGTTTGAGCTTCTATCGCTTCTGTTTGCTATCTGTGATTTATAGTCAGTATATGGCTTTTGTTTTGATAAAGGTTTATGATCCGTGTGATGTGCTTTGGCCCTCTGTTCTGTTCTGTTCTGTTCTGTAAAGGCTTCTGCTTCGTTTTGTAAAGCTTCTGTTTTGGGACCTAGATGTTTAGCTTCTGAGCCTTGGATAGTCGGGTCTGGCTGTCCCGTAGCATGCTGCGCAGGAATTCCTTCTGTTTTTCCCTTGGGTTCCCTTCTGTTATATCTCTCAGGGTCCCTTGGGTGTTTAGTGACCGACGGGTCCATAGCTGTCTCTACGGCTTCTGTTGTGGGATCTTCGGATCCATAGGACGTTATGTGAGTCCTTCTGATGTGTCAGCTGGTGTCTAGTGTCCCACCTCTGTTTTGATTGAGCTTCTGTTATGAACTTCTGAGTTTGTGGTTTGCTTTGTTCTGATTTAAAACTCCTGTTCAGTTTACTCAGTTTCTGCTTCTCTACTCTGATTTGACAAACTTCTATTTCGGTTTTGACCTGTCACTCCTCTGATTTGAGAAAGCTTCATCTCTATCTGATTTCTGTTACGCTTCCAGTCTGATTTGCTAAGCTTTTGTATTAGTACGATTATGTTCAGTTTATGTTTTGAGCATGCTCAGCTGATGAAGTTTATCACCTGCTGAGCTGTAGTTTGGCTCACCACTATTTCCGTCTGATTTGCAGGTTTAAGTTTCCTTTGAAGACTCCACTCTGCTTTCTGCTTCGTTGTTCACTTTGTAATTGTAGTTGGGGCTTAAGGCCCTTTGTAATTTGATTCTGTTATGTAATGAAGTGGGGCTTTCGCATGTAATGTCAGATAGACCTTGTAATCTGTTTTCAGTTAATAAAAGTGTACTTTGTTTTGTTTTGGGTATCGTATGTTAGAGCCTTGCGTTATTAGGTAATAGATACGCGGCGTGTAACGTCCCTAACTCCTAGGGTGGTGTTTGGGGTCGTTACAAATGCTCTAATGGTTCTGGTGGTGGGTAGCGTGGTTTGGTATATAATTTTCTTTTATCCAGAGCTGCTACCATTTTGATTGTGTCAGGGTGTATTAGTTGGTTATCACAGGATTTAACTAAAGCATTTTCAAGAGCGTTATTACAAATAATAGCAGATGAATTATCCTGCACAATAGAGTTGACAATGTCTATGAAAAAGGTGTCTTCTATATCAGCAGGTTTCTTTATAACCTTGGACATGTCGTATTCTAAAGTTTTGTTATGCAGTCTTAAAATGATTTTTCCTTTTTCAACATCGATTAGTACTCTAGCAGTTCTCATGAAAGGTCGTCCTAAGATTAAGGGCACCCTAGTGTCTTCTTCCATGTCAATTACAATAAAATCAGCGGGGAACACAAAAGTTCCTACAGTAACAATCAAATCTTCTATTATCCCTTTTGGGAATACTAAAGATCTATCTACTAATTGTAATTGAATAGAAGTAGGCATGCATTTACCAATCTTAAGTTTGTTGAAAGTTGTGAGTGGCATTAAATTGATACTAGCTCCTAGATCACATAGACACTACCATAATCAACATTATCAATGGAACATGGAATAATTGGCAAACCTGGGTCTCCAAGTTTTGGAGGGAGACTCTTAAGAAGTACTGCTGACACTTCCTGTGTAAGGTGTACAGTTTCCACTTCCTACAACGATCTTTTGTTGGTGATGATATCCTTCATGAACTTTGCGTATATTGGCATTTGTTTTAGAGCATCTGCAAAAGGAATATTAATCGTTAGTTTCTTGAAGTGAGTTAGAAACTTTCCAAACTGTTCATCTAAATTTTTCTTTCTTATTCTGTTTGGAAAAGGAAGTGGGGGAAGAATTTTAGTGAGAGAGGAAGGAGTAGATTCAAGAGGCTCCTTCTCCTCTGAAGTAATTTTCGTAGGAGGTGAGGCTTCTTCAGCATCTTCCTGTTCTTCTTCTGGATTTTCTTGAGGCTCATGAGCTTGCTGTTCTTGGTTATCAGTATCATCTCGGGGAAGAGATGAGTTGAGCGGCCTACCACTTCTCAACGTCACTGCCTTGGCCTGTTCCCTTGGATTTGGATTTAGCTGACTAGGGAAGGCACCAGGTGGCCTTTGTGCAAGCTGCTGGCTAATTTGCTCCAACTGTTGGTTGGTTTGTTGTATCTGGGCTTCAACCCTTCTGTTAGTGGCTTCTTGATCCACGAGTCTGGTATGGATCGTAGTCCGAATCCTTTCCATTAAGTTCCTGAATTCCTCATTTGGATCAGAAGAGGTTAAGGATGGTTGTTGTTGTTGCTGGAAACCTGGAGGGGCACCTTATGGCTCTACACCTATATTAGAATTGGTTGGGGTCTTTCCCTGATAGGTATTGGAATGTTGTTTTGCCCTCCTTGGTTCTGATCATTATTTTTCCATGAGAAATTCGGGTGATTTCTCCATGGGTAAGTTGTTGTTGAAGTTATTGTTGTAGGAATTACCGGGGCGGTTTCCTATGAAGTTTACATCCTCGTACTAGTTTTTACCTTCGCACTGATGGGTTTCATGAGGACCGGCGCATATGACACATCCTTCTGTAGGTGGAACTGGTGGTGAACTTGTAGGTGGGGAAGCTATTGTTTTTACGATTTCGTTTTGAGATGTTGTAGCTTTTCCACCATCTTGCAAGGGACGAGATCTGGGCTGATAAATGATCCGTAGGCTCAACGTGGAGTAGGCCTGCTGCTCGTGGCGTTCTTCCCTTGGATCTCGTCCACTGTCTTGTGTTGCTTGTCATGGTTTCGAGAAGGTCCATTCCTTCTTTAGGAGATTTCATCATGAAACTTCCTCCTGCAGAGGAATTGACAGTAGTCGGTTCCCATCAATCCAGACCGTTGAAGAATGACAGGCAGAGGGATTGATTGTCAAGACCATGGTGGGAACACTTCATTAGCATATCCTTGAATCTGCCCATGCGTCGTACAACGTTTCTCTCCGGCTCCTGACAGAAAGTGTTGATTTCACCGATCAATTGCCTCGTTCTACTGGTTGGGTTGTATTTGGCAAGGAATTTTTGGGCCATTTGCAGCCATGTGGTGATTGATCGGGAGGGAAGACTTCGGTACCCACTGTTTCTGAATCCGACAACGAGTGAGGAAATAGTTGTAGACGGATTCTTTCTTTGACGTTGCCGGTCGACCAAGGAATTGTAGAAGTCTAGGAAGAGACTCAGATGATTTGGGGCTTCATCTGGGTTCGCTCCACTAAACTTGCCTAAATCCCGGACGGCGGTGATGTAGTGGGTATTGAAAACCCATCGTCCGGTTTCTAGCGGTGTTAGTTCGGGGAGAACTATGGCTGATGCTCTTCCTTCGGTATCCGGTTGGTGGTAGTCAGAGAGAGCACGGTGTTCTGGTTGATTTGCATGGTCCATTTCATTTATAACTTCGTTATCGGCCATGGCTTGATTTCTCAGGTTTCTTTGTGCTTGTAATAAAGTGCGCTCGGGTTCGGGTCTCGGACTGATAGGTGGAGAACCTCGGGTTCGAGTATTTGGCATGCACAGAAGATAACTTGTGGTTCGTCAGAAGCTGTGAAATTAATTAGTAAATAGAATAAGAAAGGCAGAGATATTGGTTAGGCTGATAAACGTTAATTAAACAACACTGATATATATTCTTTTTTATTTTTAATTTTTTTATTAATATATTTTTTAAAAGAGTAAAATGACGAAAATTAGACAAGGAAATTAAATGACAGAAATTATAAGTTAGTAGGTTTAGTTGACAGAAATTTAAATGACAGAAATTAAATGACAGAAATTATAAGTTAGTAGTTAGAGACAGAAATTATAAGTTAGTTATACTGGAAATTTAAATGTTAGAGGACAATGGAAATTAAATGTTAAGGACAATGGAAATTAAATGTTAAGGACCAATGGAAATTAAATGTTAAGGACAATGGAATTTAAATGTTAAGGACAATGGAAATTAAATGACAATAATATTAAGAAGTCAGATGTCAGAAGTCAAATGTCCGAAGTCAGATGTCCGAATTAGATGTCCGAAATTAGATTAACAACAAAATAATATAAACAAAATATTACAGAATAGCAAGTGAACTACCGGAAACTAGGGAAATTGATGGAATCAATCTCCCCGGCAACGGCGCCAAAAACTTGTTGGGATAAAACAACACTATAATAAATATATATTTAGCAAACTAATAGGCAAGTGTACCTATTCGGAATAGTATAACAAGTGTCGTATCCACAGAGAGATTGTTCAATTATCCTAGTCTTGGTAGTTAATTAAAAACTGTAAAAAGGGGTTTAGCGGGAGGCAAGCTTGATTTGTTATTGGATTAGTACAGAAATAATAAAAACAGTAAAGCAGTTGTGTATTAAGTGGATGGAAAATGGGCTAAGGAAGGTGAAATCGCCCAAATATAATTCAGATATTAATTATAATCCTGGTTTGCTCTTATTTGTCTGTTAAGAATTTATCTTATGGCCTTCCTAAATCATAGATAAGGACAACTCTTAATTAATTCATTAGACTTTTTACAATCAGAAAAAGTCTAAAATCATTAATTAGCTTTAAGCGAGAATTCTTTTTATAACAGCGATGGATTTTATCTGCTAATCAAGGAGATAATATCTAACGTTTATCTCTCTTTGTGGTCTATTCTCTAATTTACAAAATCATTGAAATTAGAGAAACCGTAAATGCATAAAAATGATCAGTTGTTAAGCATTTAATATTTAGAGAGATAAAACAAATATTTATAAGCAAACCCGGTATTATAAATACGTCTGAATTATTTTTGGGGTTAAACACCCATCCTAAGCACAAATATAAAATTACTCACACATCGACAGTACTAAAAACAGAGTAAAGATAGAAATAGCCATTATTCAGAAACTGCTTGCGAAGAACGAGTCTGCACTCGCTCTCACTTCTGCTGCCTCTTTTGTCTCTTTGTAAAATACTGCTTCTGCTTGAGTACGTACGTGAGTAAATGTGGTGAAGTGGTGAAATAAATAAAAGATGGAGAATTATGGTGTTACGGGATGAATTGAATGGAAGAGAATGGAGTGTGGTGAGCGTGGTCTGATTTTCTGGTTTTCTCCGTACGTTTGTTTAAGGTTGCAGTAGCTGAGTTTATATAGAGGAAGGGAAGAGGCAGATCCGTAAGAATTGATTGCAGGTTGATTGCTCATTAATTGTAGGGGACAGAGAGCTGAAACGCGTGAGAGAATTAAGGTAGGCGGAGTAGATGGATATGGCAAGTTGCAGACAGTCGGCGCGAAGAAGAAAACTGTTCGCGACTGATTTTTAGTCACGTCCGCGTTGGCGTCCGCCTGAAACCATGCGGTTGCTTGTGTGTGGTGTCCGCCTATGCGTCCGCCTTTATGGGCGGTTCTCATGCGGTTGTTTCTATCTTGTCCGCCCAATATGGGGCGTTGTCCATGCGTTGTTATGTAGTCTTGTCCGCCTAAGAATCCGCCCAGCCCCATGCGGTTGCTTATGTGGACACGAGTTGTTGACTTACTTTCTTCTACGAACTTTGACCGGCTCTAGATTCTTCGTTTGGACTCCGTTTTTTGAGCCGTTTGCGTCTATGCGTTCATCTCTTCGTCTACTTTACTCCCAGCTTGGTTTTCCTCATGTTTAAATAAATTTGTGAGATAATAATAAAACATAAACTAGAGGAAAAACTAACCGAAGTGGAGAAATGAGCAAGAAAGTGTTAATATAATATATGAAATACACCTATAAAACATGCTCATTTGGACACTTATCACTAACACACATGCATGAAATACGGTATGCAATCACTTATTTCACTCAACAGTTTAGGCGGTTGCAGACGTTATATAGTGAGTGGTTAGAACAGGTGTAATTAACATAAAAGAAGGAAATTAAAACCCAAAAATAACGTCGGGCTGCAAATAAATCCCGGTCGCAGTAGTATAGTGAAAATTTAAGCAACCGGATGTCGAACCGTGGGACTAATGTACATAATATAGTACCTAAGCGTGTCACAAGAGGGGGGACTAATTGACTTGTAAAATAAATAAAAAGAAAAGATTAAACTAAGTTGACAGATAAATAAAATGGAACTCTGGGTCAGGTTAATATAATCTGCATAATTAAGCTATCTCTACTGGTTTAATAATTTGGCAAGGTTCCTGTAAATATCTTAAGGACTAAGTCATAGCCTCATAAGAACTCGTTCACCTGTAATGCAAGGTTCTAATCAAGGTTCAAGCAAAAGCCTGCGAACGGCAGAGGAGTATTGAGGAATTACATTTGCAACTGAATACTAACTCATTAAATCATAATAAAGCTTCCTCCAGTTTTACGCCTTAATTAACCTGTCTATTTATCACCTGGTCTGATCAAAAATAGACTTAGTAGAGCAATTTAATAAATTCGCGAGATTTATTAGAAAGGCGAGATGACCTTTAAAACGTAACAAACTGTATATAAATAAACTAGTAGAAATAATGCATAATTAATACAGAAATATAATAACTATTCCCAGAGCGTACGTAAACTAGCCTAACATATTAAATAGATAGATAGAGACGAGAGTAATAGAAATCATCCGTAATCACTCCGTCTCACTCTGCTATTTTGTGTACGTAGGGCTAGAGGTGAATTTGGTGGACTGTAAAATAAATAAAATGGAGAAGGCGGGAGAAGAGAAATGAGATGGTGGTGAAGTGGTCGTGGATCGATTGGTGAATTCTGTGTGTTTTATTGAGTGAGGCTCGTGGGTTTTATAGACAAAGAAAGAATAAAGCAGAGAAGATAGACAGACGCGTGAGCGAGCAAATGATTGAGGCGGTGGAAGATTGAGCTCATTGATTGCTCACTGATTGAAGGGGACAGACAGAGGCGTGAATTAAGGTAGGCGCAGACAGTGGACGAGTTGCAGTCGGCGCGAGTTGCAGACGAAGACGGGCGAAGAATAAGCTCGCGTCGAGAATTAATCAGAACCGCCTCCTTGACCGCCCATTAAGAGGCGGTTGCCTCTGTCTTGACCGCCTCGCGGTCTTATGTGTTTGTCCGCCTCTTTGTAGGCGGTACTCTCTATTGAGTCCGCCTCGCGGTCGCATGTGTGGGCCGCCCAAAATGAGGCGGTAGCCTCTCCCTGTTCCGCCTGTTTATAGGCGGTAGTGAGTATGAGTCTGTCCGCCTGTTTTGAGGCATGTGTCTCTCGCGTGACTCTCTCTTCTACCGGCTCTAGTTTCTTCTGTTTGGAACCCGTTTTCTGAGCCGTTTGCGTCTATGTGTTTGCCTCTTGGTCTACTTTAGTCCCAGCTTGGTTTTCCTCATGTTAAACCAATAAATTAGTGAGATAATAATAAAACATAAACTAGAGGAAAACTAACCGAAGTGGAGAAATGAGCAAGAAAAGTGTTAATATTATATATGAAATACACCTATAAATCATGCTCATTTGGACACTTATCACACCCCCACACTTATCTTTTTGCTTGTCCTCAAGCAAAATCACGTACCCAAGTAGGGAAATGCTCAATACTAACAAATATTATTATGAAGGGTAGGATAAACATGATCTTTTAAACTTTATGAGGAGTGTGAAAAATTAACTGCTGGTGGCATGGGTGTGCTCAGGGTAAAAATAAAATATAGAGTTTCGGGGTATGATCTAAGGTACTTCAATGTTTCTTTTAGGTGACTCTGAGAACTTTTACCATGGCCAACTTCTCTCAAGAATGGGCATTTAGGAGAAAACAAAAGGAAAAATAGATTTATGCATTTGTTTCACTTTTGCAAGGGATGAGAAAATGTAGGCATCATGCCTTTATATTAAGAACACTCAACTCTCATTGTTGGTTACTAATGGTGTCTTGCAAGTCCCTTATTATTTTTCTTTTTTTTTCCTTTTTTTTTTTAAACAGAGAAGTACCTCTTAGCAATCCCTAAGAGAGAAGACAGAAAGAAACCCTGAGCAATAAAATCCAACCATTTGCAGATTATTTGGTCACACCGCATATAAAATGCTCCTCAAAAGTAATCAAAATTTTAAAATTTGTACCATTTATCCTACAATTCATAATAGTATTTATTCTTAAAGAGAACAACCCACATATAAAGGGTCCATAATATTTGAATTGGACAAACGCATGATAAGGAGAGAGATTTAACATTTAAGCACAACATGTCACCGAAAAGGGCACACTCCCCCACACTTAAATTGAACAATGTCCTCATTGTTCACCACGAAAACAAGGGAAGCTTTCAGAAGACCTTTTCGGCAAGTAGATAATTAGAAATAACACAAAGATCACAAATAAACATCTAAGCATATAAACGCTCCTCTGCAGTTTTTATTTAAATAAAGACATAATTAAAGAAACTGGTACTCCCCTGATTTTATTTTTGCTTGCGTTTATAGAGTTCCCCCACACTTGAGCTTCAGCCTCAAGTAGCGTAGCTTGGTTGCGGTGTCCACATGGAGGTGCACCTGCATAAAACACTAGAAGCAACCATACTAAAAACGAGGTTAAAAGTTAGCAAAAATAAAATTTAAAGAGAATCTGAAAATTTAAAAAGAGCATAAAAACAAAATAAAATAAAAGTACACCCGGGTTGCCTCCCGAGAAGCTGCCCTTCTTTAACGTCTTTGGCTAGACGCCGCGCTTTGTTATCCTGGATCAAAACAAAACGTTATCTCGGCATATAAAATAAGAAAATTAATACTCCACAAAATCTGGTGTTTGAGGAGGTATTGCCGGGAACGTAGTTCTAACAGAAGACCCGGCGGTGCAGATTTTTCTTCCTCAAATTGGAGGATGTAAACTTCCTCCTCTTGTAGGTGAGGCTCGAAGAAAGAACGCTGATCAATATCATCTTCAGAGAAAGTTAATTCTTCGAAGGTGATAATGGCGTTTTGTTTGGATATATTGGCGGGAGGTGATGGCAATTCCTTCTCTTCATTTTCGAGGATATAAATATCCTCATTGTCTGGGTATATTACAGAGAAGGAGGGAAGATAGCGGTAATTGATTTTAGAGGGAGGGATCTCTATGAGTGGCTCGTCTGTAGTGGGGTGTTCTACCTTTTGAACTGTTTCGCTCATTGATTGCTCTAGTAGTTGAGCGATTCTCTCCAGGTAGTCTGGTTGATCTTCTAACCAGAGTTGCTCTTGGACTATGAGACAATCCTCAAAATCATGAGCTTCCCCACATTCGGAGCAGTATATATCCTGCCAAAATTCAAATGCTTCTTCCATTTGCCACGTACAGAGATTTTTTTTTTTTTTTTTTGTGTTTTTCTGTATAAAACAAAACTACTGAAAAGATTAGAAAATAAAATGATTAGAAACAAACATAATATAATATATACAAAATATAAAATGAAGTAGAAATAGATTGAAGAAGTTGGAGAAGAACAGAATTTGAAACGCGGCGTGTTTTTTTTTTTTTTTTCTGGAGCGAGTGACGTCCGCCTGGACGTCCGTGCTAATGGGGCGGACAATGGTGTGGCGTCCGCGTGGTAATGAGGCGGACAGGTGGGCGGACAGCCCTCTGTTCCGTTTTTTTTTTTTTTTGCTTACGTAACTTACTGAAACAATAACAAATTAGAAAACATACATACTAATAATATAAACAAAATAAATATAAACAAAAATGAAAGATAATTAATATAACGACAACAAAATAAAATATACAAAAATATAAAGACTGTTAATATAAACAACAAACAAAAATAAACAAAATATTCTAATTTAACAAGTGAATAATCCGGGGCTTAGGGACTAGAATAAACTAGTCCCCGGCAACGGCGCCATTTTGCAGACGTTATATAGTGAGTGGTTAGAACAGGTGTAATTAACATAAAAGAAGGAAATTAAAACCCAAAAATAACGTCGGGCTGCAAATAAATCCCGGTCGCAGTAGTATAGTGAAAATGTAAGCAACCGGATGTCGAACCGTGGGACTAATGTACATATAATAGTACCTAAGCGTGTCACAAGAGGGGGGACTAATTGACTTGTAAAATAAATAAAAAGAAAAGATAAAATAAACTAAGTTGACAGATAAATAAAATGGAACTCTGGGTCAGGTTAATATAATCTGCATAATTAAGCTATCTCTACTGGTTTAATAATTTTGCAAGGTTCCTGTAATTATCTTAAGGACTAAGTCATAGCCTCATAAGAACTCGTTCACCTGTAATGCAAGGTTCAAGCAAAAGCCTGCGAACGGCAGAGGAGTATTGAGGAATTACATTTGCAACTGAATACTAACTCATTAAATCATAATAAAGCTTCCTCCAGTTTTACGCCTTAATTAACCTGTCTATTTATCACCTGGTCTGATCAAAATAGACTTAGTAGAGCAATTTAATAAATTCGCGAGATTTATTAGAAAGGCGAGATGACCTTTAAAACGTAACAAACTGTATATAAATAAACCAGTAGAAATAATGCATAATTAATACAGAAATATAATAACTATTCCCAGAGCGTACGTAAACTAGCCTAACATATTAAATAGATAGATAGAGACGAGAGTAATAGAAATCATCCGTAATCACTCCGTCTCACTCTGCTATTTTGTGTACGTAGGGCTAGAGGTGAATTTGGTGGACTGTAAAATAAATAAAATGGAGAAGGCGGGAGAAGAGAAATGAGATGGTGGTGAAGTGGTCGTGGATCGATTGGTGAATTCGTGTGTGTTTTATTGAGTGAGGCTCGTGGGTTTATATAGACAAAGAAAGAAGAAAGCAGAGAAGATAGACAGACGCGTGAGCGAGCAAATGATTGAGGCGGTGGAAGATTGAGCTCATTGATTGCTCACTGATTGAAGGGGACAGACAGAGGCGTGAATTAAGGTAGGCGCAGATAGTGGACGAGTTGCAGTCGGCGCGAGTTACAGATGAAGACGGGCGAAGAAGATAAGCTCGCGTCGAGAATTAATCAGAACCGCCTCCTTGACCGCCCATTAAGAGGCGGTTGCCTCTGTCTTGACCGCCTCGCGGTCTTATGTGTGTTGTCCGCCTCTTTGTAGGCGGTACTCTCTGTTGAGTCCGCCTCGCGGTCGCATGTGTGGTGACCGCCCAAAATGAGGCGGTAGCCTCTCCCTGTTCCGCCTGTTTATAGGCGGTAGTGAGTATGAGTCTTGTCCGCCTGTTTTGAGGCATGTGTCTCTCGCGTGACTCTCTCTTCTACCGGCTCTAGTTTCTTCGTTTGGAACCCGTTTTCTGAGCCGTTTGCGTCTATGTGTTTGTCTCTTGGTCTACTTTAGTCCCAGCTTGGTTTTCCTCATGTTAAACCAATAAATTAGTGAGATAATAATAAAACATAAACTAGAGGAAAACTAACCGAAGTGGAGAAATGAGCAAGAAAAGTGTTAATATTATATATGAAATACACCTATAAATCATGCTCATTTGGACACTTATCACACCCCCACACTTATCTTTTTGCTTGTCCTCAAGCAAAATCACGTACCCAAGTAGGGAATGCTCAATACTAACAAATATTATTATGAAGGGTAGGATAAACATGATCTTTTAAACTTTATGAGGAGTGTGAAAAATTAACTGCTGGTGGCATGGGTGTGCTCAGGGTAAAAATAAAATATAGAGTTTCGGGGTATGATCTAAGGTACTTCAATGTTTCTTTTAGGTGACTCTGAGAACTTTTACCATGGCCAACTTCTCTCAAGAATGGGCATTTAGGAGAAAACAAAAGGAAAAATAGATTTATGCATTTGTTTCACTTTTGCAAGGGATGAGAAAATTAGGCATCATGCCTTTATATTTAAGAACACTCAACTCTCATTGTTGGTTACTAATGGTGTCTTGCAAGTCCCTTATTATTTTTCTTTTTTTTTCCTTTTTTTTTTAAACAGAGAAGTACCTCTTAGCAATCCCTAAGAGAGAAGACAGAAAGAAACCCTGAGCAATAAAATCCAACCATTTGCAGATTATTTGGTCACACCGCAATATAAAATGCTCCTCAAAAGTAATCAAAATTTTAAAATTTGTACCATTTATCCTACAATTCATAATAGTATTTATTCTTAAAGAGAACAACCCACATATAAAGGGTCCATAATATTTGAATTGGACAAACGCATGATAAGGAGAGATTTAAACATTTAAGCACAACATGTCACCGAAAAGGGCACACTCCCCCACACTTAAATTGAACAATGTCCTCATTGTTCACCACAAAAACAAGGGAAGCTTTCAGAAGACCTTTTCGGCAAGTAGATAATTAGAAATAACACAAAGATCACAAATAAACATATAAGCATATAAACGCTCCTCTGCAGTTTTTATTTAAATAAAGACATAATTAAAGAAACTGGTACTCCCCTGATTTTATTTTTGCTTGCGTTTATAGGAGTTCCCCCACACTTGAGCTTCAGCCTCAAGTAGCGTAGCTTGGTTCGGTGTCCACATGGAGGTGCACCTGCATAAAACACTAGAAGCAACCATACTAAAAACGAGGTTAAAAGTTAGCAAAAATAAAATTTAAAGAGAATCTGAAAATTTAAAAAGAGCATAAAAACAAAATAAAATAAAAGTACACCCGGGTTGCCTCCCGAGAAGCTGCCCTTCTTTAACGTCTTTGGCTAGACGCCCGCTTTGTTATCCTGGATCAAAACAAAACGTTATCTCGGCATATAAATAATAAAATTAATACTCCACAAAATCAGGTGTTTGAGGAGGTATTGCCGGGAACGTAGTTCTAACAGAAGACCCGGCGGTGCAGATTTTTCTTCCTCAAATTGGAGGATGTAAACTTCCTCCTCTTGTAGGTGAGGCTCGAAGAAAGAACGCTGATCAATATCATCTTCAGAGAAAGTTAATTCTTCGAAGGTGATAATGGCGTTTTGTTTGGATATATTGGCGGGAGGTGATGGCAATTCCTTCTCTTCATTTTCGAGGATATAAATATCCTCATTGTCTGGGTATATTACAGAGAAGGAGGGAAGATAGCGGTAATTGATTTTGAGGGAGGGATCTCTATGAGTGGCTCGTCTGTAGTGGGGTGTTCTACCTTTTGAACTGTTTCGCTCATTGATTGCTCTAGTAGTTGAGCGATTCTCTCCAGGTAGTCTGGTTGATCTTCTAACCAGAGTTGCTCTTGGACTATGAGACAATCCTCAAAATCATGAGCTTCCCCACATTCGGAGCAGTATAAATCCTGCCAAAATTCAAACGTTTCTTCCATTTGCCACGTACAGAGATTTTTTTTTTTTTTGTGTTTTTTTCTGTATAAAACAAAACTACTGAAAAGATTAGAAAATAAAATGATTAGAAACAAACATAATAATAATATATACAAAATATAAATGAAGTAGAAATAGATTGAAGAAGTTGGAGAAGAACAGAATTTGAAACGCGGCGTGTTTTTTTTTTTTTTCTGGAGCGAGTGACGTCCGCCTGGACGTCCGCGTGCTAATGGGGCGGACAATGGTGTGGCGTCCGCGTGGTAATGAGGCGGACAGGTGGGCGGACAGCCCTCTGTTCCGTTTTTTTTTTTTGGCTTACGTAACTTACTGAAACAATAACAAATTAGAAAACATACATACTAATAATAAACAAAATAAATATAAACAAAATATGAAAGATAATTAATATAACAACAACAAAATAAAATATACAAAATATAAAAGACTGTTAATATAAACAACACAACAAAATAAACAAAATATTCTAATTTAACAAGTGAATAATTCGGGGCTTAGGGACTAGAATAAACTAGTCCCCGGCAACGGCGCCATTTTGCAGACGTTTATAGTGAGTGGTTAGAACAGGTGTAATTAACATAAAAGAAGGAAATTAAAACCCAAAATAACGTCGGGCTGCAAATAAATCCCGGTCGCAGTAGTATAGTGAAAATGTAAGCAACCGGATGTCGAACCGTGGGACTAATGTACATATAATAGTACCTAAGCGTGTCACAAGAGGGGGGACTAATTGACTTGTAAAATAAATAAAAAGAAAAGATAAAATAAACTAAGTTGACAGATAAATAAAATGGAACTCTGGGTCAGGTTAATATAATCTGCATAATTAAGCTATCTCTACTGGTTTAATAATTTGGCAAGGTTCCTGTAAATATCTTAAGGACTAAGTCATAGCCTCATAAGAACTCGTTCACCTGTAATGCAAGGTTCTAATCAAGGTTCAAGCAAAAGCCTGCGAACGGCAGAGGAGTATTGAGGAATTACATTTGCAACTGAATACTAACTCATTAAATCATAATAAAGCTTCCTCCAGTTTTACGCCTTAATTAACCTGTCTATTTATCACCTGGTCTGATCAAAAATAGACTTAGTAGAGCAATTTAATAAATTCGCGAGATTTATTAGAAAGGCGAGATGACCTTTAAAACGTAACAAACTGTATATAAATAAACCAGTAGAAATAATGCATAATTAATACAGAAATATAATAACTATTCCCAGAGCGTACGTAAACTAGCCTAACATATTAAATAGATAGAGACGAGAGTAATGAAATCATCCGTAATCACTCCGTCTCACTCTGCTATTTTGTGTACGTAGGGCTAGAGGTGAATTTGGTGGACTGTAAAATAAATAAATGGAGAAGGCGGGAGAAGAGAAATGAGATGGTGGTGAAGTGGTCGTGGATCGATTGGTGAATTCGTGTCTGTTTTATTGAGTGAGGCTCGTGGGTTTATATAGACAAAGAAAGAAGAAAGCAGAGAAGATAGACAGACGCGTGAGCGAGCAAATGATTGAGGCGGTGGAAGATTGAGCTCATTGATTGCTCACTGATTGAAGGGGACAGACAGAGGCGTGAATTAAGGTAGGCGCAGACAGTGGACGAGTTGCAGTCGGCGCGAGTTGCAGACGAAGACGGGCGAAGAAGATAAGCTCGCGTCGAGAATTAATCAGAACCGCCTCCTTGACCGCCCATTAAGAGGCGGTTGCCTCTGTCTTGACCGCCTCGCGGTCTTATGTGTGTTGTCCGCCTCTTTGTAGGCGGTACTCTCTGTTGAGTCCGCCTCGCGGTCGCATGTGTGGTGACCGCCCAAAATGAGGCGGTAGCCTCTCCCTGTTCCGCCTGTTTATAGGCGGTAGTGAGTATGAGTCTTGTCCGCCTGTTTTGAGGCATGTGTCTCTCGCGTGACTCTCTCTTCTACCGGCTCTAGTTTCTTCGTTTGGAACCCGTTTTCTGAGCCGTTTGCGTCTATGTGTTTGTCTCTTGGTCTACTTTAGTCCCAGCTTGGTTTTCCTCATGTTAAACCAATAAATTAGTGAGATAATAATAAAACATAAACTAGAGGAAAACTAACCGAAGTGGAGAAATGAGCAAGAAAAGTGTTAATATTATATATGAAATACACCTATAAATCATGCTCATTTGGACACTTATCAGCGGTACCTGGCCTAGAAGAGGGCCCTAGCGCCTCAGACCGGTCCACCACATGCAGGGTGGCCTTGCTAGGTCCCAACCCCTTCCCCTTCTGGGAATCTGTGTACCTCTGATCCGGGGGTGGCTGATTCACCGTCTTCGGGCCATCGGTGGTCGCGGTGGCCTTACCCTTCCATTGCCCCTTAGGCTTGTAGTTTCTACTGTTCGGGTTCTGCCAGCACTCATAGTTGTGGTGCCCCATCTTTTTGCTGTATCAGTACTGCACATCATTACCCTTGCAATCCTAGCCGGGGTGGTCTCCGTTACACCACTTACAATAGTAGTGGCGCTCCGGTCCAGAGCCCGTGCTAGCTGCTAACACATCACACACTCAGTACATACTTCACAAAATAATAACACACACTAGGATTCGGTAGTGGAATTTATTAATTACCCTTGGGTGGGTAAGAGCGTAAAGGCTTGGCCGCATATGCGTAGGTGAGCTGCAGAGGCTCCTCAGCAGTGGTGGTCTGGGTCTGGCCCATGCCACTCTGTTGCTTTCCTTTCTGGGACTGGGGGTATGGTTTCTTCTTCTTTCCTCCCCCTTGCCCTTGCATGCCTTGGCCCTCGCTCATGGCCTTGCGCTTGAGCGCACTCTCCTCATCCCTCAGACGGACGGTGATCTCAACAATTGCAGCGGCATGGTAGCACTCCTATATTTAGGGTGTTAGTTATGCCTCGCTAAACAAACTCACATCACATTAACATACTATACATACTCATTCACTTATACTGTAGTTCATTACCTGCAAGGTAGTATACCCGCTCGGCCCCATGCCGTAGTGTAAACGGTAACTCAACCCGTTGTAAAAACGGTTGACTAAAATCCGGTCTGAGTAGCCCAGATCCGGCAGCAGATGGATGAGTCTGATAAAAGCGGTGTAGTACTCATCAACTGTCATCTTGTCTCCCTGTCTCAAACTGTCAAGCTCTAGGCGCTTGGCCTCCTGAACGTGAATAGGGTAGTACTTGGCTCGCAGCAGGGCCGTGTACTCCCTCCACTGGAAGGTAGGATCACCAACTCTTCCCTCCCTTACCAGCTTCCACCATGTCTGAGCCGATCCCTTCAGATAGTAAGCAGCTAGTCGGACCTTGACACCAGCAGGAACGTCCAAGGTCTCGAAAGCGGTCTCCATCTCGGAGATGTACGCCTCCAGCTTACTAGGGTCGGTCTCCCCACTGAATGACGGGGGTCTCAAATCCGCCAACGCCTTGACCCAGTTGGTCTCGCGCGGCTGTGGTTGTGGTTGTGGCCCTTGTTGACCCTCACCACCTTGTTGCTACTGCTGCTGCATCGCAGCTAATAACTGTGGGACCATTTGGGCTACGACGGCCACAACAGCGTCGGCCATGACCTGTGCCGCAGGGTTCTCCCCCTGGTTCCCAGTATCACCAATGCCGCGCCCGCGGCCTCGACCTCGTGGTCTACCTGACATCTGAATTCACATGAACATTTATTAGCACTGTGCTTGCACACTTATCGGTCCAACGGTTGTATCATCTTCCCGACAATAAGGTATTTCCACGCTTAGTTAGTGGTTAACCTTCTCATAACTGTTCACTTAGGTAACTATGGTTAGATTTCCTAACTCGGTATATTCCTAAGCTCGGTATTCTTGCCATCAGAGCGATAATTCGCTCTGATACCACTTTTTGTAACTCCCCTAATACGCACTTAACAATACTAGTAATCGCAGCGGAATTTAAACAACTAAATAATAACTAAACGATTTGGTGCTACAACGCTGTTAACCACCCACGTGGTCAACAAGGCAAAATAAATACGAGTGTACCGGTCTGATGATCAGACTCCCGAGCATAGAACTAATAACCTTTAATACATTAACAAAAATACCGAGTTTGTAACTACATCCATAAACATAGTTGTACATCACAAACCGTCACTGTGAACTGTTAACGACCATGAATGTACTACAACGGTACCAAAAATATATCACCTCGGGAGCACAGGCGCATCCCGGGCACAACATCCAAAAACAACCAAAAGTAATCCTGCATCCTAGAATCTAAAGCCATTCCGCTTCTTCGATCCTCATCCTGCAGTAAAAGAAATATGGAGCCCCCGAGGGGGTCAGCAACCCTTGGCTGGTATGGTTAACGCGCAGCCCATCGGCTACCGGGATACGCGCAACTAATTGTCATGATGACATGGCATTCATTTTAAACATACAACATATATATATCATAGCAAAAGTATTGCATTCAACTTCACACATAGTACACAATAACAATTCCTTTTAGGAAATGAACCAACATAGTTAGTTCCCATGGAGAGCCTAGAGAATGTTGCCATACTCATGCTAAGCTCGTTACATAACTCGTTACCGTCCTGTTAGATTGAACGGATAACTTAACACAAGGAGCCTCGGATATAGTGATCCAAGCACACCGAAACCAAACATAGTATGCCCTTGTGGCCCGACGTGAGTCAGTAAAATAGCCTTGGTTAAGCTAAAGGGATGGTTGGGAACCTAATTGGAAAACAACCATAACATACAAAGAGAATAGAACCGGTTATGACATCGACTCCCATACTCACACGCGTGGCCGGAAAAGACCGGACTCCTCACTTCCCCCGTTAGCACTTGTTAGAAGTTCAACATTGAACTCAATGAACCAATCACATACAATAGGTTAAGTCTTGTTAGACACACACAATGGAAGAGAGAGTCATACTTAACAATACAATAATATTTAACAACTGTAAACTCATTACATGATTTAAGTCTTACAAGGTCATTAACACACAGAAAAACAAACAACACACAAGCCGGTGTAAACCGGTAGGCAACAGACTGTAAGAAAACCATACCTTGGTCCTTGCTTCGACTGGTTTTTACCTTTGGAGAATCCTATACACATTTAGTAACGTCGGTTAATTTAACGTACTAGTTTGTCAGTAGCTTATTACTTTACATTTCTAGTTATTTTACTTTCACACTTGTTATTACTTTTCACCATTTTAATTGCCATTATAACACTCCTAACATGTCTTAAATAACCTCATATCATCATTACTAACTAATCACCATTTTTAGACAACTTTTCCTAACCTTAAATAACATTTTTGGCCAAAACAGTGGCATGTCCGAACTTGTGTCCGAGCTTCCCAAGTTCGGACGCAAGTCGAGACTCAAAGGGTAAGCCCAGACGTATGTCCGAACTTGTGTCCGATCTTCCTAAGTTCGGACATAGGTCGAGAAAAAATCAGAGAAAGCGATGGCCGTGTCCGAACTTCAAGGGTCGGACAGAAGTTCGGACAGTGGCCGAGACTCAGAAAGCTTAACGCAACAGGGCACGTCCGGACTTCCAAATTCGGACGGAAGTTCGGACGTGTAGGAAAGTTCCTTTTCTACACTCTTAAACACTTGCTCATTCCTTACTAAAACTCCTTACACTTATAATGTTTTCTCCTTAGATTTCCAGGTGGTGTTTCATGTCTATAATAACCATTATGCCAAAGTATTTCCTCCCCATTAAACATCATCTTTCAAGCATGTTTTCTTACAAACCACATTTCTTTATGTCAATCTTGAAATCCCTTCACAAGTTCATACTTTCTCCTAGTTTACCAAAGTTGCATAAGTCTCAACACAACTCCCAAAATGACTTTGGTGTATTCCAAAACACTCATTTGATTTCTACAATCTCTAAGATAGTGCCTAAGTTCTTCTTGTACTCTAAAAACACCTTAATACACTTTCTTTCCCTAGTAATATACCTAGTCACTTCTAACACTTCCTAGTTCCTCAAATCTTGTTTAACACTTGGAACTTATTGTACATTACCTAAATTTTGACATGGGTTCTACTAACATTTTATTATACCAAAACACACATAGTTTTCTCCATTAACATTCAAGAACATCTAAAATCCATCAAGCACATTCTTATACACAAAACTTCACTCATTTAGCACTACATCACAATATAGTGCATAATTTAAATTGCTTGGCACTTAGGCCCTTAAATAACGTGGCTCTTAGGCCCTTAAGATGCATAAATCATAAACACTGAATTTCCACAATATATTTGCCTTTGACATGTAAATACACTCAACAATACATATGCCCTTTACTAAGTCCTTGAGAGCATTTTTCTAAGTTATTCACCATTGGCTCCTTAGATCATTTTTAATAAGCAATATAAGCTCATTTATCCTAAGACCTTAAACCACATTAGGTTAGCATATTTACCTCTTTTCCTCACAAACTTCTTTCTTGTTTCTTTGACTAAATTGGTAAGGCTTTTAGTTGCTTGTCAACTTCTAAACATTATACAAATGATATAATGAGTATACAAGCTTTATGCTTCATCTCATTGTAAACCCTAGTTACATATATTATTTTAAAGCATTAAGATGATTGTTTTACCTTGGAATGGAAAGAGAGTTTGGATATGTAGCAAGAGAGGACTCCACCAAGCCCTTGGAAGATTCAAATGAAGCTATAACAAGAAAGGTAAAGACACCATCAATGGTGATTTTCGGACAACACACAAACATGAAGGAAATGTTATTTTTCTTTGAGTTTCCTTACCTAGAAGCAAAGGAGAACAACAATATGTGAAAAGATGAGCTCAAGCTCCTCCTATGGTGATTCCTCTTGGCACCGAAATGGAGCTCTTGGGATTTTGAGAAGATAGGAATTGAGAGCTTGATGAGACTAAGAGAATGGTGGTCTTTGTTTTTGATTTGGCAAAGTGAGCTAGGAGTTACAAGAGGTTGAAGATGAAGAATGGTGGTGGTACTATTGCAAAACCGTGAATGGAGAATGAAGAAGAGATATAAGAGAGCTTGGAACCATGGGAAATGAGGAGGGAAATGAGAGAATGAGATAAGTTTGCTTTTAAGAGATATTAAGTAGTAAAGCAAATAGTAACTTGCTTTATCATTTGTTATTTATTTTGTTAACTTACAAGGTGGTGACTCACCTCATAAAAACCGGCCCCCTTAATGTTACTAAGGGTATTTTAGTCTTTGTTGGCCAATTTAATTACTTACACAAACATATGTTACAAACTAGCTTATTTTAGTTACTATTCACTAAAACAAGGCACATAGATGTGAAATTTTTGATTTCCCATTGATATAGACTTCCAAATGTGATACTAAGTAGTACACATATTAATTAAAGAGTAATGATGGACATTTTGCCATTCAAAACTCATTTACAAGACAATTTTTCAAAAACATGCTTTAAGACTCCTTAAAGCACATTTTGTGTTTTAACTTGTTTTCAAGCTTGGTCTTCTTTGGTAATTGGTTTAATATGTTCATTAGTATATAAATAAGGTCTTGGTAAGCTCATTAGGTCTTACCCAAGCTTATCCCAAGCTTAGAGCACATTTTAGCCCTAATTGACTTTAAGGCATTTATTTGTGTTTCATATAGTTTAAATTGTTTACTAATGTTTCTAAGACTCTTTTTAGTCTTAATATACCTTATTTTAGTGCTGAAACAACATACCTAGGTTTGGGGTATTTAAATACACAAATAGCCATTTCAATTGTATATGTATTGTAGGTGTAGTAAGACCGAAATTGTTATCGGCATTAGTTGGTAAAAACTCGGTACAGTTGGAATGTATATGTATAATGGTTGTTGTTAATGGAAAGGGATAGTAGTGTGTAGCTGCTCGGGAATCTAGTCCATCAGATCGATACAATGTATATGTATTAGCCTTGTTAGCCACGTGGGTGGCTAACGGCGTGTAACACCATTGAAGTAAGTAATGTGTTGAGTTAATTTTTCCGCTGCAGTTTGATGTTAAGTGTACGGTTATAGTTGGGGTGTTACAAAAAGTGGTTTCAGAGCGAAGTATCGCTTTGATGACTGAATTACCAAGCTTAGGAAGTACCGAGTTAGGATTTTAGTACTTTGGGTTAAGGGTTGAGTGATAGCGTGAGAGATACGCTAGTTAGGAGTAACCAGTGTGTACTGTAAACCTACAGTGTCCGACCCGCCCTCCACAATCCCTGTTTTATAACTTGGGAAAGAACGCCAGAGAGATAGAAGTCCTCTCTTACTCAGGAATACCCGATCTGGCTATTATTAAGTACCACTGTGAGTACGGAGAACCTGTCACACGGTAGATCCCGAAAAGTGGGAATCCCGGAGACGGTTTCCCTCTGAACAATGTTAACCACATTTAATAGCGAAGAATGAAGAATCTAGTGTATAGAAGAATGGAATTTCTGGCAACCTGGGTCGACATGCCGAGCAGTCGAGGACAACCAGCTTGCAACGCACTAACCGTGCAATAGGCAACAAGTGAAGTAATGCAACCCGAGACGCGTGTCTACGGGACCGTGATTATTAAATAATGTCGCCAACGGTATACCAACCGACTAATGAACTACAATGTAGTACCCAAACAAGAGACAGATCTCAGTAACCACGACAAATGCGTGGAATGGGCAACGAAGAGGATACAATACTAAGTAAAAGGGGACTCCAAGAATGGGGAACACCCCAGTTAATGATTATCATGTGAAGACAGTGAGAAGTCACCCAAAGGAATTATTATCAAGACTGTAAGATCAAGTAAGGGCCAACAAGGCCACTGATGACAGTGCAGGTAAAGGACAATACCACAACTGGTATGTATTGAACCGATAGCCAGTTAGCGTGGCGCACTTGCCATGGCAAGTGCTGCTATAACAGGGCTGTTCGAGAAGTTTAACAAATACGAAGTACTTAGTAAAGTACCATGAAGTTAAGTGGGATCATCATAACCGTGGAAGGGCTTGATAGCCTAACCTCTATAATTGGAAGTACACCAGTCAGCAAGAAGCTAGACTTGGTTAAGGCAAGAAGACGTTGTGAAACCATGAAAATTTTTCTTTCAAACTCAGATTTATTTCAAACTCTTTTCTTTCAAAACCAGATTTTCTTTCAAACCTATACTCATTTTTAACCTTCTTTTAAAACCAAACCAGTAAACTAAAGGGTAGTTGACAAGGATACAACAGTGGATAAACCTTCCCTTGATTAAGTTCGGGAAGCAGGGAATGCATATTATCACAGGACGATATAAGGGAGTTGACAACAGAATACTTCACCTAGGCGTGTGACGGACACTACGAGTGTACCAACTGAAATATGGGACGACCGCACTCCGATAGGAGCATGTGGGCCTGGCAGACCTACTTATGGGTTAGTCGGGTAAGTAGTAATGTATCAGTATGGTACCCCACATATGTATACAAGTAGAGTCCGGAACACGGGAGGTAGTCGACTCCGTACTACGGTCAACAGTATAAGTCAATCAAGAGCTAAGGATTACCAAGAATGGTTAAAGTAAAGGAACCCAGCTAAGTTAAAGAGACTAGAGGAATTAGTGAATTCATTTCATGGAAATGTTTAAGAGTCAGGGAATACGAAGTGCACTGACTGTTACATAAAGACATCGCATATGTCTTAAGGATCCTCAGGGATAAACATGATAGCTGGAACGGTGACCCAGCCTATACGTGGCAAGGCAGATGCCTAATTTGGGCACGTTAATGTGCAATAAACGGGATGAAACTCCCGGAATGATCACCTAGACTACCGGGGAGTATCGACCTTCACAGAAAAGGATAGTAAACCCAGCTAAATGTACCCATAAGTGCAAACCGGATATAATGGCATACCTTGGCAACACCCAGGAGAAATCCTTGAGGGGTGTTTGAATCAAAAATTGTTGGTTGAAACAATGTGACAGAAACGCAAGAGTTGAAACAATTACTCGGATTAAACATTGAAGGTAACCCACTTAACAGTAGGATCCTAAGTTGCCAAAGAGACAACTTCGTGACAGTAAGGCTTATAAGCCACAAATAACATGTGTTTTGTAAACTTGATCGATTGCAGAAGAATATGTTATATAAGTAAATAGAGCGGAGAACGAACCACTGTCTTAAGAGTGGGGATACCTCTCGATATTGTAAACCGTGCAAGCGGTAGTAATGTGAACCAAGTTCAAGAAATATGTTAAGGATTGACTATGTTATTATTGCGGGCTGAATAACGCCGGCTTGTAACTCGAGTGAGCAACACTCAAGGAGCATTCTGTAGTCATCCAAATGGATGATGTAAATATATGTGTGAAAACTAATATGACAGTGAATACCATGTAAGTTAGTGTTATGCAAGAAGAAAGAACACGGTGCGCAGAAAGCAACCATTGTATAAGTATTGTTAAATGATAATATGGCAACCAAGCACAGTTATGAGTTAGGCTCAATAGAGATACAGCGGTAAGTAATAGCAATGAGCTAGGCAGTAAGCCAGTAGCCAGTATTACGAGATAAGAATCTCAGTGAAACACAGTGTGAATTCCATTGCGAATCGCATAAGAGATTTTTTGTCAAGGGTTTACGCCTCTGCACTCTGTATGACTAAGTGTTTTGGTATTGCACTTGCGCAGTAATGATCAAGTGGGATAGCTAGGACTTGGGAAATGTTAATGGTGGTGGAAGTAGAAAGAGACTTATAACGCTATAATGACCGATGCATAGGAAATGCAGGGTCGTACCAAGGATAGAATACATGTACAAAACCAAATGTGGAGGCATGATTAAGAATAAGTGACTACAGTAGCACTAAATACCAAATATTGGTATGGAATATACCTTGAGTGTGGGAAATAACCGAGAGAGCACTACACATTAGGTAGTAGCTCAACCTCAACTGACAGTAAGTCGGAAGGAATCAAGACAATCATTGTAAAATACATAGCAGCATACACAGAAAATTATTATGGAAGTGGATAGAAAGTTTGTAACTCACCGAATTCGCTCACGGTAAGATATACCACGCATCGGTTGAGAAACCATTATTACCAAGATATAGGTGATAAATGGGAGATGTACAATACAGTAAGAAGAATGAACGGGGCAAGCTAAGCTCTAAAGTTAACAGAGTTGCGCAGCAGAGGCCAGTGAACCCATGCTTCAGATACCATTGTGCATAGTGAATACGAATAAATGGCTAATTATTAATGCCTAGAAGCCTAACAGGCCAAAACCAAAACCAGTTATGTGTTAAATAAACTCTAATGAGAATTCTTGGTCTAGGGACTAAACCGCCAATATGGTTAAGATCCTCTAACCAGAACACATTGTATAACAGACCGCGTGGAAGTTAAAATACTTCACGACGGCAGAACATTTTAAGCCAATGTTTAATGATTGATTATGTGGGTGTAATCCCTTTTAAGGGGGGTAGAGCGTAAAACCACTTAGTGTGTTTTACCGTACAAGTGTACGTGAACTATGTTGTGCATAGCACGAAATAATTTGTTTGGATGATGGTGTGTGCGTTATATAAACATACGCATTCATTCATGGTTTAATTGTGGTAATTGCGCACAGGAGATGCGAATACCATTATGATAAGTGTGTTTATTTTGTTAACTGTTGTGTGAGAGTACGGGTGTTAGGGAGCAGAGAAACTCCCGGGGAACTAAAACCCCAACAGTATGTGTTCGTATAATACTAAATGTAATACCGTGTATTGTATTTTGATAAAAGTATGTAAATATACAGTATTGTGAGTTATGAAGGGGTATGAAACCTATATAGATCCTAGTAAGAATTAAATTCCCTAGGTAACTTGATTAAAAGTGAATGGAAATAACTGATAGACGAAGTTCTATCCCTTGGAGATGTTATGATCATGATTAGAATGATTAAAAAGATAGAAAATTGGAAATGAGTGATTTACTTGATGCTTGAAATTGAAGTGGGAGGTGAAACTTGATTATCATGAGATCAAGGGAAGCCGAACATAAATTGGGGTGGAAGGATAGTTCAACACTGGTGCTGATCACATCAGGGTTGGATGATTCTTGAAGCTCCCTGTAAGTGGTCACAAATAACCATTCTAAGATAGATGCAAAGAGTATAAATTGGACTTGGAGTTGTGTTGCATTTTCAAAAGGATTTTCAATTGGTATTTCCAAAACAGTCGATTAATATTTTGAATAAAGGATTCTCTTATACTTAACCTAGTAAAGAATATTTTTGTAGTACTTGCTCATGAGCCGAGGACGTATGAGCCTTTGTCTTCGGACCGGCGACATGAGAAGTATATATGTTAAAAATTAAGTGATTGTTTTGATCTCCCAAAGGAACGGGGACCAGAAGGTGTCCATCGTGACCGGGTTCTGCGGGATCACAGTGTATATAAAAAGGTATTTTTGGTTGATATACATGCTAAGACATGTTGCGTGGTATGTGTAATAAATATTATTTCTGACCTTGAGTCCTAATGTGGTTGAGTTACGAAAATTGTTATGTTACCTAGACCTATGAGTCTAAATGTTGTTATGTTACCCAGACCTAAGAGTCTGAGGGTTGTTATGTAAGTGTAAATGTAGTTAAGATACCCGGACCGTTGAGTCCGAGGTTATCATGTAAGCATGTTATGTTATGTTATGTATGGATGTGGATATGTTGCCCTGACCGTTAAGTCCGAGGTTGTGATGTAAAGTATGTTAGTTATGGAAGTTTTATTTTGCAAGTAATTCCCATATTCTAGTCTAATGATGCATGGGAAATGTGAACTTCGAGGACGAAGTTCTTTTAAGGGGGGTAGATTGAAATACCCCAAACCTTGATATGTTGTTTAAATGTTAAACTATGATATTTAAAGGCTAAAAAGTGCCTTAGAAACATTAGTGAACAATTTAAACCATAGTAAACACAATAAGCACTAAGACACAGTTGAAGAAAAACATGCTCTAAGCTTGGAGTGAACTTGGTTAGGACCCAAAGAGCCTACCAAGACTTTATAACATTCAATTATGACTTAATAAGGCTAATTAAGTCCTCAGGAAACTTTGGTAGATAATTAAACCAAACAAAACACAAATAAATACCTTAAAGCCAATATGGGCGAAAATGTGCTCTAAGCTTGGGATAAGTTTGGTTAAGACCTAATAAGCTTACCAAGACCTTATTTGTATGTTAATGAACATATTAAATCAATTACTAAGGAAAACCAAGCTTGAAAACAAGTTAAAACACAAAATGATTTCTGAAAAATTGTCTTGTAAATGAGTTTTGAGAGGCCAAATGTCCATCATTACTCTTTAATCAACATGTGTACTACTTAGTATCACATTAGGAAGTCTAGATCAATGGGAAATCAAAAATTTCATAAATATGTGCCTTAGTTTGTGAATAGTGCTCAATAGTGCTAGTTTTGACTTAAGTCAACTTTAATTAGTTAAAGGGTCAACAAAGACCATAAGTATCTTTTATATTGAAGGGGGGCACGGTTTTTAGTGTGTTAGTCATCACACTTGGCTAGCAAATAAAGAAAAGAAGAAAGAATAAAGTGAAAAGTTACTTTATGCCTTATAACATAAATATCTCCAAACTAAACCTCTCTCCTCACTTTCTCTTCTTTTCTTCTTGGTTCCCACCGTCTCCAACCTCATCCTCCCTTCTCCATCTCGTTTTGCTACAGCAAGTATCCATTCTCCATCTTTGAGTGCTTGTAACTCTTGGCTCCAAGCTCCGAATTTAATTCCGAGACTACCATTCTTCTAGTTGGAGCAAGCTCTCCATTTCCCTCTTTTCAAAACTTCAAGAGCTCAAGTTTGATTCCATGGAGAATCTCCATTGATGGAGGAAAAGCTCCATTTCTTGCACCTTATTGTTCTTCTTGGTTCTAAGGTAATAAAAGTCAAAGGAAACTAGCATTTCCTCTCATTTTTATTCATGGCCGAGAATCACCGTGTAATGGTGTCTTCTCTTGCTTTTGTTAATCTTCATTCCAAACTTCAAAGGACTAGGTGGAGTCCTCTCTTGCTATTTAATCAAGTTCCCTTGCAAATCCAAGGTAAACATCTCATTTAGTGTTTAAAACACTTATGTTAATCTAGGGTTTGTTCATAAGCTTAGGTATAATGCTTAATGCTCATTATCCTTACTTGTATATTGATTACAAGTTTGACAAGCAATCAAAAACACCTTGCCGATTTTTAATCAAGAAGGGCACGGAAAAGCAAGTGAGGAAGTTTTGAAGAAAGAGATGTAAATGAGCTACCTTAATGAAGTTTTATGTGTCTTAGGAAATTGAGCTTTAAAATGCTTATTATAAACTACCTAAAGAGCCAATGGGAAATGAGATAGCAAACTATCCAAAAAGGAGTTTATTAAGGGCATATGAGATGTTGTGTGTATTTGCAGGTCAAAGGCAATATATATATGGGAAATTCAGTGTTTAAGGTTTATGCAATTTAAGGGCCTAAGAACCATGTTATTTAAGGGCCTAAGTGCCAAGCAATTTAAGTTTATGCACTATATTGTGATGTAGTGTAGTTTAAAGGTTTAGTTGTGTGTAAAGAGCATCTCTTAAGTAGATGAATGTCTTTGATGGTTAAAGAATGAAAAACCATATGCTTGTGTGTAAGGATGTGTATTATGGGATTGAGTGTTCTTGGTTTTTTAAAGGTGAGAAACTATGTGTTTTGGTGTAAGGTGATACAAGAAAAGCTATGGCAAAAATTTAGTTGATAAACAAAGGAAGTATAATACCTTGTGAAGGATTAAGTATGAACTTGTGGGAAAGACTTGAGGAGTTTGTAAAAAGGAAGTGATGAGGATGCAAAATGATGCTTAGGAGTGGTTATCATATTAAGAAGAAACACCTTGGTTAGTCTAAGTTGTAGATATGCATTACCACCTAGAAATCCAAAGGAAAAATGTTGTAAGTGTTAGGAATTTTTGTAAGAAATTGAGTAACAAGTTTGGTGATGATTAAGGAAGGTTTGGTGCATGTTTTAAGGTGTTTAAACATGTGGGAAACATGTGGAAAGTGTGTGGAATAAGTGGGAAAAGATTGGGGTGAATTTGGAGTTCAAAATGAGGAGAAAAACACTTTTTAAAATGGGGTTTGCTGTGGACCGCCCCTAGGGACCGCCCCTGTGGGGAGGTCCAGCGCAGGAGAAGTAGTTTTGTTGTGGACCACCCCTGGGACCTCCCCAGAGGGGCGGTCCAGACCAGAGAAGAAAAAAAAATGTGTTTAAGGCTTCTAATGATGGGGGATTGGATGGTGATGGTTTTAGATGATGTTTAGGCCTTGTTTGGTGACATGTAAATGCCTTAAAATGTGTAAACAAGTGTTAGGAGGTTTGGTGAGTAAATGAGTGAGTGTTTAAGGACTTTAGAAGTAAGCTTGTACATGCATTTGGAGGATGTTATGTGAAGGTTTAAGTGTGCTAAATGATGTTAAAGCATACTAGGATATGTAAGGTGAAGTTTGGAGTCAAATGAGCATTTTTAAACAAGGGTCTGGAGCAGACCGACCTTGGGGATCGGACTTGCAAGGTCGGTCGGGCTTGAATTTTGTATACGGAATATGTCTCTAGAATAGACCGGACTTGCAAGGTCGGTCGGGGTAGAAATTTTAAACGGTAAAAGTGTCTGGAATGGACCGACCTTGGGACCGGACTTGGCAAGGTCGGTCGAGGTGTAAATTTTCAAACCTGGATGTCACTGGAATGGACCGACCTTGGGTAAGGTCAGTCGGTAAGGTCGGTCGACCTAAAACTTGTAAAAAAAAACAAACAAAGTGTGGCCTAGGTAGTTAACCCAAGGGGGGTATAATGAAGGTAATCAAGGGTAAGTTTAAGCATAAAACATGTCATATAATCATGAAAAATGCTTAGTAAACCGGAAGCTAAATAAGGTAATTAACCGACGTTATTAATCATGTTTAGGAACTACGTTTGGCGGGACTCGAACGCAGCAGGGACCAATGTATGGTTTTCTTGCAACCTGTGTCCTACCGGATTACACCGGCTTGTATGCCAATGTGTTTTTATGTATGTTTTCCACGTTGTAAGATAAAACATGTAATGAGTTTATAGTAATTCTTTTATGTGGCGTGTTCAATTCCGAAACCGTTTAACCTCGAAAGTGTTATACCTTAGCTAACCAAATCTAGGATCACATAAGAGAACGGTATTCGGATTTAACGACCCAAACCATGGGAACGTTCTAACCACGGCTATGTGTGAGTTAATTGTGTGATGTTTGTGTGTGAATGTATGGACCTCCCTTGTGTGTTTAATCCAGTTGTAATATTGTATGGTGTATGGATGTGATAGGTTCCACAGTGGAGCCCTTAACTATGTTTATATATATATATTATGGGGGGGTGAGGAATCCGGTTGTTCCGATCGCACGTTGTTTGGGAGTGGGTATCCTTCTTAGCTTTACCGTCCTCTCTATTATGGTTGTTTCCTCCACGGGTTACGATCTCCCAGTAGCTTACTCCAAAGCTTAGCTATTCTGACTTATGATCGGTTTAGGGGGAACATGTGTTTTTGTGGTGTGTTCGGGTCACTATATCCGAACCATCTTAACTTAAGTTACTCGTCCGACTATTAGGACGGTAATAAGTGTTGTATAACGAGTTTATCATGAGGGTGACATCATTCTCTAGGCTCACAAGTGAATTAACTATGTTTGGGTCGGAACCTAAGAGAACTGTTCCCATTATGTTATGTGTTGTTGTTGTACTGCAATTCTCATTGCGATGTTATGTTATGTGCACGTTGAAACGTGTTGTTATGTGGTGTATGTGGATCATGGATATGAATCCCAGTTTATAAAAGAGACGTTTATGGATAACCCGATTATTGGGTAAGTGTCGTCTATTAAGGAAGTAGCTCCACTAGAGGAGAACCCTCTAGGGTTAATGAACACGATGAGTGACTTATCAAGTAAGGATGTGTTATCTGTTTGTTGAGCCCATTGTGGTGGAATGTTATGTGTTGTGTGTTTATAGTTTACATGCATGATTCAAATATAATCAACCGCATGCTAAGACGACAATTAGTTGTGCGTGGCCCGGTAGCATGCGGGCTACGGGATTACCATACCAGCAAAGGTGCTGAGCCCCCTGGGGGGGCACCCTTTCTTCTCTTTCCTATTTCAGGTACAAGGAGCTGGAAGCCGTTCGAGAGTAGGACGGGGTAGTTGCACGAATAGCCATTTAAATTGTATATGTATTGTAGGTGTAGTAAGACCAAAATTGTTATCGGCATTAGTTAGTAAAAACTCGGTACAGTTGGAATGTATATGTATAATGGTTGTTGTTAATGGAAAGGGATAGTAGTGTGTAGCTGCTCGGGAATCTAGTCCATCAGACCGATACAATGTATATATATTAGCCTTGTTAGCCATGTGGGTGGCTAACGGCGTGTAACACCATTGAATTAAGTAATGTGTTGAGTTAAGTTTTCCGCTGCAGTTTGATGTTAAGTGTACGGTTATAGTTGGGGTGTTACAATATTTCATTTTGCAGGATGAGGATCGAAGAAGCGCAGTGGCTTTAGTTCCTTAGTGAAATGTGTACTTTTGTCGTTTTGGATATTAGACCAGGGATGCGCCGGTGCTCCCGTGGTGTATATTTTGGTGGCTTCAGAACTAGTATGATGGTCTGTACATGTATTTACACTCGGTATCGTTAGTTTGTAATTATGTGGATGTGGTAACTAATGCTCGGGAGTCTATGTCCATCAGACCGATACAATTGTGCGTATTTAGTCTTGTTAGCCACGTGAGTGGCTAACAGCGTGTAACATCGACCCGTTTTGTTTAAATGTTAAGTTATGGATTTCCGCTGCTATTACTGTTTATTGTTTAGTTTCTCGTCGGGGTGTTACATTATCAATCCGGCCTATTAATTCTAAGGTCTCGACACTTCCCCGAAGTGTTATCAGTTCCATTCATCCATAATTCTTTTCAATCCAAATCAACACATATATCGCATGTCCCGAAGGACATAAGTACATACTCGTTCAAGTGCTTAAAGCACCTCCATATAATCAAAGTACATTACAAGTGCTTAGAGCACATCCACATAATCAAACACATCACAAGTGCCTAAGGCACGTGTGTACAACAACATATCACCAGTGCATAAAGCACATACATGCCACAAAAACAACACAAATATAACAAAGACAACATAACAACTAAATATGCCAAGAGGCTCTACCCCCCTTAAAAAGGGTTACGCCCCGTGACCCCAAAAGTATCTAACATTTGCTATGAGAAGAGTGCTGGATACTTGGCTCTCATGGAGTTCTTCAACTCCCATATGGCCTTTTTTGCCTCATGGTTCGACCAACGGACTTTGACCCTTTTAATGGTCTTGTTCTTGGTCTCTCTTGTTTCCGTATTGAAATTTCAGAGTTGAGTCTTATCATATTTGAGAGACGGGTCGATCTCTAGCATTCGGCTCTAACAGAGAATATGTGAAGGGTGAGGCGTGTATTCTTCTAGTCAAGGCGTAGAATATTTATGCACTCTCCCAAACATGTTCTATTGGGCCAACCATGCTTCTCGCTCCATAATGAGGTGCAGACCCACGTACATAAGGCTTGGTTTACCCCTTTTGTTCTTAAGGACATATTATAGATGATTGGTTAGCAGCAAGTTATTGCTGACCTCGTTCTAATATGATAGTGTCATTCACGGTCTTTTGTTAATTTTGGAAACATAGGTATCTTAATCGGTGCGGTATCACTAATTGTACATGCACATGATTAGGTCTAAATCGTAACCAAATGTTCTAGATTACTAGTGCGGAATATATTTTGAATTTTAATTATCTTCACTCATTGGTTTCTAGTTAAGGTGGGGTATAACATTTACCAACGTTTGTCCTTAGTGCTCTTTGCACTAATCTCCGAAATTTTAGGTGTATTCGCTTATAAATCAATGAAAGTAATTCTTGTCATCCCATGTCTCCAGGTTGTTTTGTTCTGGAGTAATACATTAATTGTAATATTTGTTATGCACTTCATTTGTTGTATATTTTATTGTTAGTATATTGGTCTCACGTCAATATTTGTATGGTTCGCCCACTTTTGTTAGGGAAATCCATTGTTGTGTTTATATTGAGCCTTGCATCTTTTGACATCCCATATGGGTATGTTCTTTGGCAGTTGAGGCATTTTTCCTCTGGTATATTCTATATCCTTTCTATTTTTCATGTTGTTCAACAGCAATGCAATTGTATGTTTATGAGTTCCTGTGTCGATTATAGTGTTGAACACCGTATTTATTTTGGGGTGTATCCTTGAACAGTCTAGGCACTTGTGTAGCCCTTCTTCAACTTTTGTTTCTCATCATTTGAGTTCTATACGAGTTTCACTTGTCTGTGTCTGCCAATATTCATTCTAATGGCTGTTTATAATGGTCGCTTCTGTGCGCACCATATTTTAGTCGATTTGACAATTATAGGTTATTGTGACGTTTGATTAATAGCTTAGGGCATCTGCTAGTGTGCTAGCTTTGTCTTTCTTTATTGTATATTGGTGTACTTATATTCATCCCCTTTCCGGGTAAAAATGTATTATTACCCTTAATGTGGGCACATGAGATTGTTACATTATTCTATATTGTCTTGTGTTCTCTGTTGGAGAGTAACTCTCTCTATGCTCCTCTTATGGATGGCGATTTCCATTATTAAGTAGGTTCTTTTGAGTGCTAAGTAATGTGTTGGCATGAGCAGTTATTGAAGCTTATGCGGGTTTTATTTATGTTTAATCACCCATTCAATGGGTTTTTCATGCTTGTCTTTAGGTTGACTATCAACTCTCTCCTCCTTCGAGAGGTTTTTCTTTAATGTTATTCTGTGTTACCCATTGCTTTACGGACTTACGACCTAGTCGTGTTGTATTCCAGGTTTTTGGTTCCTCCAATCCCATTGGTTTAATTGGAATTCTTTTTGTTAATTTACTTGAGGTAGTTATTTGTACCGGTCCGGATTTGCATCTTTGACCTTGGTATGGAGTTGACTACTTCTTGCGTTCCTTACACTACTTATCTACATGTATAGGGTACCCTACTGATATATTGCTACTTACTTGACTAACTTATAAATAAGCCTGTCAAGCCCACAAGCTCCCTATGGAGTGCGGTCATCACACATCTCGTTTTGTATACTCGTAGTGTCCGTCACGCATTCGTGAAGTATTCTATTGTCAACCTCGCTTACTTGGTATTGGGGGTGTATCCCGAGGGAATTTTTCAATTCTCTGGGTCCCCTGCCTAATGGGTATGATCACACATCTTTCAGTCAACAGGTGTTTGTGATATTTCACCCTAATGGTGGGGTTTACACTGTAATGGTATGACGTGATTTTTCTCCTTTGCCATTGATTACGTTATTGACATGACTTCATTGATGTTTTAAAGGAATTTAAGACCTCTCTTATTGATAAGTATTGTTGTCACATTACTTAGTAAGTGCTTTATTGGAGTTACTTATGTGTTGATCTAAAATTACTGTTAACTGGTTACCATGTGCGCGGTTTGGTGCTCGTTCATTGTCTCTTGCTCTTGTTCATTAGTTAGTAGGTTATACATTATTTACGGTGCGTATTATAGTTTTTATAACCTTACCCTATCTTCGGGTTACTTCACTTGGTGTAATTCCTGACTTCATGTCGAAGACTCATGTTCTCTTCTTTTTATGGAACTTCTAATTGTGGTCTGGTTTTCACCAGTTTTCATTACTTGACATGTCATCTTAGATGTTATTGTTCAATTGTTATATATTGGAAGGTAGTCGGAGGCGGTACTTTCGCTCTCCTAGACTTGTGTCTTGTATAACTGTTTAGGTTGTTTGCCATTGTTTAACTCATATAGTCATTATCAATGACAGCCGTCATGTTATTAGATGACATGACCTTAACACGTACTCCCTTTTGTCATCTACTGTTTGGCGGGACGCCAATGGCAGTAGCCATTCCTTTTTACTTGGAAACTTCGTCTAATGATCAGTGTGATCAAATGGAATAACAATGTATAATTATATCTTGATATATGTTCATTCTTTGTTGGTTATGGCATTCCTTGGTAAGGACAGTGCACTGAGTGTTAATTATTTAGTTGCTCAACCCGATCCACGCCTATGGTTGCGATTTGGTTTAAGTAATAATGGTATTGCGGTGTAATATGTTCAATCTTGGTCCTTTTAAGGACTAACATGTTCTTATCTTCTTCCAATATTTATGATATGTTAGCGTATGTCATTATGGGCGTAGCATCAGCCCTGATTGTTACGCTATCATTTTTCCACCATAATTCCCTATATATGTTTAGGGTGAGCTGTTATTCACAAATATTCATATTTGGTACCTTATTGTTAAATTATATGTGTTTTAGCTGTTTGCAGCTGGTATATTTCGGTTCCTTGTCATTTCTTAATGTGATTAATTGTGATTAATTATGGCCACTTGTAGAGAGTTTCAAGAACCATCCGACCCTGATGTGATCAGTATCAGCGTTGAACTATCCTTTCATTCCAATTTGAGTTCAGCTTCCCTTGACCTGTACCGGGTCAAGTTCCACCTCCCACCTCAATTTCAAACCATCAAATAATTTAATAAGTATGTTATGGTGTTTGGCTCATAGGCCGATGTTATTGATTCATTTTTTTAATGAGTGTAGCTTGTTATGGGCTGGTGTATGTCCTTTAGTTGTAATGGTTGGACTCATCGGGTCCTTCCGAGGTTTTGGTCCTCGCATTTTATGGGTTTTGTGGCCCTATGGTGACAAGTTGTTGTTATGAATTTGTACAGAAATTGTATGAATGTTTGGTGGTTACTGGTAGCCATGGTGTTGTACCTGTGGCCCACACGGTCTATAGACTCTAGTTGTAGTTGCCCTTATAGTTACAATTGTAGTTATAGTTGCAGTCATAGTTGCAGTTGCAATCATAGTTGTAGTTGTAGTTATACTTGCAGCACTTGCTATAGCAAGTGCGCGAGGTAGATGGAATTGTTAGTGTATTGCCTGTTCTAGCGCTTGCTGTAGAAAGCGCGCCATGCAGGTTGAGTCACTGGTTTCCAAAATTGTTTGTTTCACTGACGCTTCAGTCGTTTGAGTATGGTTTAGATGATTTGTCTTGGAGAGGGTAGTATTGAAGTTATTTCGGTTTGTTAAGGTATGGTAAGTCTCCTAAGGTATTTCTATTTTTTGGTTTCCTCAGTTAGGCTCTTTTTGAGTTTTGTTTTAAACTCCTTCATGGTAGAAGAAGTTTTCTGACGCATGCTCATGCAGTCAATTTATTAAGTCAATGGTGTGAGGTTATCTAGATGCGTACTAGTACCAGTGCCTAAGGTTCCCACAAAATTCAGGGTATTCTACCCCTGGTGACTTCTTTCCCCTTCTAGTTACTCATATCGGCTGGGGTTTGCTCCACGTGGCTACCTCGTGGTGCTTCGGGTCTAGTAGATGGAGTACTCTAGTTGTCCTTGGTACGACAATCCTCTTCTTGATTGTTGTGTGGTAGTAATTTTAGGAGTTTAGCTCGTAAGCTCATATGGTTATTGTGATTGTAGCTCAGGTTTTACTGAGCCTTCTAGGTTGTATCCGGTTGAAGCTATTCCCTTTTTTTGGGAGAGACTTCCATGCAGTCCTTGGTTCCGACTGTTATGCATTTTGATAGTCGTCTAAAACTCATTTTTCTATCCTTCGATCTTCAGGTGCACCCGTGCGTGCTTTCCTCGGGTTAACTGGATAGGGTTTCAGTGTCTAATTACAAGCTGACCCGATTGTCCTTTGGATTCCTATCCTTCTTCAAGGTAAGGTTTAATGTATGTTCTTCACTGCGTATAAGTACACTTCTAGATAGTACGTAACTATCGGGACCCCTGGTCCTTAGTGATTCATCGTATCGCAAGCTTTGCTGTCTGTCTTGATGTCACAGTGACTACAGCAACCACATCGGTCTTCCGAATAGGAGGAATTCTTCCGTCTCCTTGGTGACATTCATTAAATTGCCTCTATGGGTGATACTCGAGGTGTGGGCAGCGGCGGGTGGGGTACCACTGCTGTTTCCCGGGATGTTCTTCCATCAAGCTAGTGCAGGGACAGACATCTCAACGCTATTCGGGGTTGCAGGACCTCCATTACCCCCGACATGCCTCACCCTAAGTGGTTTCTACCTCTTCTCGACACCCGTAATACGCTATGTCGTATCATCACTTAGTAGTTTACCGTATAGTAATCAATAACACAGATATGCCATTAAGGCTAATATTGTTACGCATTTAGCGTTACTAAGACACCGGTTCATTTAAGACTGGACGTCTTGTACCTCACAAACGTTTCTTATTCCATAATCCTAAGCTCACTGTCTTAGTCCTAATATCTTGTCATCAGAGCGGTACTCCGCTCTGATACCACTTTTGTAACACCCCTCACATTAAACACGTAAGAATCACTCTCATAGCATAATTAAAGATGTCTTATAGCGGAAGTTAAAATAATATTAATCTCACTTGGGTGTCACATGCCTTTACTCGCCCATGCGAGTAACGAAGCATAACGTAATACAATAAACAACGACATTAATTAACCATAGTGATGAAAGAGATATATACTACATCATCCTAAGTGTAAACTAATACATAAGGTAAGTGAGCATCTAAGGTAATCCCAATGTTTACATCATACTAAATATAAACTAATTGGGAAGGTGTGATAAATAAATAACGTCGTTGACTACCCCGAAGTCCTGCACTCCGGCTTCATAGCTCGATCAAGTCCTGTAATGTGGTGCCATAAAGGCTCAGCCAACTGCTGGTATGCTAAATGTGATCCTAGACCCTTTAGGCCATTTAGGTTGATTAGTCATCTTGCTTAACATGAGGTTTGTTTCATGTTGTTCCGTTTACATGCTTATAAAATACAGTAAATGTGGAATTAAACATACAATAGACACTTAATTATCCACACAACAATTTAATCACATCATTAGTAAGATATCAACCAATGTAGTTAGTAAGGATCACGAGTTAGTTAAAACTGAATTAATCTCACTTGTCCCATTTCCATCATACGAAGCCCCGCTTCCAACACATTCTCACATAATCAAACGGGTGTCTCGTTATGGACAAATTCCTGTTTAGCATCACACATTTATAATTTGGACAATAGTCCTATGCCATCTACCAATGAGTAGATGGACTTACTTGTCTATCGTGGTAGACGTCCATATGGCCGAAGCCAAGGTGCCAACGGTAGCACATTCGGCTAATGATCGTATCCGGCTTGTTAGACTTAACAAGAGTAAACCCTAAACGGGTACGAAACTCTGGTGATCACTATGTGCAACCTGCTGGAACGAATGCAGACCAGGATTTACTAAACAATGTATCATTAATTATCACACTCTCATTTGTTCGTGTGTTTTAATTAATATCCGGGAGATTCAATCTCGTTATTAAAGAACACATTCAATGGATGCCCTATCGGGTCTTACACGCAACCTAGGAGTGTGCTAGGTGATGTTTACAGGTCGAGTCAATGCTCTAGAGATGGTTAATACCGGGTCTCTAAACTAAGTTCCTCACTTAGTATTTTAGGAGTAGTTTACTCTCATAAGTTAATACTCGGAGTCCCTCATAAGGTTCACATATAGGTTAGGTGATAATTTTTATCACAAGTCCGAACGACATACGAGCACAATTAATAAACGCTTTGACGGTTGGTTACATAAACACTTACTGTACATGCATATCACAAATATCGCTCTTAAACAGACAAGTCACACAATGTCTGGACCCAAGGAAACCCTCAGGACATTCAGACCACACATTCACATACCATACGCTGACGAGTAACGCTAGTGCGACGAGTGCACGCCTATCCTCTACGTTCCCGGCGCTTGAATCCCGCAACCCGATCTACTGAGATACGTAACTATTATCAGTATCTTTGTTTCGGATCTTCCAATTAATCATAGCAATTCTTGACTCGTAGCCCGTGGTTAACCCCTTAATCGGTTGGTTGTTTAACTCAGGTTTTTGTGAGTCTTCGGGATTTATATTTTGTCGTACGGTTTAACTTATGAGTGTGTATTATTCAACACTATATTTTATTTACTACGTGAGGGTGCCAAGCCCTCGTGGCTTGGTCGGTAGAGGAGTGGTATACAGAAACCAAAGGTCATGGTTCAAAACCTATCCATTACCGTAACTATAAAAAAATTACTACGTGAGGGTTAGATTCTCGGTTATCATGATATCCAATGCAGTTATTCGTTTTCGTATAAATACGTACACTTATGTTTACGTGTATGTATTAATACTCACTTGTTATATATAATATATAATTATATATAATATATATATATATATAATATATATATATATATATATATTTATGTATGTATGTATGTATAGATTTGTACGTACGTATACTATCCGTTATCGTATTTATACTCATGACATGATAGTAGCTAATTAATCATCCATGTTATGTATATAGGTTTGTTCTCGTACATCATGCTTACATGCACATGTATGTAATTATTTATACGTATTCGTACCTACGTATTTTACAGTTCGAGTCACGTTATAATATACGTTTTTTGTTATATTTCCTCCTCACACATATTACATATAATCTATATGTATATACATATATTTTCAACATCATATATTATTTTCCATCCCATATTATATGAATTATATAGCTTTTCATATTAAATTACTTCATCATTCCATGTAAAGTGTATATTGTTCATCTGTGTCATTTATTCATATGTTTCTTATTGAAACTTTATTTCACGATTATACAATATATTTTTATACATTGTTATGCCCCTTATAATATAAGGTCCTACTATATGATATACCCTCCATAATTCTCAACTTAGACTCATCATTTTATGTAATTGTTTACAAGGTATATTTATACCATGTTAATTCCTTAATGGTATATTCTCTCACACTTTAATAAAATGTCACATGATATCAATCTCAACTTTATAATATATGCTGCCCATATCTTTTAAAATTCCTAACCGGCCCATTATAATTTCGGAATTTAGATATCCTACCCATGTAATTTTGATTAATTACAATATCAACCCAAATACAAATACCCTTATTTAATTTACTGGGTTGCTATTCGCAATACAAAATTACTAATCACCACAGTAAAAAAAATTTAAATCATATTGACGTTGTAAACATGTAACGATGTCGTGATGTAACTTTTGTTTTTTTGAAAAATCATTTGTTTAGCATAAACTGCAAAAAACACTCTAATTGTAACAAAAGATGATAAACCCGTATTTATTACGTTTGTATGTTTTAATTTTGACTCCACAAAATTAAAACAACATTTTACGTTATGTTTGACTAAATTACAAACATTGGTACATATTCAGAATGTAGTATTGAATTTGCAGTTAAAAAATGCCAATTTCAGGTGAAAAACAATTTAATTGTAATAAACGACGTTAACCCTTTTTAATCATGTTTCAACGTTATAATTGCGACTCCACGTAAGTTAGAGACATTTTACGTTGTGTTTGACTAAATTACAAACATTGTTACACTTTCAGAACGTCATATTAAAATTCAAGTGCAAAACGTCAATTTCGGGTAAAAAACGCTCGCACTATATGTAGTCTAACCTCCCTTACAATCTTCATTTTTCTTTTACTCACTCTCTCTCCTCTCTCTATCCTCTCTCTCTCTTCCTTCAAAGGCTCCCTTATGCCTGTCGGAGCCGCCGCCGGAGCCGCCACCCGCCGCCGCCAACCACCGCAGGACCACCGCCGGAAAAATTTTCTGGTGAGTTTTGCGAAAAAAAAAATTCCAACTTATATTTGGGTGTCCCGAGTATGAATTTGGTGTTAGTTTTTTGAAATTCAACATCAATTGAGCTAGATCTAGCATGGAAAATTCGGATGAAACTTGAAAATTTTGAAAACAAAGAAGATAGGGGCGAGCTCTGTTGTGGCTCGACCTGCAGAGCAGAGAGCCCCGTCGTCGCTCTACTGGAAGCGGGGCGAGCACCGTTGCTGCTCGGCTGGAAGTGGAGCATGTAGCGCCTTGGCTCGCGGGTGGCGAAGTAGAGCCCTGCGCGGCTCGACGTCGTCTTCTTTCTTCTGTACAGGGACACGAGCTCCTGCGCGGCTCGCCTGCGATTTCCTAGAGCCCGTGTGCTGCTCGCCTTGGAGAAACTAGAGCACCTGTGCGGCTCTCCTTGGAGCAACTAGAGCCCCTGTGCGGCTCTACCCGGAGGAAGGCGAGCCCCTGCTAGGCTCAAACCCATATATTTTTTAAATTTTGAGTGAGCAAGACAAAAGGCTCGACTCTATTTTAAAAAAATTATGTTGAATTTTAATGTTATGAATGAATTATAACTGTGTGATATTCATATGCAGTGATGGATTGACTGAAAAAAGTAGTGCAAAATGTATACTCGAAGAAGAAGAAGAGAGACCGGGGTACAGAGCAGCCTATGACGGCCTCGTACCGTCATGCACGAGCTCCTAGTGAAGGGCCGAGTAATCCTGCCCCCCGCATGGAAGCAGCACGTCATTCGTCATTCCATCAGGGTCAATCTTTCAACGACCCGGCGTTTCAAGTACCTGCACCACCAATGGTAGTGGAGGATGACTCGGCGATGTACGATCATATACCGAGGATACATATGCCAGTGGTGTTATTATCCAGTAGTGCTTGGTCTGAAAGAACACTGCACACCGCTAGCTACAACATCTCGGGCGAAAGGAAGCCAGCAGATTGCTCCCTTAGAAGCTCAAAGGTCAGGCGGTGGTAGTTCATCACGTCCACCACGCCCATCACCCGCCCGTGCTGATGAGAACCATGTGATGACCGAGTGTTTGCCACATGCTGATGACGATGGTGGTGGTGATGATGATGAGTTCTCACCCGACGTGGATAGGGAAGAGGATGATGAAGATGATGATGTCATGGATCAGGAGGATGACACTGACGAGGAAGCAGCGCTAGCGATGGTTCCAGTCATTCCTACCTCTTGGAAGTTGACAGAGGTGCCAGTTCCTGGCGGTCCACTACTCACTAGTGTTATCACTAGCTTCGGGGATCATGTAGCGTTTGACTTATGGTCCTCGACTAAGGTATGTTCTCTATCTTCTCCTGTATTTGATCATTTAAATCATACTACATTTCGTGAGTGTTAAATATTGGTCATTATCTAGGATCGTGGGGTTTTGAGTTTCCAATCCCGTAAGGTGATGCTTACTAGCTGGCTAAAAGATCAAGTTTCCTGCAAAAGAGCAAGGAACATGCTTAAGTATTCTGGTATACAGCACCTACAGGATATTATGATGCCATACATCAATATGTCCCTCATCAGTGCTTTTGTGGAGAGGTGGCATCCTGATACAAACTCATTCCATATGTCGTTCGGTGAGATGACGATTACCCTGTATGATGTGTGGATGATACTGCAAATCCCCATCGTTGGTCGTCCATTGCTAGGGGAGTCATCCACCCCTGAGTTGAAGGAGGTAATGGCTGATTGTCTTAATTTTGGGGGAGATGTTCAGACTATGACAGCGACACTGTGGAATACCGTGTTGTATTTTTTACGAGCTTGTTGCAGCACTATAGGGATGAACATGAAGAGCCAATTAAGCAGGTATGTGGTTGGTTGTATCATCTGATCGGTACAACCATATTAGCTGGAAAATCAAATGGTCGTCTGAGTCCATAGCTGTTTTGGTTAGTAGCTCCCATGAAGAAAGCTACGAAGCTTCATAAATATGCATGGGGAGCTGGTACTCTTGCATGGTTATATCACCAGCTAGGGATAGCCTCTCGTACCCACTCTAGTGGAATAGGTGGCTCTATGACATTGCTTGAGGTATGTGTCCTAATTTGCATCTAGTATATGATAACTCACTGAGTATTAGTAATTGGTACTGCTTAATCATTATATTGTTTTTATATGCACAGTGTTGGATTTATGCGTACTTCCTTACATTAAGACCAGCAATTAGCCAAGACTGGCGTGCTTATGATGACAGACCTTGGGCTCTAAGATGGGTGAGATCTAACTCTCATGTTCATGATCATCGTTCACCGCAAGGATATCGTGAGCATCTAGATGCTTTGACTGCTCTAAATGTAAGTGTTTGTAGTTGCTAACACATTGAACCATTATTATTTTTGTCTTTCGTTGTTGGTTACATTTTTCTATTATCACATTGTAGATTGATTGGTTGCCCTACGGTCGGGATAATGTTAATGTTCATGGAGGGCGTACATGGTACAGAGGTACCATACAGATTATTGGGTTGAATGAGCTGTACATGCCAGGGCATTGTCTATGCCAGTTTAGGTACATTCAGGGTATCCCTGAACCTCCTATTAGACCCAACCCAAGGTCTGAAAAAAGAGGAAAAAACCAACCATACACATGTGTATAACCCCCCCTATGTATAGTGCGTGGGATAACACACCTAAAGTGCTGGTTCCAGGGTATGAGTGTACAAATGCACGGTTGCATGCTTGCGACCCACTCTACCTAGATTGGTACACCAAGCACACACACCCGAAGATCCTAAACCCTGAGAGTTATGAGACCACATTGGTTCATCGTCCAGATCCCTGTCTAGTAAGTCATAATTTTATAGTACTTCATGAGATATCACTTTTATTTTTTATGTGTACTTACCTCACCAAGTGTGTTGCAACTATTGTCTGAGGCAAGTGAGCTTGCACGTCCATACTATCAAGAGAACCGTGCATGGGACTGGTCATACTATCGGCAGGGGATACCAGAAGATGAACAATGGGCTACAACTCATGGTCTTGAGGATGTGTTCAGCTCTTTATACATATGGGATAGTTACCAGCACCAGCATGGTGCACCCTAGTGGTTCTCATCTAGGATTTAGATGTAATAAACTTTAGTAACATCTTAGAACTATTTGTTGTCTTTTATTTTTACTTGGTGTAATAGACTATAGTACAATTTGTGTGGATGTAGTTTTTTTCCAGTGGACTTGGTGATAGTGGAATTATTGCTGAAATTGCTGGTGACCTTATTGATCATCTTTTGGTTGATTTTATGGAGGTTCTTAGAACCGGTGGAGAGAAGAAAAATAGGGGAGACTATGCCCAAATTTTTCCAAGAAATGCATCATTGTTGTTGCTCTTCATTATAAACCAGCGTCGGGTATATACACTGAAAACATTCATTTTTTTCTTTCTTAGTATCTATTTTAATCTTCTGTAGAGCTTTTAAATCAGCAAGATTGTAGCTTAATGATTGGAGCAAACCTAATGTGTATGTCACGGGAAATGAAATATATCAAAATGTAGAAATTCCTAACAAAATTCTTAGAATTCAAATCCTATGAATCACATAATTGAAAGTGAATAATAGTCTAACATCTACCAAAGATTATAAATCCAGAAAATTATAACAACACGTTTATTCCACGTCCAAACATGTACCAAAGATTATAAATCCCGAAAAGTATAACAACACGTTTATTCCACGTCCAAAGATCTACCAAAGATTATAAATCCATAAAAGTATAACAACACGTTTATTCTATGTCCGAACATCTACCAAAGATTATAAATCCAGAAAAGTATAACAACACGTTTATTCCACCTCCAAACATCTACCAAAGATTATAAATCCAAAAAAGTATAACAACACGTTTATTCCACGTCCAAAGGTTACTAACATATGGGATCATTTCATTACAAACCTAAGGTTACTAGCACGAGAACTAACAAGATCAATTACGCAATAACCAATAACCTAATTATTTCCTGACCTTTGTCTCTCTATTCCCTGTGCTATTACATTACGTTGCATCTCATAAATTGGTTCTTGGTGTTGAAAATCATCATCATCGGGCTCAATAGGATCATAAATAACAAGTAATGGAATATGAGCGATGAAATCATTATACTCTATATAATTCTCCATCATCCGGTGAACTGATGTATCATTTCGTACATGAATTAAAGCCCACTCGTAGTCACCCTTCAGCCCCAAATCTTCCATTGTTGTTATGTTTATTCTGCCGATGAGGGACTGTAGTGCTCGAATTACTCGTCGTTGTAGATCACACAGATTGTTAGGATATGGCATAGTAACTTCTACGCGTCTGTGCCCTATTCTTCTATCAAATTGTGCTCCATGACGACCAAAAGTAGCTACATAATTAACGTGCAAACAAAAAGGAAACTCCATTTGATTTTGAGAGCAAAATGGGACGTAAGGTATGAAGAGTTCACGGAAGATGTAATTAGACAGATTCTGAGAGCACAAGGTAAGGAATGAGTATGTTGGGACACTAATACACTCTTTTATAATATTTTAGTAACGGTCACTGACATGTCCAACGGCTAGTTCAACGGCTACTGAGAAAAGTAACGTTAAAATGGTGACATGGAGCAGGCGACGTTTGTGTCTTGTACAAAAGTTAGATACTAATTATTATTATTTTTGGGTGCTTGCTTAAGGCATGACCTAACAACACAGGATCTTCTAAATGGATTGGCTAATGTGACGGAGGGGACTTTTTCGTTTATCGAATCTATAGAGATGATCAGTGAGGCATTTGCTAGGTGCATTGGTGGTCCATTGAGTGTTGTGGCTAAAGATCTAATGATCAAGATGTGGTCGTCTGCTTCAACTGGAGTAAAGATAGTTAGAATCCCGGCTGTAGGGGGGCAGTTAAAGAGTGGTGGGACAAAAGGTATGATTAATGTTGGTATGCTATATCCTGATGAGGAGAAACAGTTCTTGCTACATCTTTCTGTTCCAAGTGTGGTTATTCTGGATGATGATCATAACGAAGAGATCATCACGAAGCTATTGGATCTGAGTTATGAGTACAAAATACCACCTTCTGAGGTTATTACATTAGTGGATGGAGAAACTGTCCAGATTCAAAAGACCCCTATTCTGTTCGCTCTTTGCTGCATCCGGTACAAAAGTGAACTAAAAGTTACCGTTGGTAATTACTTTTGCTAGGAAGAGGTACACGTATCAAATCACAGTTCACGTACCCGGTTACTGCATTCGTTACAAAGTGAATTAAAAGTTACCGTTGGTAATTACTTTTGCTAGGAAGAGGTACACATACCAGGTCACTGTTCACGTACCGTAGGACTGCATCCGGTACAAAAGTGAATTAAAAGTTACCGTTGGTAATTACTTTTGCCAGGAAGAGGTACACGTACCAGGTCACTGTTCACGTACCAGGTTACTACATCCTGTACAAAGTGAATTAAAAGTTACCGTTAGTAATTACTTTTGCCAGGAAGAGGTACACGTACCAGATCACTATTCACATACCAGGTTACCGTTTTTGAACTTGTAACTTTATGGCTAGTTCATGACCAACCTCTATATAAGGGATGCCTCCTCCATTCCATCTTCAGACACTCACACTCCATATTCTCAAATCTCTCTATATCCTGACTCTCTTCCAAAAATTATTTTGTAAAACTGTTCAAGTAGCTAGACATGAGTCAATCTTCAGATTCCGATCATGATGTTGTTCCAGTATCAAGCGCAGTAAGTATAAGCATTTAGTTTATTGTCTTTGTAAATCATATTCCCACTAATATTTCATATTTAAACATTCGTCTAACATTCTCTCGACCCTTATTGCAGGAAAGTGACTCAACTACTGATGAAGGTTGGGATGAATTTGATGAAGGCGTTCAAGATCATAATGTAGAGATGGATGACTACATGCAACAGATGTATAATCGACCTCTGGTGGTGGATACAGGTTACTTATTTCAAACAGATCAGCCATTTAGGAATAAAGAAGAAGTGAAAGCTTGGGTAGATAGTGTTGGTCATCCCAACTATATCTACACCATAATTCAAAGTTCTCGGGCGGGCCAAGATTTCCACATAACATGCGAGAGGTATTGGAAACCACGAAGGACGCCACGACCTGGTGTCATCACCCGACGCAGATCATCTGGTTCAAAGAAATGTGGTTGTCCTTTTAGAATTAAGGGGTATTACACAAGCTACGGGTGTTTCTTGAATGTGGGTAACATATGGCATAACCATGATCTCGCTGAGTGGGCAGAGGGTCATTTTGTGGGAAAACGCCTAACTGAGGAGGAGGAGGAGATTATGATCGATCAGAGAACCCGAGTCGGTGTGCCACCTTCTGCAATTTATTCTGAGCTCACCACAATCAACCCCGACACGTCAGCAACCAATAAAGACATATACAACAGGATACAAAAAACAAAACTTGAATAGAGAAATGGTTATTCTATGGTGCAAACTTTGCTGAGTGAGCTAGATAAAAACAACTACTACTACGATTACACTACAGAACCAAGTAAGTCAACCTAGGATGTCTCAAATAACTGTAATCCTTTAGGTTTCATATTAATTTGATAGATAACATGATTCTGCATACTTTCACAATTTAGGGGATCGAACACGACTTGGGTCCATCTTCTTTGCACACCCTACCTCTAGATTACTGCTGCAAGCTTTCCCGTACGTCATAGACATTGATGCTACCTATAAAATGAACATCGCAAAAATGCCTTTGGTTCAGTTCATCGGAGTGACGAGTATAGGCAAGAACTTCAGCATTGCCTTCGCCTTTCTTGTATCAGAATTAATGGACATGTATGTGAGGGCACTTCAACAATTAAGGGAACTCCTCAGTCAAACTACAACCTCAACATTTGTCACCGACAGATGTCTGGCCCTGATGAATGCCTTACAACAGGTATTTCCTGAATCTCATCATCTTTTATATGTCGGTGGCACATAAGTAGGAACATTCAGGGGAAAGCCCAGACTTATATGGGTAATAGAGGAAGGGCGGCGGCTGCAGTCTGAATGCGGACTTCGGTTGTCTACTCAAGCACGGAGCAGGACTACAACGAGAGCCAACAAAATTTCAAGAATACATACCGAAGCTATCCACGTTTCATTACGTATGTTGCATCAGTCTGGGAGAAACACAAGGAAAAATTTGTGGAGGCTTAGGTCAAGAATGTGTTGCACTTCGGCAACTGTAACACCCCAACTACAACATCACACTTAACAACCATTTGCAGCGGAAAACATAATTCATCATTACTTAATTCATTGGTGTTACACGCCGTTAACCACCCACGTGGCTAACAAGGCTAATACTTATACATTGTATCGGTCTGATGGACTAGATTCCTGAGCAACTACACATTACAACCTCTTCCTTTTCCAACAATCATTATACATTTACATTCCAATTGTACCGAGTATTTACAAACTAATGCCGACAACAATCTCGGTCTTACTACACCTACAATACATAAGTAATTAAATGAACTACCCATGCGCAAACAACTACCCCGTCCTACTCTGGAACGGCTTCCAGCTCCTTGTACCTGTAAAGGAAAGAAAGGGTGGCCCCCCAAGGGGCTCAGCACCTTTGCTGGTATGGTAATGGTGCAGCCCGCATACTACCCGGCCACGCACAACTAATTGTCGTCTAAGCATGCGATTGATTATATTTAAATCATGCATGGAAAACTGTAAACACATAACACGCATCCAATCACTAGGAACCAAACAACTCAATCAACACATCAACACTTGTTAGATCACATTGTTGTGTTCTTTAACTCCTAGGGTTTCTACCGTAATGGAGCTAACCCCTCACTAGACGACATTTACCCGTTTAGTCGGGTTATACTTAAATTCCTCATATTATAACGTAGGGGTTAACACCCATGACCAACATACTCAACATACAACACATATCACACCTTAACATACATACAACATGACTCGGGGAGAGTCACGTGAGGGCTCGTGCCCCAAGACGAGAGTTAGTTATCTCTTTGGAGCCTAGAGAATCTTTTTATTCCCATGTTAAGCTTGTTACACAATAATTTATTGTTCTACTTAGAGAATGTATACTTACTTAAGATGTGTCGGATATAACATAGTTCCGAACACACCGTACACATTTACTTACTTGGATATTTCGGTCTCAATATAGAAACGTTCACACTATACACATATCCCCCTAGCCTCGAATAATAATGAGGTAGGTAAGCCTTGGTTAAGCTTGCGGGTGGTTGTAATCCAAGAAGGAAAAACAACCAAAACATAACAGAGAGGGAGTTAGAGCAACTGTAGACATCAACTCCCAAACAACGCGCGACCGGAACGACCGGATTCCTCACCCCCCCCCCCATAATATATACATATATATAGTTAAGAGCTCCATTATGGAACCTATCACATCCACACACCATAAGGTATTACAACCGGGTTAACACACAAGGGAGGTAAACATACTTACACGCACAAACAACACACCACTAACTCACGCATAGCCGTGGTTAGAACGTCCCCATGGTTTGGGTCGTTAAATCTGAATACTGATCTCTTATGTGATCCTAGATTTGGTTAGTTATGGTTTAACACTTTTGAGGCTAAATGATATCGAAACTAAACACGCCACTTAATGAATTACTATGAACTCATTTCATGCTTATTCTTGCAAGGTGGCAAACACACAGAAAAACAAGTTGGCATACAAGCCAGTGTAATCTGGTAGAACACAGGTTGCAAGAAAACCATACCTGTCACCAAGGTCCACTCTAATGTGTCCTCTTATGTTCCTCAAATAATTCTCGAACAACTGGTAACATTACAATTGTTTTCATTAACATCGGGGTAATATGAATGTTTAACATCTAATGCCCATAGTTAACCCCGTTAACTAGTTAAATAACTTCACATTTTTAACTTGTTTTACTTTCACATTTTACTACAACTTTTCACCCACTTAATTGCCATTATAACTCACCTAACATGTCTTAAACAACCTTATAACATCATTACACACCAATCCCTATCATTAGAAGCCTTAAAAAAAATTTATATAAGTGGTCGACCGACCTTGCAGGGTAGGTCCCAAGGTCGGTCGGAACCAGAAACATTCCCGTTTGCAAAATTTTAGCCCGACCGACCGTGCCAAGGTCTGTCCTAAGGTAGGTCGAAGTCAGAAAGCTTCCTGGAGGGTATTCTGGGCCCGACCTACCTTGCCAAGGTCGGTCCTAAGGTAGGTCGAAACCAGAAACTTGTTTTTAAGTGTTTATTTCACTCCAAATTCACCCCAATCTTTTCCTAATCATTCCATAACCTTTCCACATGTTTCCTACATGTTTAAACACCTTAAACTTGCACTAAACCTTCCTCAATCATCACCAAACTTGTTACTCAATTTCTTACAAAAATTCCTAACACCTATAACATTTTCCTTAGGATTTCTAAGTGGTGGATCATGCCTACAATACCACTAACCAAAATGTGGCCTCACAAACATTACAACTACTCCAAAAGCATTATTTCTCATCAACACCTCCTTTACACAACTCCTTAAGATTTTGCACAAGTTCATTCTTAATCCTTCACAAGGTATTATACCTCTTTTATTACCAAATTTTGCACAAGTCTTAACACTTCACATAACATAACTTTGGTGTGTCTAAGACACCCATTTGATCCCTAAATCCTTCAAGACCATTCCTAGGTCATTTTAAACACTCAAGAACACTTTAATTCATTTGATTTCACCAATTTAACACTTAACAATTCCTAGTGCAACCTAGGTCACAATACTTCACCAAAACACTTTAAACTCTTGTTTTCCCAACTAAATTTTGCCATAGCTTCTCTTGTATCACCTTACACCAAAACACATAGTTTTTCACTTTTAAGCAATCCAAGAACACTCAATCCCTTAATGCACATTCTTACACAAAAACACATGGTTTTTCATCCTTTAACCATCAAAGATATTCATCTTCACAAGAGATGTTCTTTACACCCAACTAAACCTTTAAACTACACTACATCACAATATAGTGCATAAAATGAAATTGCTTGGCACTTAGGCCCTTAAATAACATGGCTCTTAGGCCCTTAAATTGCATTAATCTTAAACACTGAATTTCCACATTTAAATGCCTTCAATCTGTAATTACACACAACAATGCTCCCATACCTTTTAGTCCACCTTGTGGATAGTTTTCTAGCTCATTTCCCATTGGCTCTTTAGGTTATTTATTAAGCAAATATAGCTCAATTCCCTAGTACACAAAACTACATTAAGAGAGGTCATTTACCTCTTCTCTTCAAGATTTTCTCACTTGTTTTCTCTTGTTCTTTCTTGATTGAAAATCGGCAAGGAGCTTTTATCACTTGTCAATCTTCTAACCAATACACATATAAGGGTAATGAGCATTAAGCTTCATACTTAAACTCAATAACAAACCCTAGATTATATAAGTGTTTTAAAACACTAAAATTGATGTTTACCTTTGGAATTTGAAAGAGAAGTTGATTAAGAAGCAAGAGGGGACTCCTCCTAGTCCTTTGAAGATTGAAGCAAGCTAAATGAAGAGCAAGATAATGCACCATTAAGAGGTGAATTTTCGGTCATGTACAAAAATGAAGGGAAACATGGATTTTCTTTGATTTTCCTTACCTTGAAGCAAAGGAGAGCAACAAGGTGTGAAAAGGTGAGCTTGTCCTCCTTCAATGGAGATTCTTCATGGCACCAAAATGGAGTTATTGAAGATTTGAAAAGATAGGAATGTAGAGTTTACTCTAACTAAAACAACGGTAGTATCGGAATTAAATTCAGAGCATGGAGTTGGAAGTTACAAGCAAAGGAATATGGGAATGGTAGAGGTGCTGTAACAAAACGTTTTTTTCTTGGGGGGAAGAATATGAAGACGGTGGGAATGAGTGGGAAAGAAAGAATGAGGTGAGAGAGTACTCTTTTGAAGATATTTTGGCATATAAAGGTAATTCTTCTTTTTACTTACTTTTCCTTCTTTTCTTTATTTATCTAGCACATGGTGGTGAGTCACCACATAGGAAACTGTCCCTCTTCATATAATAGGGCATTTAATGACTTATGTTGACCACTTAAATAAGTCATGTTGACTTATGTCTTAAACTAGCACTATTTGAGTACTATTCACAAATTAGTGCACATAATTGTGAAATTTTTTATTTCCCTTTGATTTAGACTCCATAATGTGATAATAAGTAGTACAAATGTTGATTAAAGAGTAATGATGGACATTTAGCCCCTCAAAACCCATTTCTAAGACAATTGTTTTAAAAAATGTGCTTTGAGGCTCCTTAAAGCACATTTTGTGTTTTAACTTGTTTTCAAGCTTGGTTTTCTTTATTAATTGATTTAACATGATCATTAGCATGTTAATAAGGTCTAGGAATGATCTTTAGGTATTATACAAGGTTACACCAAGTCTAGGGCAAGTATTAGCTTAAATTGACTTTTTGGTGTTTTCTTGTGTTTTCTTTGGTTTAATTGTCTACCAATGTTTCTTAAGGACTTAATTAGCCTTTTTAAATCATAATTGTAGGTTATTAAGTCTTGGTAGGCTCTTTGGTTCCTAACCAAGTTCATTCCAAGCTTAGAGCATGCTTTTGCTCAAATTGTCTTTATGGTACTTTATTGTGTTTACTATGGTTTAATTTGTTCATTGATGTTTCTAAGGCACTTTTTAGCCTTAATATACCATAGTTTAATATTTAAACAACATATCAAGGTTTGGGGTATTTCAGCAACACAACGACAATTAGGTACGATTGTTAGTCTTGTAATTTTTAAGATAATACAGTCATTGTTATAGATCTATAAAACTTACATAAACATTTGACAGGGTGGAGAGCGCACATTCTTCTCTAAAGGCGAGATTAAGAAGTGCTAGGCACACTTTGGATGTAATCTTTCCAAAGATTAACAATCATGTGAATACTAGCATCAGGGAGCTAAAAAAGGATTTCGAGTCAGCCGGGACAAAACACAGAAGAGAGCATATGAGGGTTCCAATTGCTGACCTGATCGGGAAGGTTAGTATCTTATTCTTGGATGAGATAGTAAAGGAGCTTAGTAGGGCGGATTATGTTCAAATGGATAGCTCAATCTGTGGATGTGACAAGGTAACCTCTCATGGATTACCATGTACATGTAAATTAAAATGCATGCTGATAGTGGTATACTGTGCTCAAAGAGGGATATACATCGTTTTGGTATACCCTAAGCTGGGAGAATCATGAATCAACAATTGATATGCTATCATACAAGGAGGCAGAACAAAACAGATGGCGTGATATTGCTTCTACGGTAGCACAGTTAGACGATCCGACTCTGATGGCCAAATGTTACAGTCAAATCCAGAACTTCCTTCATCCAGATATAGTGTGCCAATTAGGAGAACTATTAGAACAGTTTGGGATTGGTAGACCTACCGGGACCTCAAGACCAAACCAACGAGAACCTTCATCTTGGGAGTAACCGACCAAGGGTGAGCCAGTCCGAAGAAGCACCATCAAATAGAAGATCACTTAATAGAGGATCATCAAATCCGAATCGATTCATGCCCTTAAACAGCTTCCCATACTACCTATATTTCCCATCCAACCTATATCAATATATCACTGGGTATATTGATGTTCATGGAGATGGTAATTGTGGTTTCAGGGTGATTGCTGATTACCTGTATTCAAATGAAGAGATTTGGAAAGATGTTTGTAGAGGATTGCACCATCACATGAAGAATACAGAACCGGTGAAGCATATATACAGGAGCATGTTTAACGAAGCACCGTACAACGACATGATAAAAGCGATTCATTGGAATAGGGGTGGGCCAGCACCTCAACAGAAATGGATGACCACTGAAATGGGGACGGTGATCGCGACAAACTACACTTCGATAGTAGTTTTCTACTCTATTGTCTGGGGGGTATGGCAAGTGCCACATACCTTCCGATCGATAATTATACCGATCGTGATAGACCAAGAGGACAGATCCACATAGGAGTTTGCCCCTAGGGTCATTTCATAAGGTTTTGTATGGTTGATGACTCCCCACTCCCCTCTGTCTATCCGCAGTGGTTCTTTTATAGAGATCCAAACACTGTTGGACCTTGGATTCATCAAATACAATCTACGTTAGACAAATGGAACAACGTTGTAACTTAGTTTTTCTTTAACTTAGTTGTTGTAACTTAGTTTTTCTTTAACTTAGTTGTTGTAACTTAGTTTTTCTTTAACTTAGTTGTTGTAACTTAGTTTTTGTTTAACTTCGTTGTTGTAACTTAGTTTTTCTTTAACTTAGTTGTTGTGACTTAGTTTTTCTTTAATTAGTTGTTTTAATCATTTTGAATGAAATTTGGTCATTCAATTCTCTTTTGTTACAGAAAAAAGTGTCTCCCCACAGCATTCCAACTTATTCAAGTAAATTAGGTGAAAAAAAATTGTACTACAAATAGTAAAGTTTTTTGTTATGCATAGTACAAATTAATTTTAAGTCATATTAATAGTATTAACACATAAAAATGTAATCCACCACTTTTTTTTAAAAAAAGATTCCTATATTGATTACAACATAAAAGTAACTAGTAAAATTCACTACTAATCAACAACAAAGTAATTGGGTAAATTTACTTTCAGATATCATTTTTTGAAAAAAAAACACAGCGACACATCATTACATGTTTACAACGTCGATATGATTTAAAAAAAATTACTTTGGTGATTAGTAATTTTGTACTGCGAATAGCAACCCCCTTTAATTTATAACCTAAAGTTTTCAAACATTATCGTACCCATATATATAGGTCTATAATTCTGAACAGCACACATATTTTTGTAAATTTCAATATTTTCCCTACATAGTTTTGATTATTTACAAAACTATCCCATATATTATATTTGTTACATTACTAAGCTTATTAATTTATAATCTAAGGTTTTCAAACATTTTGATATACATATATATACATATACTGAAATACCCCAAACCTAAGTATGCTAAGTAAACATTAATTTAGGATGTAGTAAGGCTAAAATATGCCTTAGAAAGATTGGTAGACAATTTAAACCAAGGAAAACTCAAGAAAATGCCTTAAGGGCAATTAAGGCAAAAATGTGCTCTAAGCTTGGAGAGACTTGGGTGAGTACCCAAATATCATGCTAAGACCTTAGTAATATCCTAATGGTCATTTTAAACCAATTACCAAAGAAAACTAAGCTTGAAAATAAGTTAAAACACAGAATGTGCTTTAAGAAGTCTTAAAGCACATTTTTGAAAAATTGTCTTGTAAATGGGTTTTGAGTGGCTAGATGTCCATCATGACTCTTTAATTAACTTGTGTACTACTTACTATCACATTAGGAAGTCTAAATCAATGGGAAATCAAAAATTTCACAATTATGTGCACTAGTTTGTGAATAGTAATCAAATAGTGCCTAGTTTAGTCTTTAATCAACTAAGTCTATTAAGTTGGTCAACAAAGACCATGACTAGCCTAATTTAAGAGGGGGCCGGTTTTCTAAGGGATGAGTCACCATAGACTTCATCAAATAGGAAAGGAAAAAGAAGAGTAAAGTAAAAGAAGTTACTATTTGCTTTTATAAAGCAAAATATCTATACTAGCCTACCTTCTCTCCTCTCTTCTTCATTTCCCACCTTCACCCACGGTTTCTTCTTCTCCTCTCCTTCTCCAAGACCGAGAGGGCTGCCTCCATGGGTGCTCCATCTTCAAATGCTCACCAAACCTTCATTTTAGCTCCAAATCCAAAAATAAGCATAGATTTGTCTTAGTTAAGCCAAGGCCCTCCTTTCTATCTTTTCAAATCATTCAAAGCTCCATTTCGGTGCCAAGAGAAACCTCCATTGATGGAGGAAAATCAAGTTTAAAGAGCCCATTTGGTTCTCCATTCATCTAAGGTAATGAAAATGTAAGAAAAAACCATGTTTCCACCACTTCTTCTTCATGACCGAAAATTACCTTCTCATGGAGCCTTGTTTTATCCATTGTTCTAGCTTGATTCTATTCTCCAAGGGCTAGAGGAGGTCCTTCTTGATTCATATCCAAGCTTGTTTTGAGAATCCAAGGTAAAGTATTCAATTTAATACCTTAAAACACATTTTTAACCTAGGAATGATTCCTTAAGGTTAGTGCATTAACTAGCACTTATGAGAGTCATTGTATATTGATTAGAACATTGTCAAAGGAAATTAGAATGGTGGCCGAGATTCATCCATGAAGGAGGTCTAAGGAGGAAGTTAAGATAAGCTTGAGAAAACAAGGTAAATTGCTTACCTAATGGTGGTTTAGGGTTTAGGGGGTGGTATTTAGATAAGTACCAATGTAGCTTTAAGCTACATTAGGTAATGGGTTATATAACCTAGGAAAAGGAATTTAAACAAGCTTGTGAACTTGTGACTAAGGAGCCAATGGGAATGAGTTAGTAATATAAGTTTAAGATGGATTTTAAGAGCATTATAACTACTATGAGATTGATGGGTGTATTTGCAGGTTGAAAGCTTTTATATGTGGGAAATTCAGTGTTTAAGTTTAAGTTATTTAAGGGCCTAAGAGCCATGTCATTTAAGAGCCTTAGTGCTATGCAATTTAAGATTATTGCAATATATTGAGTTTGTTGCGAATGAGTTGGTTTGGGTGATAAAATATGATGAGAAAGAACTTGATGTGTGTGAGATGGTTGAATGAGGAAAACAATGCATTTGGGCATGATAATATACTAGAGAAGCTATGGTGAAATTTGAGTAGAAAACAAAGTGTTTAAGTGGTAGTGGTGAGTTAAGATGCCCTAGGATTCACTTGGGATCATTAAAAGGAATTTGAGTGGAAATGAGTTAACTAAGGAGTTCTTGAGGATGAGAATGACCTAGAGTTGTCTAGGAAGAATCAGAGGATTGGTGGGTGTATTGAACACACCAAAGTCATGGTAAAAGGAATGGTAAGACTTGTGCAAAATTTGGAGGAGAAGGTGTATAATGCTTTAAGGTGATTTAGGTATGAACTAGGGAATATATCAATGAAAGTTTTGGGAAGCTTGTGTAAGTATTGATGATGCTAGTAGTGGAACAATAAGGTTTTAGTTTAGATGGTAATGAGTGGACTTAGGTGATGGGAGTGAAGATTGATGGAGAATGTTGTCGATTGTCGAGGAAATCGACTAGGAATGTATAAGAGAGTAAGATCACGAGAATGATGAGTAATAAATGGAAAAGAGAGGAACGGGTGCATGGATATGCAAGGTGACTTAAGGAAGTTTTGGTAAATGAGCTGAAGATGGAAAAGATGATGTCTATGAAGTGCTCAAACTGTTAAGGAGGGAACACTTGGGTTGGTTGAAGTTTTGGTAAGGTTACAAGTTGGAAATGTAAGGAAATAAGTCCTAAGTGTTAGGAGTTTTAAAAGGATTGAGTGAATGTTTAAGAAGATCTTTGGAAATTGTTTTGGAGAGTTTGGTGGAAGTTCTAAGGTGAGTTTAAGTGCCTAAGTGGTATTAGGACACATGGGGGAACTTGTGGAGAAGTTTGGAGTCAAATGGGAATTTAGAAACAAGGTTATGGAGCCGACCGACCTTATGGACCGGACCTGCAAGGTCGGTCGAGCTCAGTTTACACTACCGGAAAGAGTTTCTGGAATCGACCAAACTTGGGGACCGGACTTACAAGTTCGGTCGGGCTTGTATTTTGTGTACGAATTGAGTCTCTGGAATCGACCGAACTTGGGACCGACCTTGGCAAGGTTGGTCGGGCTTAAATTTTCCACGGGAAAAACCCTCGGGAATGGACCGACCTTGGGGACCGGACTTGCATGGTCGGTCGGGGTAAAATTTTCAAACGGTAATAAGTTCTGGAATGGACCGACCTTGGGTAAGGTCGGTCGGTAAGGTCGGTCGACCCTTAAGTTATCAAAAAAAAAAAGAAAGTAACCCTAAGGAAGTTTAGTGGTAGTAATGGTACCCCATTAAGAGGGCATTGATGATTAGAGGTATAAAGACCTAAGGGATTAAGTTAAGTATAAATTTAAAAGTTTAAGGTAAGTTATAGAATAAGTTGTAAAACTTAAGAGGGCTTAGGTGGGGAAACATTATGGGTTGAGTAAGTTAATTAAGTTGAATAAAGTTAAGTGATTAACAACCTAAAACTGAATCAATGTTTTAGGACTTGAGAGTTTGGACTCCGGAGGAGAGTAAGCAACCAAACGACCAACGGTGAACGGTACAGTTCTTCTTGTGACCTGCTTGCTAACGAGGTGTCCCTTGGCTTGTGTGCTATTTGTTTTTGTGTGCTCACTAAACAAGATAAAGCATGCAACCGGAACATTATGTTGATTGTATTGTTGTGTGATGTTTGAAAACTAACACAACTTACCGTGAAAACCTACTAACTAACGTTTACTAAGGAATTGTGTGAGACTAAGGAACACTCCCTAATATTAGTTTGTTAATAACCGAAAGAGGTTAAACAAACAAACGTCGCATTGAGACGACTACTAACTTTAACTTTGGGGGGAGTGAGGAATCCGGAATGGTACCGGCACATGTGTATTGGGGGAGGTCGGTATCCTTACCAGATACCGACTTCCAAATATGACTTGTCTTCAGACTCGTCGCCTAGAGTCGACATATAGACTCGACCTCCTCGAACTACTTGTTCTAGGAGGGAGGCATACTAAGATGGCGTGGGGGGATCTAGCCTACATCCCCAACAATTTAAGAATGTTGTTTATTGCCGGCAAGTGTCCTACTGCTGGCTAGGGTTAACCAAGCCCTACGAAAATAAACAACGAACTAAGGGTTAACCAGTTCCCAATGAGAGAACGGTTGGCATATATGAGATAAGGTTTGAGATAAGTTGCAACCATTCCTATTTAAAGGATGGTTTGTATTATAAGACTGAGATAAGCTACATCCATTCCTTTCTAAAGGATGGTTGTTTCTAAGACTAAGATAAGACTAAGATTGAGGTAAGATAAGGATGAACTAAGATTAAGCGGAAACATAACCTAAGGTGTTAAATAATTAACCCTCTAATTCAGTGAACGCATTTAAGTCGTTCATGGTGTTTAACTTTGATCGTTCATAATTGGTTTGTTGTTTATTGCACCTTCTATTATGTTATGCATCTAATCAACCTCCATGCTATCAACAATTAGTCGTCGTAGCCACGTTAGCTTGGGGGCCATGAGAGGATCGTACCAGCATTCGTGCTGACCCCCTTTGGGGGCTGTTTTTACTACACAGGTGAACGTTAGGAGGCGGCCGTCACGAGAGTAAGATGGGGTACAAGCGTTACGGGTTAAGTGTGGCCTACGAGTTGTGCATGTACACTCGTATGGCAATTTGAGTTAGTAAGATGTATAGGATGTGAGGGGATTGTAAGAAGGATATGTATTTGGTTAAGGTTGGTATGTACTAATATTTGGTATATTCTGTCAATCAGACCGTGGCAAGGTCCTGGAGTGTATTGAATTCCGCTGTGACATTTATATATATGTTGTTAAGTTGCGAAACCACATTTGGATTGAGATGGGGTGTTACAAAAAGTGGTATCAGAGCGTAGTTACGCTCTGAAGACAAGAAATACCGAACTTAGGTGAATACTGAGGATGAGTTTGAGTTATGGGTTAAGGGTTGAGTGATAGAGTGAGAGGTGCATTAGTTAGGACTTCCCGGTATTTACCGGATATCCATAGTACCTAGACCCGCCCTCTATATCCCTAACCCTGAATACGTGGAACAAACGCCAGAGAGAAGAAAGCCTTCTCTTACTCGGGAAAACCCGATCTGGCAGTTAGTTAACAGTAAGCAATACGTGAAACATCTTGTTGCACAACAGTTATGGAGAACTTGGAGGTTTTTAATGGAGCGCAACAGAGAAACAGGCGCTACCTATGGAATTCTATCAATAAGGGAACGGTAAATACCGGCAACATGGGTCGACATGCTACGCAGTCGAAATAACCCGCCATACCAATGATAAGAAAAGCACTACGAGTACAATGGATAAGAAAAGATAAGCGACATGAGTACCGGACAGTGGTCCGAATGAGCATAACAGTGGGATATTAAAAAGCATGAGGATTAAGATTACTGGAAAGTCCAATTAGAAACGGGAACTCCAAACCCCATACAATGAGAAAGGTTACAAACCCTGGCCGACATAGCGCAGGCGACAATAAAGACGCATACAACAGTATACCGGAATAGGACTACGAAGTAGTGCCTAAAGGGGAATCATTACTTAGTAACCCCGACATAATGTGTGGAAACGGGAGCGAAAGTCAAGACATAGTAAGTAACAAGGGGTTCCCTTAAAAAGAGGAACACCCTGGTAAGCGACAGTACTGTCAAAACAACCAGGAAACTGCCGGATGGCTAGTTATCCTAAATAAGAGAACATCGAAGGAGTCCTGGGGACTACCAAAGATATAAAGAAATAGGTGGAAGTACAACTACCAACGCACGCAGTACCGGTAGCCCATCTTGCATGGCGCACTTGCCAGAGCAAGTGCTACTGCGGTTAAGCTACACGGAAAGCCATCATGGTGAGATAACAGAACACTACAGTTGCAGTACACACTAATACCGGATTGTAAATCTATAAGAACGGGAGAATGAGACCTTGGAAGGGCCTGACGGCCTGACCATGATGAGATGAGTGGATACACCAGTCAACGGGGAGCTGAACTTGGACAGAATACTAAACGATATAAATATCAGCAACGGTACAACATACCACAGTAACAACTGACAGTACGGGTAAGAACACCAATCCCGAACCTCGAAGAGAGGAACCTAGGAGATCGCTCAGTGATCCGAGAAAAACACTATGTAAGTAATAACATACAAGGGATGTATTATAAGATACAATTGAGACTGTTGAAGCAACGACTTCCAACGAAAACGGGATAAGACTCCCAGAGTGACCATTAAGAATACCAATAACAACATTCTTCAATGAAGATGTTGGAAAACCCAGAAAACAAGGATAAAAGAAATAAACGTAAGCTATAACCTACTAAGTATTAAAGTCGTACAACCCTGGAAAAGGAAAGCTCAGAGGACTACCCCCACAGAGCGGGCATAGTCAAGCCGAACAAACTGATGAATGATAGTTAATACTGTTTGTCTAACTCATTAACACCCAAATATGATTGATCATCAATGGGTGGCGTAGTCAATGGAAGTTGAACGAAGCGTTGAGATGGAAGTATAAGATGACAGGATGATATCCAACTTGGACACCGTAAGGCAAACGCCTAATACAAACCTAACCTTGATTGCTAAAAGACATAAGTCTAGTAAAATGACAGTATTTTCGAGGACACTAAGTAACCTCAGATCACCTGAATAAACTTCCATAGCAGGAAGCAAGATGCAGCAACTTACCTTGAAACCCGATACTACATTTAAAATGTAACCTAACGGTGGATGGCGTCTAAGAACCAGAAACCTATAAGGATAACCTACAGATGAATAAGAGTACAAGTAATGGACTCAGGCATTAAGCACTAAGAGCCTACGAGCCAAGGATGTTAACCACATCAGAGCCAGAGGCGCAGTAAGTTGTAAGAGAGCTTATTTAAGCCACGAAGGAACTACAATTCGTAGATATGAACGGTTACCAAACCTATAACTTAGATTGTGGAAAATATTGCCAGGAAAAGGCACCAATGAGAATAATGAGATAGTACATTGGCAGGGGCGGAGAACGAACCATGCCTTTTAGGGTGGGGATACCTCTCCTTGTTGTGAGGCCAAGAGTGGGAATAAACCCCTCAAAAAGGGCCTTCACTTATTAGAGAAATAATACGTTTGTTAGAGAATGGGAACTGTAAACCTTGAGATTACCTTAGGACATATCAGATATGCTCGAGTAAAAAGGAAGGCTGCAGAGTCAGACCTCATATCAAACACCAAGGATTTATGAATCACTAATCGTCAGAGATAAACATTGTGAGTGCACATTATGGCACGTTAAGTGACCAATGCTCAGAAGAGCTAGTGATTAAACAGATGACTTCTTCAGTAACCGGTTAAATTACATGGTAAACAGCATCATAAGGATGAAAGAATGTGAGAAAAATTAGACTACTTATGAACCTGAGATTGAGCAGAACACCTGCATATTAAGAGATAACCATTTTACAACACGGTACGGCAACCGCCAAACACCAAAATTTGAGAAACCCCAGTGTGTTTACACCGGGAAGGAATGTATGAGATAAGATGTTAGAGTAAATGAGTAAGTAGTTGTGCCATCAACGGGCAACATGGTAAAGGCCAGCTACCACGGTAGTAGTGGTCATGACTACAATATTTATATAAGGGGATTAAGTCATGGTGCGCGGTAAAGCGACCGTTATGTTTGAGCCGTCAAATATTGACACTAAGGTAATTAAATTTATAAGCTAAGACCGATATAAGTAAGGAAATAAGATGGTATACGAATTGTGCATTGATGCCTGTAGTCTGGACCTGGTTAGGTAAGATTTCACAGGAAGCACAATACCCATTCCTTAAGGAACTGGAAGTGCATTCCTAGTAGAACAAAAATGAGAAAGAAGATAAGAGGCTCTATGGAAAGAGACCTCAGTTACTAAGAGACTGAATCAGTACGGGATACAGAAAGAACTAGAGCATACCATACTTAAGAACACAATAAATAAATTTCCCTTGATTAAGTTCAAGAAGAACAATAAATGTTATCATGGAACGATGAAGAGGAGATCGACAACAGAATACATAATTAGCAATAGCTAAACGTGTGACGAACACTATGAGTTTACTAAAACGAGACGTGGGACGACTGCACCCCACGGGGGCTTGCAGGCCTAACACGCTCATTTATGAGTTAGTTGGGTAAGTAGTAATGTACCAGTAAGGTACCCCATGCATGTAGATGAGTGGTGTAAGGAACACGGGAAGTAGTCGACTCCGTACCACGGACAACGACGCAAAATCAGACAAGAGCAGCTACTACCGCAAACAGTCGAAGAGAAGAATTCAGTTGAACTAACAACACAGAGAACAAATAATTAAGGACTATGAAGTGCGAAGAGCACAGATTGTAAACACAGACATTGGACATGTCTTAAAGTGTTAAGGATAAGACTGTAAAGCGCAATAAGCACTAAACAGTAGTTTCATATTAAGGGTCATCCTCAGACCAAAGGTTAGTTGGAGAGAACAATTTAGACATTCGAGAAAACACTGAGAGTATGAACATAAGATCTTCAAGGAGAATGGATAGACGAGTTATAACTCATTAAGGCCGTGTATATAAAAGATAACACGTGTCCACTGAGAGACCAATATTCCTAAACTGTAAGGATGCAGAAGGATATACAATACTATGAATGATTAGAAAGGTAGTTAAGCCTAAGATTATCAGAGTCGCGCAGCTGAAGCTAGCAGACCACTACCTTTGAGATTAGACCAAACTAAGTTTAGAAAATGGTATAAGTACCGTTAAGAATCCTCAATGCAGAGACTAAGCCATTAACATAGTTATGACCCTCTGATCCAATTATAAGTGAGATAGATGACATGGAAGCTAGAATGCTTAGTAAGAATTAGACATCTTGAACTTATGTTTAAGGATGATATAATGTTGATTACGTGGGCGTAATCCATTTTAAGGGGGGTAGAGCGAAAACCGCTTAGCATATGTTACATAAACTACGGTGTGCATAGCACAAAAGAATTTGAGAATATGTTTTATATAAACATTTTGAGATAAATCATGGTTATTGCACACAGAAGATGTGAATACCATACATATTAAGTACCTATCTTGTTAACTCCGGTGTGATTTCAAGTTAAGAAAATTAAGGAAGAGGATTAAGGAGACTTAAGAAATAAGGAATATATGAGGTATGAGTCGATATGAGACTATGTGTGAGATAAGAATAAGATAACACTATGGGATACTGTTCGATATGAATATGAGGAAGAAGATAGTAATGCTATGAGATATAAGATGGTGAGAATTGGTATGAGACGGTTATAGAACTTAGTAGGAATTTAAGTCTCGAGGTAATTACTAAGAGATGAATCGGGAATGTTTGATGGACTGATTCGACACTTTGGAGATGTATTGATTATGATTAGAAGAACTAAAAAGATAGAAAATTGGACATGAGTGAATTATTTGGATGTTTGACAATGACGTGGGAGGTGGAACTTGATTTTCTAGGGATCAAGGGAAACCGAACACAAATTGGGGTGGAAGGATAGTTCTACACTAATGCTGATCACATCAGGGTTGGATGATTCCTGAAACTCTCTACCAGTGGTCACAATTAAATCACGCTAAGGATAGAGGCATTAGGATAAAATGAAATTGGAGTTGATTGTATTTTTAATTAGAGGAATTATTCCTTACATGACCTCGTAAAAAGGATTACCTTTTTACTGAGTCTCGCCCACGAAGTCGAGGACGCACGAGCCTTTGTCTTCGGACCGGTGACATGGGGAGAGCAGAGTTGTTTTGTATTCTGGCCCATGGTGACGAGGACGAACGAGACCATTGTCTACGGACCGGTGACATGGGAGAATACGTTGGAAATTATGTGAATGTTTTAATCATCAAAAGGAACAAAGGGAATTTTGAGTGTTGTACATGCTTAAGCGTGTTGTGTGATATTTAAGTATAAGCATATGGTGGATCTAATGATTCAATGAGTTCAAGTATACATAAGTATGATTTATCTGATCTATGGAATGAGGTAAGACATGTATTCTAATAAGATAGATGCATGGGAACTTTGGGGACAAAGTTCTTTTAAGGGGGGTGGATTGAAATACCCCAAACCTAAGTATGCTAAGTAAACATCAATTTAGGATGTAGTAAGGCAAAAATATGCCTTAGAAAGATTGGTAGACAATTTAAACCAAGGAAAACTCAAGAAAATGCCTTAAGGGCAATTAAGGCAAAAATGTGCTCTAAGCTTGGAGAGACTTGGGTGAGTACCCAAATATCATGCTAAGACCTTAGTAATATCCTAATGGTCATTTTAAACCAATTACCAAAGAAAACTAAGCTTGAAAATAAGTTAAAACACAGAATGTGCTTTAAGAAGTCTTAAAGCACATTTTTGAAAAATTGTCTTGTAAATGGGTTTTGAGTGGCTAGATGTCCATCATGACTCTTTAATTAACTTGTGTACTACTTAGTATCACATTAGGAAGTCTAAATCAATGGAAAATCAAAAATTTCACAATTATGTGCACTAGTTTGTGAATAGTAATCAAATAGTGCCTAGTTTAGTCTTTAATCAACTAAGTCTAATAACTTGGTCAACAAAGACCATGACTAGCCTTATTTAAGAGGGGGCCGGTTTTCTAAGGGATGAGTCACCATAGACTTCATCAAATAAGAAAGGAAAACGAAGAGTAAAGTAAAAGAAGTTACTATTTGCTTTTATAAAGCAAAATATCTATACTTGCCTACCTTCTCTCCTCTCTTCTTCATTTCCCACCTTCACCCACGGTTGCTTCTTCTCCTCTCCTGCTCCAAGACCGAGAGGCTGCCTCCATGGGTGCTCCATCTTCAAATGCTCACCAAACCTTCATTTTAGCTCCAACCAAAATAAGCTTAGATTTGTCTTAGTTAAGCCAAGGCCTCCTTTTATCTTTTCAAATCATTCAAAGCTCCATTTTGGTGCCAAGAGAAACCTCCATTGATGGAGGAAAATCAAGTTTAAAGAGCCCATTTGGTTCTCCATTCATCTAAGGTAATGAAAATGTAAGAAAAACCATGTTTCCACCACTTCTTCTTCATGACCGAAAATTACCTTCTCATGGAGCCTTGTTTTATCCATTGTTCTAGCTTGATTCTATTCTCCAAGGGCTAGAGGAGATCCTTCTTGATTCATATCCAAGCTTGTTTTGAGAATCCAAGGTAAAGTATTCAATTTAATACCTTAAAACACATTTTTAACCTAGGAATGATTCCTTAAGGTTAGTGCATTAACTAGCACTTATGAGAGTCATTGTATATTGAGTAGAACATTGGCAAAGGAAATTAGAATGGTGGCCGAGATTCATCCATGAAGGAGGTCTAAGGAGGAAGTTAAGATAAGCTTGAGAAAACAAGGTAAATTGCTTACCTAATGGTGGTTTAGGGTTTAGGGGGTGGTATTTAGATAAGTACCAATGTAGCTTTAAGCTACATTAGGTAATGGGTTATATAACCTAGGAAAAGGAATTTAAGCAAGCTTGTGAACTTGTGACTAAGGAGACAATGGGAATGAGTTAGTAATATAAGTTTAAGATGGATTTTAAGAGCTATATACTATGAGATTGATGGGTGTATTTGCAGGTTGAAAGCTTTTATATGTGGGAAATTCAGTTTTTAAGTTTAAGTTATTTAAAGGCCTAAGATCCATGTCATTTAAGAGCCTTAGTGCTATGCAATTTAAGATTATTGCAATATATTGAGTTTGTTGTGAATGAGTTGGTTTGGGTGATAAAATATGATGAGAAAGAACTTGATGTGTGTGAGATGGTTGAATGAGGAAAACAATGCATTTGGGCATGATAATATACTAGAGAAGCTATGGTGAAATTTGAGTAGAAAACAAAGTGTTTAAGTGGTAGTGGTGAGTTAAGATGCCCTAGGATTCACTTGGGATCATTAAAAGGAATTTGAGTGGAAATGAGTTAACTAAGGATTCTTGAGGATGGGAATGACCTAGAGTTGTCTAGGAAGAATTAGTGGATTGGTGGGTGTATTGAACACACCAAAGTCATGGTAAGAGGAATGGTAAGACTTATGCAAAATTTGGAGGAGAAGGTGTATAATGCTTTAAGGTGATTTAGGTATGAACTAGGGAATATATTAATGAAAGTTTTGGGAAGCTTGTGTAAGTATTGATGATGCTAGTAGTGGAACATAGGTTGTTTCGATGGTAATGAGTGGACTTAGGTGATGGGAGTGAAGATTGAAGGAGAATGTTGTCGATTGTCAAGGAAATCGACTAGGAATGTATAAGAGAGTAAGATCACGAGAATGATGAGTAATAAATGGAAAAGAGAGGAACGGGTGCATGGATATGCAAGGTGACTTGAGGAAGTTTTGGTAAATGAGCTGAAGTTGGAAAAGATGATGTCTATGAAGTGCTTAAACTGTTAAGGAGGGAACACTTGGGTTGGTTGAAGTTTTGGTAAGGTTACAAGTTGGAAATGTAAGGAAATAAGTCCTAAGTGTTAGGAGTTTTAAAAGGATTGAGTGAATGTTTAAGAACATCTTTGGAAATTGTTTTGTAGAGTTTGGTGGAAGTTCTAGGGTGAGTTTAAGTGCCTAAGTGGTATTAGGACACATGGGGGAACTTGTGGAGAAGTTTGGAGTCAAATGGGAATTTAGAAACAAGGTTCTGGAGCCGACCGACCTTAGGGACCGGACCTGCAAGGTCGGTCGAGCTCAGTTTACACTACCGGAAAGAATTTCTGGAATCGACCGAACTTGGGGATCGGACTTACAAGTTCAGTCGGGCTTGTATTTTGTGTACGAATTGAGTCTCTGGAATCGACCGAACTTGGGACCGACCTTGGCAAGGTCGGTCGGGCTTAAATTTTCCACGGGAAAAACTCTCGGGAATGGACCGACCTTGGGGACCGGACTTGCAAGGTCGGTCGGGGTAAAATTTTCAAACGGTAATAAGTTCTGGAATGGACCGACCTTGGGTAAGGTCGGTCGGTAAGGTCGGTCGACCCTTAAGTTGTCCAAAAAAAAAAGAAAGTAACCCTAAGGAAGTTTAGTGGTAGTAATGGTACCTCATTAAGAGGGCATTGATGATTAGAGGTATAAAGACCTAAGGGATTGAAATACCCCAAACCTTGATATGTGGTTTAAATATCAAACTATGGTATGTAAAGGCTAAAAAAAGTGCCTTAGAAACATCAGTGAACAATTTAAACCATAGTAAAATGCAATAAAGCACTAAGATACAGTTTGAGCAAAAACATGCTCTAAGCTTGGAGTGAACTTGGTTAGGACCCAAAGAGCCTACCAAGACTTAATAATATTCAATTATGATTTAACAAGGCTAATTAAGTCCTTAGGAAACTTTGGTAGACAGTTAAACCAAATAAAACACAAGAAAATACCTTAAAGTCAATAAGAGCAAAATGTGCTCTAAGCTTGGGATAAATTTGTATAAGACCTAATGGTCATACCTATACCTTATAAATATGTTAATGAACATATTAAATCAATTAATAAAGAAAACCAAGCTTGAAAACAAGTTAAAACACAAAAAGTGCTTTAAGGAGTCTTATAGCACGTTTTTGAAAAATTGTCTTGTAAATAAGTTTTGAATGGCTAAATGTCCATCATTACTCTTTAATTAACATGCGTACTATATAGTATCACATTTAGCAGTCTATATCAATGGGAAATCAAAATTTTCACTTCTATGTGCTTTGTTTTTATGAATAGTAACTTTTATAAGCTAGTTTGTAACATATGTTTGTATAAGTAATTAAATTGATAGAGAAAGACTAAAATACCCTTAGTGATATAAAGGGGGGGCCGGTTTTGTAGTAATGAGTCACCACACATGTAAGTTTATTAAGTAATAAGTGATGACTAATGGTTACTATTTTCTTTAAGGTATAAATATCTTCAAAAAGCAAAACCAATCTCATTTCTCTCATTTCTCTCATTCCACACGTCTTCAACCTCTCTTCTATCTCTTCTTGCTCTCCATTCACGGTTTGCTACAGCAACACCAACACCACCATTATTTTCCATCTTTGACCACTTGTATCTCCTAGCTCATTTGGCCAAATTAAATTCTAAGACCACCATTCTCTTCCTCTCATCAAGCTCTTCAATTCTATCCTTTCAAAATCCCAAGAGCTCCATTTCGGTGCCAAGAGGAATCACCATGGGAGGAGCTTGAGCTCACCTTTTCACATATTATTGTTCTCCTTTGCTTCAAGGTAAGGAAACTCAAAGAAAAATGATGTTTCCTTCATGTTTTGTGTTGTCCGAAAATTCACTTCACAATGGTGTTTTCACCTTGCTTGTTTTAGCTTCATATGAACCTTTCAAGGGCTAGGAGGAGTCCTCTCTTGATACTCATTCAAGCTCTCTTTCCATTCAAAGGTAAAACAATTACCTTAATGTGTTAAGACAATATATGTGTCTAGGGTTTGCAATGAGATGAAGCATAATGCTTGAATACTCATTCTATTATTTGTACATTGTTTAGAGGTTGACAAACAACCAAACATCCTTATCGGTTTTACAAGGAAACAAGAAAGAAGTTTGTGAGGAAAAAGAGGTAAACAAACTATCTCAATGTAGTTTAAAAGCCTTAGGAAAATGAGCTTGATTTGCTTAATAAAATACCTAAGGAGCCAAAGGTGAATGACCTAGAAAATGCTCTCTAGGAAACTATTAAGGGGCATATGTGATGTTGAGTGTATTTGCAGGTTAAAGGCAATATACTATGTGGAAATTCAGTGTTTAAGGTTTATGCAATTTAAGGGCCTAAGAGCCATGTTATTTAAGGGCCTAAGTGCCAAGCAATTTAAGTTTATGCACTATATTGTGATGTAGTGTAAATTGGGTGAAGTTATGTGTGTGGGAATACTCTTGATGGATTTAGGGTGTTCTTGAATGTCTAATGGTGAAAGCTATGTGCTTTGGTATAGCAATGTGCTAGAAGAACCCATGTCAAAATTTAGATGATGTATAAGAAGTTCTAAGTGTTTAAAAAGAGTTTTGGTGAGTTTGGAAGTGTTGAGAATGGTTAAGTGTTCAACTAGTGGAAGAAGCATGCATTATGGTGTTTAAAGATGTAAAAAGGGTTTTGGCAATGTTCTAGAGGATTTAGAATGCAAAAGATGCTTGAGAGATGATGTTAAGGTGTAGAGGAAACACCTTGGTATAGTGGTCATTATTGGTGAAACACCACTTGGAAAACAAAGGAGGAAGTAACATAAGTGTTAGGAATTTCGGTATGAAATGAGTAAGTGTTTAAGGTGATAGGTAATGAGTTTCATGGATGTTGTATGAGGACATGAGTGTACCAAATGATGTTAGAAAACATTAGGAGGCTTTAGGAGAAGTTTGGTGAAATTGGTTAAGTGCTTAAAGGCTTAGAAAATGAGTGTTTTGCCTTGTCCGAACATCCATCCGGACATGGACGTTCGGACAGGCCTGTTGCGTAAAAATTTTCAGAGTCTCGACTTGTGTCTGACCTTGGGAAGTCCGGACACAAGTTCGGACGTACCTGCTTCTTCATTTAATTTTCCTCGACCCATGTCCGAACTTCCGAAGTCCGGACACAAGTTCGGACAGGCGTCTGTATTCAGTTTTGAGTCTCGACTTGTGTCCGAACTTGGGAAGTCCGGACACAAGTTCGGACAGGCCACTGTATGGACCAAAAACTTTGTTTTAAGGTGGGAAAAGTTGCCTAAAAATGGTGATTACTAAGTAATGATGTTATAAGAATGTTAAGGACATGTTAAGTGAGTTATAATGACAATTTAGTGGGGGAAAGGTTGTATTAAAATGTAAAAGTAAAACAAGTTAAAAAGTGAAGTTATGTAACTAAGTTAACGGGGAAAAGTTATAAGCATTAGACTTTAAACAATCATGTTACCCCGATGTTAATAAAATACATGTAATGTTGTCAGTTGTTCGAGAATTGCTCGAGGAACATAAGTGGACATGGTAAAGTGGACTCCGGTGACAGGTATGGTTTTCTTGCAACCTGTGTCCTACCGGATTACACCGGCTTGTATGCCAATGTGTTTTTCTATGTGTTTGCCACGTTAAAAGATAAATCATGAAACGAGTTTACATTCGTTATTGTGTTGTATGTTTACGTGCCGATACCGGTAACCTCGAATGCGCTTTAAGGGGCTAGTTAACCACTATTAGTAAAAACGTAAGAGAATGGTATCCGGTGATACGTTCCCGACCTAAGGAACGTTCTCTGACCACGGCTATGTGTGATTAGCCATGTGATGTTTGTGGTGTGTTTGTGTGTGAATGTATGCTCTCCCCTTCCCTTGTGTGTGTCTAACAAGACTTAACCCATGTTTGTGATTGTTTAAAAGTTCAATGTTGACTTCTAACAAGTGCTAACGGGGGAAGTGAGGAGTCCGGTCTGTTCCGGCCACGCGTGTGAGTATGGGGTTGTTGTCATTGCAATACCCCAAACTTATTAAACATGGATTAAATATTTAATTACATTAATTAAGGCCGAACATGCCTATAAGTCAACTGAGAACAACAGTGGTCAACATAAAACAAGATGTTGCACACCCTTTGACTGTTAAGGGTAAATAAATACCCAATGAACTTCTTAGGACCTAAAATTTGTCCTAAGTCTATTAACATAATATTACATATTATAACCGTTTGGAAAACACTCCAACACAAAGAACAAGCACTTACATGCTTCATCAAGGTCAAATAGAGCAAAAGGTGCTCTAAGAAACCTTCAAAAATCTAATGACCTCTAAATGATATAAAATTGGATGGATACCATGATCAAATATCATGTAGGGACCACAAGACCGTTGTCAAAGAAAACCAAGCTCATAAACACCTTCGACCCAAAATGTGCACTAAAAACTCCTTAAAGCACGTTTTTGTGTAATCGCCTTCTAAATTGGTTTTAAATGAGCTAAAGGTTATAAATACCTTTAAATATGATACAAATATCATATTATATGGTATTAGGAATTTAATTTCAGAAATTTACGAATTTTTACAAATTTAATATTAAATATTTAATAAACCCTAATGGGGCCCGTTTGGGTCACATTGACTAAGTTGGTCAATGTTGACCATTGAACACGAAATGGACTACATAAAATCAGATAATTAAGTCTCTTAACGACCAAGAGACAAGAGACATGTGACAATTAAATAAGCTCTTACTTTTACATAAAATAATAAAAAAGAATACTTTATCTAATAAACAAAAACAAATTGTCTACACTCACCTTACCCATGTGAGCCAGCGATTTTTGGAGCCTCTTCCCCCTTGTATTTCGTGGCTCCCAAGCAAGTACAAGACAAGGCAGATGATCACCTTTCACTTTTGCTAAAAGTCCCATTATTATCTCATTTTTTATTCAAATTTGAATCAATCAAGCCCTACCTTCTCCAATCATACACGCCTGCCCCCTCTTCTTGTCTCCACCGATTTTTTTTCAATTATTCAACACCAATCAATTGGTGATGAGTCATCAAGTCACTTAAAACATAAAAAATGCAAAAATGTGTTTTTAAGGGCAAACTAGGTCATTTCTCTCATTAGCTCCATTCCACCGTGGAGCTCACTTCCAAACTCTCCCTTTGGCTCCTCTCCACCGTAGGTAGAGTTCCAAGCACCATTGATGAGGTTTCAAGCTCTAGGTATCTCTTAAGGCATAAAAATGCCCATTTTCTTCATCTTTCCTTCCTTTTTCGATTGATCTACACTCCAACCTCTTCTATAAATCTATGTAGAGTGATTTGGAGGTTAAAGGAAGGTCCAATCTCTTTCATAACCAGATATAAGGAGGAAAGTTCAAGTCTTGACCATTTAAGGTAAAAATGTGCTTTAAGCTCATAACTTTTGATTCCATTCAAGTTCGGCTGTGAAACTTTGCTCCTAGCCTTATTTTCTTCTCTTTTTCATGTGTAATCAGTTGGTTAGCCATTTGGAGCAAGGGTGGCCGAGATCCAAAGGAAATACCCTCTTTTAAGGCATTTTTCCAAGGTAAAACCTAATAACAAGGTAGTTTGTTGAGATCTAGCTATTTCCTATGTCAATATGGTAAATCTAACACCTTGTGGTGTGTTTGATTCAGGCCGAAACCATCTTGAACTCTCCTTGCATTATTAAGGTGATTTTTGCCTTATTAAATTACTTCTTATGGTTAGATCTTGCTTGGAGACTAACTAGGCCTTGTTCTCGGTTTGAAAACATGTAAAACAAGCTGTGGAGAATTTCTACTTAAGGTGGCCGAACCAAACAAGGTTTTATCTAGGTTAAATCAAGGTATAAATTACTTAAAACCTTAACTTGTTACATTAATACAAGTTTAAGCTATTCCTAATTAATTGTCGTGAGTGAAGAGGTGAAATAAGGTCTTGTTTGACCTTAAAATGTGTAAGGAATGGTTTAACAAATTTTATAACTAATTAAACAAGCATAAATGTCAAATTTAAGACATTATGTGGAAGTTTGGTAAATAAATGAAAATTATATGGTGAGGCCGGAAATTTATATGTATTTTGGGACGTTTATGTGTAATTTATTTTGCAAGCCAATGATTGTAATAAGGCCATGTATTTAGGCCATTTATTTATGCATTTACAAGTTTTTATTAAGTTTAGGTGATATTCTATCATTACCGAAAAGAATGGGTCTCTAGATGTAATTAAATTAAATTTGGGGCTTAGAATAATAAGGCCGAAAATTAGAGGTAAAAAGGAGTTAAAATAAAGTTTATAAGATTTTATAAAGTTTTGGGGTTAAATGGTAATTTTTGAAAATTGGGTACAAACCGTGAATAAAGGAAATTAATGGTCAAGGAAATATTAAGGTGGTCAACATTGACCATATGCTAGGTTTTGACCAAAATAATAAGTTAGATAACTTATTTAAGGTTTTTAATAAGTTATGTTATTAACGGTAATATTTTTATAACATATGTGGTAAATATGTTATTACCGAAATTAAGGGTGTACAATGGTATTTTAAACACCCATGGGAAATATTTGGAATTTATTTGGTGGATTTTTGGAATTAAAATGAACTATATATGTAATACCTAGTTATTATGTCATTATGCACTTCGAGAACTAGATGGTGGAATGGTAAATACCAAGAGTTATGGGTTAATAAGGATATTATAACCCTTTGGTGGAATTTGGAGACTTTTAGAATTGTATAAGAGTATTTAATAGATATGCGTATAATATATGGTTTAATGATATTATAAAACTATATGTTATAAATAGGGCCAAATGGCAATTATAAAACAGCACAAGGGCTGTTCGGAATTTACAAAAAATAACCATAGGTTATGCTCTTTTTAATAAGTTAAAATGTTATATTAAATGGAATATAAACATGGTATGATTTAAGGGGTGATTTTGTAAATTAAGGAAACTATGGTTTATGGAAAAGAATAAGATTTTCTTATGGTGCCTAAGAGACAATAATAAATAGTTTGTATAAAAACTATAGGTTATAAGTTAAGGGAAATAAAAATATCATATCAAATGAATTAGAATATGGTATAACATTACATAATGTTATGTGGTCAAACGGAATTTAAATAAAGTTAAGGGCTATACCGAGTTAATAAGAGTTGGAAAATGAATTTTAGACTAAGGTCTATAATGTTATAAATGTTATAACAATTATATGGTTTAGATGGAATTAATATAAGGAAGGGTACTCACATAAAATAATGTGTGACAAACTATAAATGAATGGGATTTATAAACTAAGGTATTTATGGAATAAACCTTAGGAGTTGTAAATGTACAACATAAAATGTTACATAATATTAGGATAACAATCTTAATATAAGCTGTACGATACAATACAACTAATGGGAATAATCATCTAACATAAGATGATAAAATGTAACATATGATATAAGAGTTTATTAAACTCATGGGAATTACCTACGTGGTAAATATATACATACACAGGATAATGTATATAAGGTGGATATATTTTGGTTGGAAACCATATGATTTAATGGTGGTGGTTATTTAAAAAAATATATAGTCATATGAACTATAAATTATGAGTTTTGGATACAATACAAAAAATAATAATATACTACAATCATGCATGAATACATGCAACTATAGAATATGTACCTAAGCTGGATGGTGGACAAGATTAAAAAGAAATACAATGAATTAAACTTAACAGTTGAAATGTTATGACGTACGCGTTTAAGTAACAGAACCGACTGTTTTAGAGAAACCCGTAACGAACAACTGTAGAAAACAGGGGTGGATTGTCGGGGTTACTTATTATTCGGAAATACCGGATGTAGTTAGTCATGGAGACTGACTTATAGTTTATTACCGTTTAGATTGTACTTCTGACAAGACGCTCGACGAGCTAGCGGACTACACGGAGCATAGGATCTTGCTGATTCATACTCCACCGTAATACAATCAGGGTGAACGGTATGTAAAGGGGTTTGATCCGAGTTGTCCTAAGGTTGCTCCTTGGGCTTGGATTTGGTTGATATAACTTGTATGTTGTTGTGTGATCTGTGATAAGATTGTTTGTCTGAATGTGATAATTAATATGCATGAACTGTATATTTATAGCTGCTTCATTTACTGTTGTTGAGTTAACAGTATTGGTTCGTATATATGAACCTATATATATAAAACGAACTAGCGGCTATGGTGCTATCTTATATGAAAATAAGGAACGTAAGTAAAACGTTGTAGCACTATGATAATCTATACATATTATCTAAGACTTTTATACGGAGCATTGGCCTTTCTATACGCCGCTCTCGTATCTAACACTGGATCCTGAGTTTACAGACTCCGGATTGGACTAATGACCTTAGTCTGCTGTGTTAGAAAATTTTGTAATGCGATGCGATGGTATAATTAATTAATTAATGGAATGGAAGTAAATCCAAGAGGATGTGGCTCTTGGTGCGCGCTGTGATCACACAAAACGATACCAGGATGTCCGCGTACGGGTCCGTAAGTATCAAGAAAATTTCCCGTGAGCTAGAATGGCTCGTTGGTCGGAGACTCTACCGTTGGAGGGCTACTGCCGTGGGTGACCCGCCATAATATATGGGTAACTAGAGACATGTCGTTTTAACGAGACATTGTCACTAGGTATAACTGAAACAAACAATTGAGACTTATACAGTGGCGAACAATACCATGGACGAGACTTAATACTTTTATTATTCTCGTTGTTTCGGTTTGTTGTTCATTGGTTACACTTGTAGTTATTTTATGTGGTTGATGGTTGGATGGAGCCTACAAGGCTAAGGTAAATCAAATATGAAACTGTGCGCTACGGCGAATGTACATTGTACATTATATTGTTATTACTCGATACGTTCGATATATAAATGTGTATGGAATATTAAACGAATGTTTGGATTTGGATGGATGTTGAATGTTTATGGATTTGGATGGATGGATAAATTTATTATGCATGTTTACTACAGTATTGAATATAACTGTAAAATGTAAAGCATGAAACCGATCTAATATTAAGATGGTTAAAATGACAAGTGACCATTAGGGTCCAGGCCCGGCATACTCAGCGTCTATCGCTGATACTACACCATTTCAGGTTGTTGATCATTGTCGGAGCTGAAGAGCAGGAACAGGGTAATTGGAGATGTTGTATAGAAATGAAGGGTGTATGGTCTTATGGTAAGGTTATGTATTTTTCAGGATTGGGTAGACGCTCACTTGTCGATGTTTATGATTTATGGATTTAGTGTGGTGTATAGGAATTTCTCGTTATCACTGCGGTTAGCAGTTTGTTCATTTTGGAAGTTGGATGTAGTTTGGCTACGTTGCTCGCATGGGCGAGTAATGGCCGGTGACACCCATGTGAGTTTTGTAATTGTTATTTATTTTTCCGCTGCGAGACGTTTTATTTATTGCTACGTGAGGGATTATATCGTGATTATGGAGAGGGGTGTTACAAAAGTGGTATCAGAGCGGAGTACCGCTCTGATGACGAGATAATAGGTTAAGACAGTGAGCTTAGGACTTGGGAAATTATGGGAAACATTTGGGAAGTACGGGACAATTCGTCTTAGAAAGATACTGTGTCTAGTAACGCAAATTGCGTGACAGGTTAGCCTTAAGGCAACTTGATATCTATTGGTTGTGTACGGTAATTTACCGAGTATTTATGTGACATACTGTACTACAGATGTCTGGTGGAACTAGAGGGTGTGGTATTGGAAGAGGTGGAGGTGGTGACCCCGGCATTGCAGGAGTTGCTGAGACGGTTGCAGCCGTTCTTGCACAGCTGGGTACTTAGATAGGAGGAGCACCAGCCCACCCGCCACAGCCCAGGGAAACGAACTGGCTGAAGTCAGTTACAAAGACCCGACCACCTACATATTCTGGGGAACCAGACCCCGTAGCTTTGAAACGTTACATCGTTGAACATGAGAAGGCCTATGAAGCTTTACAAGTACCGGACGACAAGAAGGTCGCCATTGCTGCTTTCCATCTGAAGGATGCAGCCAGCACTTGGTGGAGGTTGGTCAAGGACCATCACCTGGCTACGCCCGACTTTTCGTGGGCTTCCTTTGTCGAGTTGCTGAGAGGGAAGTACTACCCAGCACATCTCAAACAGAAGAAGCGCCTGGAGTCCGAGACACCGACCCAAGGAGGTCTGACCGTGGATGAGTATTACGCTCGATTCATTGGTCTACTGGACTTCATCCCCGGTGTGGACTACTGAGAGACTGTGGAAGTCGAGAAGTTCCGGGGAGGACTATTGTTTCGCATCCAGATGGCGATGGGTGCTACCCTCTACACTACCATCCAGGTGCTAACATGAAAGCCATAAAATTCTTTACTTACTACATTACCAATTAACTTAGTGAGAACCTACCAAGGAGATTCCAGGAGTGTTATGAGGCTGCCTCGAGGACGGAGCTAATGCTCCAGACTCGGGAAGAGACTCTCGGGGCCAAGAAAAGGAAGAACCCTGAGGGAGAGTCTGAGGGTGGAGGAGCGTCTTCAGGCGATAGCCAGAAAAAGGGAAAGTAAGGACTTATCCCACTCTAAATTGTTTACCATACTAAATATCTTATAAATACTGACCCGAAACATTTAAACAGTAAGTTTTTCCAAAAGAAAGGGCAACAAGGTCACCAGGGAACATAGGGAAAAGAGCCCGTCCTTCAGTTGACCGGCCCAGCTATAGATGCTAAGCCTCTAAGATCTGCACCTCCTAAGGGCGAGAACACCTACCTCCTAAATTAAACTGTGACCTTAACTTTTATATCATTAGATATTGACTTAAACTTAAATACAATCATCAGGCACTGGACAGCCCCAGCGCCATCTTTACTATAAGCGTTGTGGAAAGGACCATCCAGGGGTCGACTGCGAAGGCCGCAAAGTCGAGTGTCGGTGCTGCCACAAAGAGGGCCATAGGGAATTCGAATGCTGGATGAATCCAGAGAGCTGTAATTATAGGTCACCAAAGAATACTCAGAAGACCTCAGCTGGAGGATCTGGAGTACCACGAGGCGGTCAGGATGGCCAGATGTCTACTGATGCTGGAGCCCTGAAGGGCAAGGAGTAGATAGGGCATGAGTCCCCTAACTCCATGAGACCGCTGGTGGAAGACTATGTTTACTTACTATGTTGTGTGTTTACTTTGGATGTTAGAAGGAGCTATGTTATGTGAATGTAGGAGTGTGTCATTGACCACTCGCCTTTTGTGCAAGACTTTGGGATTAGTTGTGTGTACTCAGTACCAAAAACCTTGGGAACCTTGACGGATTAAAATATATGAACAGGATGTTAATGCTTACATTATCATGTAGCCCATACTCAACGACATAGAGTCAATGAGTCCGGAGATTACTGAACCAGAATTTCCACCTGCATGGCGCACTTGCTATTGCAAGCGCTATGACAAGTAAACCACTGAAATTTCCATCTGCCTTGCGCACTTGCTAGAGCAAGTGCAGCAACAGCAACGGCAACAGTAACAGCAACTGCAAATGCAACTGCAACAACTACTACTTTTAAGTCTTTTATTATATGTATACCAAAAAAAAAAGATGTTTTCAAACGTTTTCATACAAACCCTAAGATTAGAAACCTATGCAACTTTGGAAGGACCGTTAGTTCAACCACAGCAACTGGGAAATTATACAACCACTGTGATTGTAAACCACACCAGTTTAAATTGTTTAGGAATTTTCAGACATGGCTTATTAGCCAAATACCGGCAGTGTATACCCGCATTTAATGCTAATCACTACCAGTGCTAAATGTTTAGTCCTCATGGACAAGCTTACCCTTTGTAGATGCACCACCGTCAGTGAGGATGGTTGGGAAGTGAAGAGCCAAGTTGCTCAAGCTATTATGCAATCTGCAATACATCCAATTACATGGATGAGGGGACGAATATGAACTATGGATGAGATATGATAAAAAAACAGGGAGGAAAAAAAAGGAAAATGTGTTGTACTCAACGAGATCAAAAAAAGGAGAAACAAGTTTGCTAATATAGCACGGATTTTACTTACACCGAGTTGAATAATACCAGTCTATGGCACAAATTACCATGGATGCCACAAAGGCAATAGCACTTATTACAGATAACTGATAACATGAACTATTACACAAAAAAAACAAGCAAAGAGAAGACAAACAAAAAAAAAGAGAGAAGAAGGAAGAAAAAGAAGAAGAACAAAAAAAAAGGGATATCCATCAAAGGGAGATTGACAACAGAATACTTCACAATAACCGGGTGACAGACATTACCAGTTTACTAAACGAGACATGGGAGGACCGCACTCCGTTAGGAGCATGTGGGCCTGACAGACTTATTTATGAGTTAGTCGGGTAAGTAGTAATGTATCAGTACGGTACCCCATGCAAGTAGACAAGTAGTGTTAGGAACACGAGAAGTAGTCAACTCCATTCTACGGACAGTAAGACATATTACCTCGAAGATGGACGAGAAGAGCCGTAGTAAACCAACGGGCTAAAAAAAAAGAGAGAGAGAACCTTCAACAGAGAACAGTAGACAGTATACAGAGAAGACAGGGAAACAGTTCAAGGACAGGAACCCAAAAAAAAAAAAAGAAGAAACAAGAAAACCCATTATGGATGAATAATATGTAGAATCCTCATAAGGATCGAGTAAATTCTTGCAATCCAGAGGAAATCTACCAGATGATATGGACATAAACGCGTGAATACGCGAGGAGAAAAGATAAAGCTATATGATAGCAGATACCTTGCTTAAGGAACAGTGGATTTGGAATGTACCACTCACAGGATAATTCGCACATCTTATCTGTTTGACTCATTGGATATTGGCTGTTGAGCGTTTACGCCTCTGCACTCTGTATGACTGAGTGTTTTGGTATTGCACTCGCGCAGTTATTAACCTAGTGGAAATGCAGAAAGATAAAGTGGATATCAACACGAGTGTGTTAAAAAAAAAGAGAACTACAACAGTGTGTTACTCCGGAACAAAACCACCAGGAGACATGGATGACAAACATCATCTTTGTGGACATATAGGCTGGTACGTCTTAATATTACAAAGACAAGTGCAAAGAGCACGAAGTACTAACAGTAGCCAATGTCATATTACATTTCAAGCTGAATATCAGTGAGAGAAGACACACGCATGTATGCTAGTGATCCAACGAGTGGATTCACAGCAACGGAAAAAAAAGAGGCAAATTGAGCCTATGTTCATGGGTCTGCACCTCATACGGAGCGAGTGGGCCCATAAGCATGAACTTGGGAGAGAGCACAAATAGAGCAGTGCCTCACCTTTATGTATTAGGGAGCCCTGAAGGGCTAGAGTCATACCCGTCTCTTCGATATGAGGATAATTCACGAGTTGGTGAACTCTTTGAGAGCCAAGTATCCAGCGCTCCTTATTGAGCGGCTGTTGTATACTTGTGGGGTACGGGGGCGTAACCCTTTTTAAGGGGGGTAGAGCCTCTTGGCTGTGCACATGTGTGCACTAAATTTTGTTGTTTTCGTATGCATTGCATACAAAGAATTGGTGGTGTGCGGGGCACACGAGGTTTGTTTGTTTAGTATGCTTGGCATACAGTGAATTGTTTCGTTACGCGGGTCGTGCGTTGTTTGGTTTATTTGATGTGTGATGTGCACTTGTATGTATGTATCTCACGAGATACTTGTTCGAATGTTGTATGTACACCATGTGTGTAACACTTTTCTTATGCTCTTTGTAATATGTATTCATATTGCTTTATAGAATGATTACATATGGTATCGCCTAGATACGAAATGAATCATTAGATATGGAATGTGGAACAATGGAATGTTATGGACACCTCAGGGAGGTTGTCAGGGTTGGTAGAACTGATAGGAAATGATGGTGCTGATGGATCACCTATATCCATATATGATTGAACTAACGCCACAATGTGATGGCTGTGTGCTGTATAAGCGCAATACGGTGTGTGTAAATGATATATCACATAGATATACACCATGAGAACAATGGGTAGTTATACATTTATATATACTTACCTATTTGATTAAGAGACTTCGGGACGAAGTCTTTTTAAGGGGGGTAGACTGAAATACCCCAAACTTATTAAACATGGATTAAATATTTAATTACATTAATTAAGGCCTGAACATGCCTTATAAGTCAACTGAGAACAACAGTGGTCAACATAAAACAAGATGTTGCACCCTTTGACTGTTAAGGGTAAATAAATACCCAAATGAACTTCTTAGGACCTAAAAATTTGTCCTAAGTCTATTAACATAATATTAAACATATTATAACCGTTGGACAACACTCCAACACAAAGAACAAGCACTTACATGCTTCAAGGTCAAATAGAGCAAAAAGGTGCTCTAAGAAACCTTAAAAATCTAATGACCTCTAAATGATATAAAATTGGATACCATGATCAAATATCATGTAAGGGAAACAACAAGACCGTTGTCAAAGAAAACCAAGCTCATAAACACCTTGCGACACAAAATGTGCACTAAAACTCCTTAAAGCACGTTTTTGTGTAATCGCCTTCTAAATTGGTTTTAAATGAGCTAAAAGGTTATAAATACCTTTAAATATGATAAAATATCATATTATATGGTATTAGGAATTTAATTCCAGAAATTTACGAATTTTTACAAATTTAATATTAAAATATTAATAAAACCCTAAAGTGGGGCCCGTTTGGGTCAACATTGACTAAGTTGGTCAATGTTGACCATTGACCACGAAATGGACTACATAAAATCAGATAATTAAGTCTCTTAACAGACCAAGAGACAAGAGACATGTGACAATTAAATATAAGCTCTTACTTTTACATAAAATAATAAGAAAAAGAATACTTTACCTAATAAAACAAAAACAAATTGTCTACACTCACCTTACCCAAGTGAGCCAGCGATTTTTGGAGCCTCTTCCCCCTTGTATTTCGTGGCTCCCAAGCAGTACAAGACAAGGCAAGATGAGTCACCTTTCACTTTTGCTAAAAGTCACATTATTATCTCATTTTTTATTCAAATTTGAATCAATCAAGCCCTACCTTCTCCAATCATACACGCCTGCCCCATCTTCTTGTCTCCATCGATTTTTCTTCAATTATTCAACACCAATCAATTGGTGATGAGTCATCAAGTCACTTAAAACATAAAAAATGCAAAAAATGTGTTTTAAGGCAAAACTAGGTCATTTCTCTCATTAGCTCCATTCCAACCGTGGAGCTCACTTCCAAACTCTCCCTTTGGCTCCTCTCCACCGTAGGTAAGAGTTCCAAGCACCATTGATGAGGTTTCAAGCTCTAGGTAAGCTCTTAAGGCATAAAAATGCCCATTTTCTTCATCTTTCCTTCCTTTTTCGATTGATCTACACTCCAACCTCTTCTATACATCTATGTAGAGTGATTTGGAGGTTAAAGGAAGGTTCAATCTCGTTCATAACCAGATCTAAGGAGGAAAGTTCAAGTCTTGACCATTTAAGGTAAAAATGTGCTTTAAGCTCATAACTTTTGATTCCCTTCAAGTTCGGCTGTGAAACTTTTCTCCTAGCCTTATTTTCTTCTCCTTTTCATGTGGAATCAGTTGGTTAGCCATTTGGAGCAAGGGTGGCCGAGATCCAAAGGAAATACCCTATTTTAAGGCATTTTTCGAAGGTAAAACCTAATAACAAGGTAGTTTGTTGAGATCTAGCTATTTCCTATGTCAATATGGTGGATCTAACACCTTGTGGTGTTTTTGATTCAGGCTGAAACCATCTTGAACTCTCCTTGCATTCTTAAGGTGATTTTTGCCTTAAATCTTACATTAAATTACTTCTTATGGTTAGATCTTGCTTGGAGACTAACTAGGCCTTGTTCTCTGTTTGAAAACATGTAAAACAAGCTGGGAGAATTTCTACTTAAGGTGGCCGAACCAAACAAGGTTCTATCTAGGTTAAATCAAGGTATAAATTACTTAAAACCTTAACTTGTTACATTAATACAAGTTTAAGCTATTCCTAATTAATTGCCATGAGTGAAGAGGTGAAATATGGTCTTGTTTGACCTTAAAATGTGTAAGGATGGTTTAACAAATTTTATAACTAATTAAACAAGAAATGTCAAATTTAAGACATTATGTGGAAGTTTGGTAAATAAATGAAAATTATATGGTGAGGCCGAAAATTATATGTATTTTGGGACATTTATGTGTAATTTATTTTGCAAGCCAATGATTGTAATAAGGCCATGTATTTTAGGCCATTTTTTATGCATTTACAAGTTTTTATTTAAGTTTAGGTGATATTCTATCATTACCGAAAAGAAGTGGGTCTTAGATGTAATTAAATTAAATTTGGGGGCTTTAGAAAATAAGGCCGAAAATTAGAGGTAAAAAGGAGTTAAAATAAAGTTTATAAGATTTTATAAAGTTTTGGGGTTAAATGGTAATTTTTGAAAAGTATGGGTACAAACCGTGAATAAAGGAAATTAATGGTCAAGGAAATATTAAGGTGGTCAACATTGACCATATGCTAGGTTTTGACCAAAATAAATAAGTTAGATAACTTATTTAAGGTTTTATAATAAGTTATGTATTTAACGGTAATATTTTTATAACATATGTGGTAAATATGTTATTACCGAAAATTAAGGGTGTACAATGGTATTTTAAACACCCATGGGCTATTAGGAATTTTTAGGAATTTATTTGGTGGATTTTGGAATTAAAATGAACTATATATGTAAATACATAGTTATTATGTCATTATGACACTTTCGAGAAATATAGATGGTGGAATGGTAAATACCAAGAGTATATGGGTTATAAGGATATTTATAACCCTTTGGTGGAATTTGGAGACTTTTAGAATTGTATAAGAGTATTTAATAAGATATGCGTATAATATATGGTTTAATGATATTATAAAACTATATGTTATAAATAGGGCCAAATGGCAATTATAAAAACAGCAAGGGCTGTTCGGAATTTACAAAAAATAACCATAGGTTATGCTCTTTTATAAGTTAGAAATGTTATATTAAATGGAATATATAACATGGTATGATTTAAGGGGTGATTTTGTAAATTAAGGAAACTATGGTTTATGGAAAAGAATAAGATTTTCTTATGGTGCCTAAGAGACAATAATAAATAGTTTTGTATAAAAACTATAGGTTATAAGTTAAGGGAAATAAAAATATCATATTAAATGATATTAGAATATGGTATAACATTACATAATGTTATGTGGTCAAACGGAATTTAAATAAAGTTAAGGGCTATACCGAGTTAATAAGAGTTGGAAAATGAATTTTAGACTAAGGTCTATAATGTTATACAATTATATGGTTTAGATGGAATTAATATAAGGAAGGGTACTCACATAAAATAATGTGACAAACTATAAATGAATGGGATTTATAAACTAAGGTATTTATGGAATAAACCTTAGGAGTTGTAATGTACAACATAAAATGTTACATAATATTAGGATAACAATCTTAATATAAGTTGTACAATACAATACAACTAATGGGAATAATCATCTAACATAAGATGATAAAATGTAACATATGATATAAGAGTTTATTAAACTCATGGGAATTACCTACGTGGTAAATATATACATACACAAGGATAATGTATATAAGGTGGATATATCTTTTGGTTGGAAACCATATGATTTAATGGTGGTGGTTATTTAAAAAAATATATAGTCATATGAACTATAAGTTATGAGTTTTGGATACAATACAAAAAATAATAATATACTACAATCATGCATGAATACATGCAACTATAGAATATGTACCTAAGCTGGATGGTGGACAAGATTAAAAAGAAATACAACGAATTTAACTTAACAGTTGAAATGTTATGACGTATGCGTTTAAGTAACAGAACCGGTTGTTTTAGAGAAACCCGTAACGAACAACTGTAGAAAACAGGGGTGGATTGTCGGGGTTACTTATTATTCGGAAATACCGGATGTAGTTAGTCATGGAGACTGACTTATAGTTTATTACCGTTTAGATTGTACTTCTGACAAGACGCTCGACGAGCTAGCGGACTACACGGAGCATAGGATCTTGCTGATTCATACTCCACCGTAATACAATTAGGGTGAACGGTATGTAAAGGGGTTTGATCCGAGTTGTCCTAAGGTTGCTCCTTGGGCTCGGATTTGGTTGATATAACTTGTATGTTGTTGTGTGATCTGTGATAAGATTGTTTGTCTGAATGTGATAATTAATATGCATGAACTGTATATTATAGCTGCTTATCATTTACTGTTGTTGAGTTAACAGTATTGGTTCGTATATATGAACCTATATATATAAAACGAACTAGCGGCTATGGTGCTATCTTATATGAAATATAAGGAACGTAAGTAAAACGTTGTAGCACTATGATAATAACATATACATATTATCTAAGACTTTTATACGGAGCATTGGCCTTTCTATACGCCGCTCTCGTATCTAACACTGGATCCTGAGTTTACAGACTCCGGATTGGACTAATGACCTTAGTCTGCTGTGTTAGAAAATTTGGTAATGCGATGCGATGGTATAATTAATTAATTAATGGAATGGAAGTAAAGCCAAGAGGATGTGACGGGACGCATATTGTCACGGGACAATATAAGGTAGTTGACAACAGAATACTTCACCTAGGCGTGTGACGGACACTACGAGTGTACCAACTGAAATGTGGGACGACCGCACTCCATCAGGAGCTTGTGGGCCTGACAGACCTACTTATGGGTTAGTTGGGTAAGTAGTAATGTATCAGTAGGGTACCCCACATATGTATACAAGTAGAGTCCGGAACACGGGAAGTAGCCGACTCCGTACTACGGTCAGCAGTATAAGACAAACAAGAGCTAAGGATTACCATGAATGGTTGAAGTAAAGGAAAAAGTCAAGTTAATGAGACTAAAAGAATTAGTGAATTCCTTTCAGGGAAATGTTTAAGAGTCAGGGAATACGAAGTGCACTAACTGTTGTGTAAAGACATAGCATATGTCTTAAGGATCCCAGGGATAAACATGTTAGCTGGAACGGTGACCCAGCCTGTCCATGGCTAAGCAGATGCCTGATGTGGACACATTAATGTGCAATGAGCGGGATGAAACTCCCAGAATGAGTACCCACACCACCAGGAAATGTTGATCTTCACAGGAGGAGATAATAAGCCAGTTAAGAACGCAAACGGCGTGGCTAACGGAATGTACCAATAAGTGTGAACCAGATGTAAAGGCATAACTTAGCAACACCCAGGAGCGATCCTTGAAGGGTGTTTGCATCAACGATAATTGAACAAGATAACGTGATAGAAACACGAGGGTTGAAACTAACACCCAGTTTAGACATAAGTTGTCAGGAGGTGGACTGACAAACCTAAGGGGCATCCCATGAAAGGAAACGGAATGTAACGACCTTGTCATGGAGCTCAATATAATATCCAAACTATGTAATGTTGTATAGAGAAGTACATGTGTGTGGACAGCCTATAATGAGCGCAGCTCAAGGCAGTAAGGCTTATAAGCCACAAATAAAATGTGTTATGTAAATTTGAGTTAATTGTAGAAGTTTATGTTATATAAGTGAATAGAGTGGAGAATGAACCACTGCACTAAGAGTGGGGATGCCTCTCGATGCTGTGAAACTGCTGGAGCGGTAGTTTGTGAACCAAGCTCAAGAAATATGTTAAGGATGGACAATATTATTATTATTTGAGAGCAGTTAGTTTAGTAGTATGTGTGCATAAAGTGAAGCACCGAGCTGAATAATGTCGGCTTATTGATCAATGCTCAAGGAGCATACAGTAGTCATCCAAATAAAGGACGAACCATAATACGAATGATGTGAGTATATGTGTGAAAGTTAATGTGGCAGTAAATACGATATAAGCTGATGTTATACAAGGAGTAAGAACACGGTGCGCCGCAAGCGACCGTTGTATAAGTATTGTTAAATCATAATGTGGCAGATAAGACCAGTTATGCGTTAAACTTAGTAGAGATGCAAGATGAGCGATGTTAAACCGACTGGGCAATAAGCCAGTGGTAGGTACTATGTGATGAGGAACTCAGTGTGAATTCCATGGCGAATCGCATAAGGGATTTACTGCCAAGAGTTTACGCCTCTGCACTCTGTATGACTGAGTGTTTTGGTATTGCACTTGCGCAGTAATGATCGAGTGGGATAGCTAGGAATAGGAAACATGTTAATTGTGGAGCAATAATGTTATAATGGCCGATGCATAGGAAATGCAAGGCCGCACCAATAAAAAAGTACTTGTACAAAACCAAAAGTGGAGACACGATTAACAGTAAGTGACTACAGTATCACTAACTGACAAATAGGTATGGAATATACCCCAAATGTTGTAAACAGCTGAGAGAGCACTACACACTAGGTAGTAGCTCAATCTCAACCGACAGTAAGTCGGAAGGGAACAAGTCAATCATTGTGAAATACATAGCTGTATACAGAGTAAATTGTTATGGAAGTGGATAGAAAGTTTATAACTCACCGAATTCGCTAACAGTAAGAGATACCACGTGTCGGTTAGGAAACCATTGTTACCAAGATGAAGGTGACAATTGGGGATGTACAATACGGTAGGAATAAAAAATGGGGAAATTAAGCTCTACAGTTATTAGAGTTTCGCAGCAGAAACTAGTGAGCCAGTGATTCAAGTGTTGAATGTGAATGGTGAACATAAGTGAATGGCTAATTATTAATGCCTAGAAGCCTCACAACCCAGAACCGAAACCAGTTAAGAGTTTAAACAAACTCCAATGAGAATTCCTGGTGAAATACCCGGGAATTTGAGGTTAGGAGTACGATAATATATAGTCAGAATAATAAGTCCGAATTAGTAATATAGTGGCCCAGGGAAACTAACGATACTCCTATATTAATTTATTTCCTCACTTTCCTCTCCACATTTAATTTAAATACATAGAGTTCTAATTCAAATTGACTTTCTCTTTGTACTTAATTAATTTCTAGAATTCAAATCTGAGTTTACTTCCTATTAGTAATTATCTCTGATTATAGAGTTCAAATCCCATTTGACTTCTTCAAATTAATTTATATATATTTTGTTATTAGTATTCTAGAACTCTCTCTAACGCAATTATAATTCCTTTGCTAGTATTATTACTTTACTTTATTTAATTTATTTCAATCTCCTTCCTACTTCCAAGTAAATGTTTATTAATTATCTTCCTAGATTTTCTATTCCATCCTTATCTTGTTACAACGATCTACTTTCTCAACAATATTCAAACTAGGAAACTATTCTGAATTTCTAAAAGAATGTTGTTAGAGATTTTATTTTCCTTCCTGATGTTCCTCAACGCTATGTTGTTGTATAGGTTTCCTAAAAACAAATTACAATGTTAAGTATTTATTTTGATTTCCTTTTCTGAGTTATTTGTATTTCGTATTTATTTAACTCTTTTGTTTTAAGATAGTAATCATTAACTTGTTTAACAATATCGATTTCCCTTATTCCTATAATTTACTTATTTATATAACACCTTCCCCACTACGGTCTACCTTCATCACGACGCTTCTACGCTTCTGCTCTACCAAAAACTTATTCACGTATCTTCTTCCTTGAGTTCTTATAATTCGCGTTCTCAATTCTACCTTCGGTTCTTCACTCTACCCTTGCTGGATCGTTTCCCTTGGTGCCAATTAGGAGCTTTGTTGGGTAATGTATTCTACTTAGTTACTTAGTTATCTATTCATGGCTTGACGAATTCTGATTGTTAATTTTGGTTACCTAGACGTCGATATCGTTGACGAGTGCTATCAATAGTCCGGAGCAGTTGGGTTCTTGAGGGATTTGGTTGTTCCAGGTAAATTCTATGCTCAATGGTTTTGATTGTGGTTTTGCGAAATATTGGAAAAGGGTTCGTTGTGTTTTATCTCGGTTTGGTTTGGAGATTTGGGATTATTCCCCACGTTTTGGAATTGAGGAATTGGATTGAGATTGTGGTGTTCAATTGTGGTTTTGGGAGTCTTTCACAGGTTGTATTCTGTTGTTTGGGAGCCCATAGGTGCTCCCCATTATTGATATTATTTGCGCTGCACACATTGTTGCAGTTAAGCTCTATGATCTACTCTATGTTACTGCTGTTTCATAGGGGGTGTGCACACTTAAGGACTTAGGGTGAGGTGGTTGTTTGACGGTCCCATAGGTGACTGTCCTGGAATTGTTGTTTGGGGTCCCACAGGTGACCCCGTGTTCGGAATTGTGGTTATTACTCCCTGTTGAAAGCTCCCTACTGCAGTTCGGTATTGTATGTTTTTCTGGAAATTCACTAACTATTCAGTAAACCCTCTCATCTGTTTGTTAAAGGCAATGGTGTTCTAAAATGTATTTTACAGCTTGAGGTGGAATTTACTCAGTTTTTCTGATTTGTGCGATCCTTTCTGTGTTTTGTCTATGTTTTATGATCGCAGGTATGGATGACTAGCTGAGGGGATCGGGACCGCGAATCACATAGTTTAGGACCACGTAATAATAAGGCGATATCTTGAATTTCAATGTTTTGAGATGTTGTTATGTTCTCAAGGTTTTTATACATTAACGTTATTTTGCTTCCGCGTAATTTGAAAGTTAACTTTGGTTTTAATGTTGTTTAGTTCATCAGCCTGAGCACCCATGGGTATTGGGTGTGGCGGTAATGCCCTGGATATTTTGAGATCCGCTGCTATATTGAAGGTTATGTGCATTTGAGTTTTGGTTAACTAAGTTAATTGCTCTTTGAATCAGTTTTATCAAGTTTATGGTTGTATTGAGTTTTATTAATGACTTCTTCTGCTCGAGAGATTCTCTGTTGTATTTATGTTTTGCATAAGTATTTCTAACGGTTTTTGGGTTCTATTTCTGTATTTAAAACTGCACTTAAGGACCTGTCCGAACGTCCGTCCGGACATCAATGTTCGGACAGGCCCCGAATGTTTCAAGTGTTTTCTTCGTTTGGCTGTGTCCGAACTTAAGTTCGGACATCATGCGAGGACGGGTTCGGATTGCAAGTCTCGACCTATGTCCGAACTTGCAAGTCCGGACCAATGTTCGGACCACGTAAGGATTTTTTTTTCCGGAGTTTTAAAAGTTCGACTTGTGTCCGAACTTCAAGTCCGGACACAAGTTCGGACATTTGGTTTTCCGCAGTCTATTTCTCTTCGGCTTGTGTCCGAACTTGCCATGTCCGGACACAAGTTCGGACCAACTTTGTTTTGCTCCTCTAGGACTCGTTTGGAGTCCGTTTTTAATGCCGTTTGCGCCGTTAGATTTGTATTTTCATAAGCTATGTTTTGAGGTAAAATCCAGGGTGTTACAAGGTGGTATCAGAGCTTTGTTTTCGAAATAAGATAAAACTTGAGTAACCGGATTAAAATTTGGGGGACAAGCCGTTTGGGGAAGTTATGATGGATCACGTGTATGTTGTGAGCTGTTGAGTTATATTGGATACCTTGGTGTGATAATTGAAGGTTATACAGGGATTATTGTGTACTAACCAATTGTTGGAATTGTATCATACTTGTTACATGTATTATTGTTATATCTGTATTATCTACCCGTGGGTTAGGGTAGTGAGATTGTAGTATATTTGGGAAGGGATTGTTATAGGGGATTTAAAAGCCTTGAAATTCTTGACTCATAATCAGGAGTCCACCTTGAGTAGGGTAGACTGGCAGACCGATTGAATTTCCCCTACAACACCAGAAGTAGAAGCGGGAGGACTACCATGGCAGCCAACGACCCAATGAGACAGCTTCAGGAGCTCGCTTTGAACCTGGGCCAGATTGTGCAACGCCAAGCCCAGCGAGACAATGTGCCAGAAGACTACACGAAGAGAATTGCCCACTTGAAGCCAACTGCATTCAAGGGGGAGGAGGACCCAGTACTGCTGGAGGATTGGCTGCGTGAGTTTGACAAGATCTTCGAGGCGGTCAACTGCCCTGCTAATAGAAGAGTCAACGCCGCTGTGTACTACTTCAAGAGCGAGGCGGACATCTGGTGGTCTGCCAACAAGGATGCTCTTTTGGCGGGACCTGACTTTGGATGGGAGGCACTGAAGGAGGCCATGCGAAGGCGATTCTACCCTGAGCATGTCCGGATGCAGAAATACCTGGAGTTCTCGGAGCTCAAACAGCAGGCCCGGAGTGTGAAGGAGTACCACTCCAAGTTCCTAGAGCTGGCAAGGTTCGCGCCGACGATGGTCCCTGATGAGGCGTCGAAGGTGCAGAGATTTGTGGGAGGACTCAACTGGAGTCTCCAGGAGGCTTTGAGCGTGCTGACGATACCCACCCTCCAGGACGCATATGGAAAGGCTGCTAACCTGTATAGGGTGCAAGAAGAGGAGGGAGGTACAGGCGGTCAGAAAAGGAAGATGGAGGACGGGGAAGAGACTCGGAGTCGAGACGACCGACATCAGAGGCCACACCAGGACAAGAGGTGGAGGCCTAACTCAGGTGATGGGAGGTTCGATGTGAACCAGAGGAATGACCAGAGGCGGAATGATAGGCCCCAGGGGCAGGCCCAGAGAGCAGAGAACGGGCATAGCAGGCACTTCCACTGCAGGAGATGCCACAAGGATCACCCGGGGAAGGACTGTGAAGGGAACCTGGTGGCGTGCTACCGGTGTGGCAGGAAGGGCCACAGAGCTTTTGAGTGCTTCCAGGATCCTCAGGGAGGCATTCAGCAGAGAGGGAATGGCGGAGACCGGACCTACAGACCAGCAGACCCCCAGTCTCGAGGTAGAGACCAGCATCAGGCCCAGAATCAGCGAGGGGATGCTCCCCAGCGTGGCAATGGCGGGGGTGGAAACGGAGGTAACCGAGGTCCAGGGGAGAACCGAGACAGCAGCAGAGCTCCGGGGAGGATTAATGTTATGAGTCGGGCCGAGGCAGAGGCTGAAGCAGAAGTGTTAGCAGGTACCTTTTCTGTTCATGGTACTTCAGCTCGTGTTTTGTTCGATACTGGAGCTTCATATTCTTTCATTTCTGAGAAATTTGCTAAGAAATTGGGGCTAGAAACTTGTAAGACTTCTACCATAGCAGTATCTATACCCTCGGGGCAGGTTATTTCTTGTAATCATGTATTGAGGGATGTGGGGGTAGACATAAAAGGGGAAACTTTTGTAACTGACCTGATCCAGTTCGTCCTCCCCGACTTCGACATTATTTTGGGGATGGACTGGCTAAGCAAGTATAAAGGGAAGATCGACTGTGGAGAGCAGAAGATCATTCTGAGAGGACCAGCGGGCCGAAGAGTCTCCTACAGTAGCGTGGAGAAGAAACCGGGAGTAAAGATAGTCTCAGCCATGTCAATTCTCTCCCAAGTGAAGAAGGGGCAGCAGGCATACCTCTGCCATGTCCAGGATTTGAACCGAGCGCCGAGCCCATTAGAAGAGATTCGGGTGGTGAATGAGTTCCCTGACGTCTTTCCAGATGAGATTCCTGGTATGCCGCCAGACAGGGAGGTGGAGTTCAGCGTCGACCTTGTGCCAGGAGCAGCCCATCTCCAAGGCCCCATACCGTATGGCGCCATCAGAGTTGAAGGAACTGAAAGTCCAATTGGAGGAGTTACTAGAGAAGGGATACATCCGCCCGAGTGTATCGCCATGGGGAGCTCCTGTCTTGTTTGTAAAGAAGAAGGACGGGAGCATGAGGCTGTGCATAGATCCGGGAGCTGAACCAGATCACTGTGAAGAACCGGTATCCCTTGCCCAGAATCGACGACCTCTTCGACCAGCTTCAGGGTGCAGGAGTCTTCTCTAAGATAGACCTGAGGTCGGGATATCACCAGTTACGGGTTGCAGAGAAGGATATCCCGAAGACGGCCTTCAGGACCAGATATGGGCATTTTGAGTTTCTGGTGATGCCCTTTGGTTTGACGAACGCGCCGGCAGTCTTTATGGACCTCATGAACCGGATCTTCAATCCCTATCTAGACCGGTTTGTGGTGGTATTTATAGACGATATCCTCATCTACTCCAGGGATGAGGAAGAGCACGAGGAGCACCTGAGATCAGTCTTACAGATTTTGAGAGAGCAGCAGCTTTACGCCAAGCTAACTAAGTGTGACTTTTGGTTGGACCGAGTGGCATTCCTAGGCCACATCGTCACCAAGGACGGAATCTCAGTGGATCCGGCCAAGATCCAAGCGGTGAAAGAGTGGCCAAAACCGAGCAATCTGACGGAGGTTCGCAGTTTCTTGGGTCTAGCGGGGTACTACAGACGTTTTGTGAAGGATTTCTCAAAGATAGCTAGACCCCTCACAAACCTCATGAAGAAAGTAACCAAGTTTCAGTGGGATGATGACTGTGAGAAGGCGTTTCAGACGTTGAAGGAAAGGTTGACCACAGCCCCAGTGTTGACTTTGCCTTCGGGGACAGACGGATTCGAGGTTTTCAGCGATGCTTCCAAGTATGGCTTGGGGTGTGTCTTGATGCAGCATGGGAAAGTCATAGCCTACGCATCGAGACAGCTGAAGGAGTACGAGACCAGATACCCGACGCACGACCTAGAGCTTGCAGCAGTAGTCTTCGCCCTGAAGATTTGGAGGCACTACTTGTATGGAGTTTCCTGCAAGATCTACACCGACCACAAAAGCCTCAAGTACATCTTCACTCAGAAGGAACTAAATATGAGGCAGAGGAGATGGTTGGAACTGATCAAGGACTATGATTTGGAGATCTTATATCATGAGGGGAAGTCTAACCTAGTGGCCGATGCTCTGAGTAGGAAGAAAAGTCATTCTGTGAATTCGATGTGGGTTCTTCCAGACGAGCTAGTTCGTGACTTTGAGAAGCTGAACTTGGAAGTGATGGAGGCGGGAGGAGTAGAGCGTGAGGTGAGGTTGTACCATATGAGTGTCTCTTCCGACATTTATGGGGAGATACTCAAGGGACAGCCGGGTGATGCGAAGTTGGAGCGCATCAAGGAGAAGATGAAGGAAGGGAAAGCTGAAGGGTTTGAGACCCACAGTGACGGCAGTCTGAGGTTTAGAGGCCGATGGTGTGTACCTCAGGGGTGCGTGGAGGTAAAGGAGAGACTGATGAGGGAGGCTCATAATACTCCCTATTCAGTTCATCCTGGTGGTGATAAGTTGTATAAGGACCTAAAGAAGATGTTTTGGTGGCCTAAGATGAAGAGGGAAGTTGCAGAGTTTGTGTCGAGATGCCTTACCTGCCAGAAGGTCAAATTCGAGCACAAGAGGACGGGAGGTTTATTGCAGCCGTTGGAGGTCCCAAAGTGGAAGTGGGACTCCATTTCCATGGACTTTGTGATGGGTTTACCACCGGCGAAGGGAGGAGTTAATCAGATTTGGGTGATAGTGGACCGACTCACTAAATCTGCACGGTTTATACCCATGAAGAAGACGTGGTCCATGAGCCAGTTGGTGGATGCTTACATCAGAAATGTGGTGAGATATCACGGGGTACCTGAGACCATCATTTCAGACAGAGATTCGAGGTTCTTAGCTCATTTCTGGCAGCAGTTTCAGAAGGCGATGGGCACCAAGTTGAAGTTGAGCACTGCGTTTCACCCAGCCACTGATGGTCAGACAGAGAGAACCATCCAGACCTTGGAGGACATGCTTCGAGCATGTGTGATGGATTTCCAGGGTTCGTGGGCAGATATGCTACATCTGATAGAGTTCTCTTATAACAACAGTTACCACACCAGCATCAAGATGGCTCCTTATGAGGCTTTGTATGGGAGGAAGTGTAGGACACCGCTATGTTGGAGCGACATTAGTGAGACTGTTGTTTTGGGACCTCAGTTGATAGAAGAGACTATGGAGCAAGTCCGGATGATCCAGAGACGAATGAAGGCAGCCCAAGACAGGCAGAAGTCCTATGCCGATCTCAAGCGCAGACGTTGAGTTCGAGGTTGGAGATAGAGTTTTTCTGAAAGTATCGCCCATGAGAGGAGTAACCAGGTTCGGGAAGAAAGGGAAGCTCAGTCCCAAGTTCGTTGGACCCTATGAGATTTTAGAGAGGGTTGGAGAAGTGGCATACCGGCTAGCGCTTCCTTGTGAACTGGAGAAAGTTCACAACGTCTTCCATGTATCCCAGTTGAAGCGGTATGTTCCCGACCCTTTGCATGTGTTGCAGCCAGAGGTCTTGGAGCTGGAGCAGAATCTATCCTATGAGGAGTATCCCATCAAAGTTATGGACACTAAGACCAGGGAGACACGATCGAAGTCCATCCGTATGGTCAAAGTCTTATGGTCTAATCATGGAACCGAAGAGGCTACATGGGAGGTAGAGGAGGAAATGAGGAAGAAATACCCACAGCTTTTCGATCAGGTAACCACTCGAGTCGTATCTAGTTTAGCAACTTCTCGCCTTATGGATGAGTTTTAGCTTCGAGGGCGAAGCTTTCTTTTAAGGGGGATGAGATGAAATACCCGGGAATTTGAGGTTAGGAGTACGATAATATATAGTCAGAATAATAAGTCCGAATTAGTAATATAGTGGCCCAGGGAAACTAACGATACTCCTATATTAATTTATTTCCTCACTTTCCTCTCCACATTTATTTTAAATACATAGAGTTCTAATTCAAATTGACTTTCTCTTTGTACTTAATTAATTTCTAGAATTCAAATCTGAGTTTACTTCCTATTAGTAATTATCTCTGATTATAGAGTTCAAATCCCATTTGACTTCTTCAAATTAATTTAATATATTTTGTTATTAGTATTCTAGAACTCTCTCTAACGCAATTATAATTCCTTGCTAGTATTATTACTTTACTTTATTTAATTTATTTCAATCTCCTTCCTACTTCCAAGTAAATGTTTATTAATTATCTTCCTAGATTTTCTATTCATCCTTATCTTGTTACAACGATCTACTTTCTCAACAATATTCAAACTAGGAAACTATTCTGAATTTCTAAAAGAATGTTGTTAGAGATTTTATTTTCCTTCCTGATGTTCCTCAACGCTATGTTGTTGTATAGGTTTCCTAAAAACAAATTACAATGTTAAGTATTTATTTTGATTTCCTTTTCTGAGTTATTTGTATTTCGTATTTATTTAACTCTTTTGTTTTAAGATAGTAATCATTAACTTGTTTAACAATATCGATTTCCCTTATTCCTATAATTTACTTATTTATATAACACCTTCCCCACTACGGTCTACCTTCATCACACGCTTCTACGCTTCTGCTCTACCAAAAACTTATTCACGTATCTTCTTCCTTGAGTTCTTATAATTCGCGTTCTCAATTCTACCTTCGGCGTTCTTCACTCTACCCTTGCTGGATCGTTTCCCTTGGTGCCAATTAGGAGCTTTGTTGGGTAATGTATTCTACTTAGTTACTTAGTTATCTATTCATGGCTTGACGAATTCTGATTGTTAATTTTGGTTACCTAGACGTCGATATCGTTGACGAGTGCTATCAATAGTCCGGAGCAGTTGGGTTCTTGGGGATTTGGTTGTTCCAGGTAAATTCTATGCTCAATGGTTTTGATTGTGGTTTTGCGAAATATTGGAAAAGGGTTCGTTGTGTTTTATCTCGGTTGTGGTTTGGAGATTTGGGATTATTCCCCACGTTTTGGAATTGAGGAATTGGATTGAGATTGTGGTGTTCAATTGTGGTTTTGGGAGTCTTTCACAGGTTGTATTCTGTTGTTTGGGAGCCCATAGGTGCTCCCCATTATTGATATTATTTGCGCTGCACACATTGTTGCAGCTAAGCTCTATGATCTACTCTATGTTACTGCTGTTTCATAGGGGGTGTGCACACTTAAGGACTTAGGGTGAGGTGGTTGTTTGACGGTCCCATAGGTGACTGTCCTGGTATTGTTGTTTGGGGTCCCATAGGTGACCCCGTGTTCGGAATTGTGGTTATTACTCCCTGTTGAAAGCTCCCTACTGCAGTTCGGTATTGATATGTTTTTCTGGAAAAATTCATTAACTATTCAGTAAACCCTCTCATCTGTTTGTTAAAGGCAATAGTGTTCTAAAATGTATTTTACAGCTTGAGGTGGAATTTACTCAGTTTTTCTGATTTGTGCGATCCTTTCTGTGTTTTGTCTATGTTTTATGATCGCAGGTATGGATGACTAGCTGAGGGGATCGGGACCGCGAATCACATAGTTTAGGACCACGTAATAATAAGGCGATATCTTGAATTTCAATGTTTTGGAGATGTTGTTATGTTCTCAAGGTTTTTATACATTAACGTTATTTTGCTTCCGCGTAATTTGAAAGTTAACTTTGGTTTTAATGTTGTTTAGTTCATCAGCCTGAGCACCCATGGGTATTGGGTGTGGCGGTAATGCCCTGGATATTTTGAGATCCGCTGCTATATTGAAGGTTATGTGCATTTGAGTTTTGGTTAACTAAGTTAATTGCTCTTCGAATCAGTTTTATCAAGTTTGTGGTTGTATTGAGTTTTATTAATGACTTCTTCTGCTCGAGAGATTCTCGTGTTGTATTTATGTTTTGCATAAGTATTTCTAACAGTTTTTGGGTTCTATTTCTGTATTTAAAACTGCACTTAAGGACCTGTCCAAACGTCCGTCCAGACATCAATGTTCGGACAGGCCCCGAATGTTTCAAGTGTTTTCTTCGTTTGGCTGTGTGTGAGCCTCGATTTTAAACCCTATCCTATGTGGATTAAGTTGATTAGGATCTAATCGGGTTTTAGGTCCACTTATAACCTAAGATTAATAACTATGTCATATAACAAAATTATTAAAACCTAGGCTAGCTCACTGGAACCTATTATGAGTCGCCACCTAATTGTAACCTAGATCAAATTAGGAAAGGAGAGTTCGGGTTCGGGGGCTTGATATTCGACTTAATTAGGGTTCAAATTACTTTCATTACCCTTCCTAGGTCGTTTCTCCTCTACTTGGTTTATTTACGGCTTTCTACAAAGTTGTTTTTAACCTAGGTGCGTGCTTCTGTTTTTTTTATTTTTTAACGTTTTTTGGCAGAAAATTTAAGTGGAAATTAAAATTACCTAAACTAGGTTTCGGAGGCAGAATTAGGTCAAATTTTGTTTCCGTCCGTAGCCACGGACCTAATGTCCGAGACCACGGACCCCAGTTAACCTATATGAAAATAAAAGTTGAATTAAACAGAAAACAGAAAATTGTAAAGTCCGGGGCCACGGACAGGCCGTCCGTGGGCCCGGACATTATTAGAAAAACCTAAATTTTTAAAATTTAAAAATCCCGCCGCCGTCCGTGGGCGTCCGGGCTTACGGACAAGGAGTCCGGGACCCCGGACATGACGTCCGTGGGTGCGGACCGCCCTCGGACGACGGCGTTAAGGATGTTCCCGAAGGTGTTTTTGGCTCAAATTTTATGGGTGTGTAGCCTGAAAGATGTACAAGACGTTAGTGATTGAAAGTTTTCAATTTGAGTTTGAATTAAGCACGAAACTTAGTAAATAAGTTATTGGACAGAAGCTTAAACAAACAGCAATACAGAAGCGTACGAAGGTTAGTTTGAGCCCAAAATTTGTCAGAGAGTTAATAAGGTCGTGGGGAATTAGAAAAGTAGAGTTGTAACCTGTTTTACCTTCGAATTCAAGGTGATTCTTCACACCGGGATTCGTTGAGTGCTTCGTTGATGGCAGACCCGAAAGGATTTCGAACCAAGCTTCTGGTTGTTGGTTGTTCTTGTGTTCTTCACGTTTTGGTGGTGTTTTGTGGGGTTTTGATGACTATTGGTGCTTTGGGGATTGGAAAACGTGTTTAGATGGTGATTTCGGGCACTACAAGAAATATAGACTTTTTCAGACGGAATATTCCGTATGTAAAAGTACAAATTCCGTCTCTAATGACAATCACTGACGGAAAATTCCGTAGGAAAATTCCATCTGTAATAAGCGGGTCGGTAATACTATTCCGTCTGAGAAAATAAATTCCGTCGGTGATACTAAAGAGTATTAGAGACGGAAATTTCCGTCTTTAATAAATTATCACCTACGGAGTATTATGTCTCAGAAACATTATTACCTACCAAATCTTCCGTCTCACATAAATTATCACCTAAAAAATCTTTCGTGATTGTTCCATACCTGAAATCTCACAACTCGCTCACAGTCTAATAATTCACAAGCTGTAGACTTTTTGATCTTGCTGGCTCCTAGTATAATAATTCACATGATGAAGAATCCGTTCAATAAATCAAAACGACACACAACGTGCCATTTTTTATTCATAAATTGGACTTAAATATACAATCCATTTACTATAAAATCTGTAGTAATCTATATTTATGAAAAGATAGTATCTAGAATCAATTGCTGGACAAATCAACTAAAATCTACATCAAGGGATCTATGTATGTATTTGCATGTTCCAAGCAGCTTACAAGGTTGTGAATGGTTCAAAACTACAAATGAGACAGCTGGTTAAGGTAAATCGAACTGAAGTCAGTTTCCTGTCCAAGAACCAAGCTTAAGTGGATCCAAGCCGTATCTTATTGTTTTGACTTGCCTCTCTAATGTCTGGACAATGCATCCAGTCATCCACCACCTCTGATAGCAGAATTCAAGTAAATGGAAGACTTCTGCTCTCCTGTTTCATGAAAAAAGAAACTGAATTAGCTGATCACAATGAAAAGCATTTTGAAGCTGATTACAATGAAATGCATTTGTGTTTGTGGTATTGCAGAGGAGAAAACCTAACCTCCCATGATTCTTTTAAACTTATAGCCAGTATCCAAAGGAATTAACTGCAAATAGAAAGCACCAAAAATACAAGAAATTATTAATCATGTGAAACACACTCTCTTAAACATTATAGAATTGCACCCAGACCAATATAGTAAACCCATTATAGAATTTCTTACACCAAGAGTACTTGTGTTACCATTCTGGTTTTCAATCCTGAAAACCCATTAACAACCTGCTAGTCGATCAAACAAAAATCATATCCAAAGTAGTATACTAAAGTTTAGCACCACTATACAATTATGCGGTCTCAATCAATAAGATGTCATTTGGATTTGGTTGTCAAAAGCGTGCACCTCAAAAAAGAGAAAGGAAAACTTGCTTAGCCATCTTGGGTTGAAAGAATCAAAGGTAGAATTTAAAGAAAAACGTCCAACAGAGGTAACTTTACAACATCTGCTGTTTCATAATCCAGAGTTTCACAAGGTATATATACAAATATTTATACATACTACTCACATAGCAAAGCAAGGAATAATATGAAGCATAAATAGTTTCTTCACCCTATAATGATTATTCTGCCAAAATCATTTGAAGATAACAAACCTATTGCTAAATTTTAGTTTGCACCAAATTGTGGGGATAAAATATGAATTTCTTTTAAGTCATCGTACCACTTTAAGTTGGACTGCAGCAGAAAAAACCACCAAATTTTACAAAACATAGAGTCATCATATAAGAAATTGGCAAAGGAAGCAACCTGACCATTCAACAATACATGACATACTAAGTTCAGAATTAGTTGAAAAGAAAAAGGAATCAACCTAGCAAGGCCTCCTTATGTGTGTATTTTTCTTTCAATCGTCTAGAGACAAACATATATAAAACATAGAAAACTTTTCCACGCACTAGGTTATAGATTTGATTTAAAATACATATAAACACATGCAAATCTAAAATACTAGCCTGTGAATATACAACTAAGCAACCAGTAACAACCCCACTGAAAGGGTCGTGAGGATACAAACTACAAGCTAGCCCAAATGAACACAGGAAAATATAAAAAAATATCTAAATTGCACCTGCTTACAATTAAGATGCAAAAAGGCTCAACGTTCAAATATGCTGGTCAGAATATAGAGCAACAAAACCTCCCCTTGCAAACTGATTGTGGGCACCAAAAATAATTAAGCAATTTCAACTCTGATATATACATCCAAGGACAACTAACAATAACAAAAGAAAAATAGACTAAATAGTTTCTCATGGAAGAAAACAGAAAAAATAAAACGTCATCATAGTTCTTCATAGTTCACTAACCGACTGCTTCATAGAGTTTTGCAATAAAAAATCGAGTAAGGTTAGGACAATGGAAATGTATTAGTACTGAGTTCAATTTATGAGTGAAAAAAGTAACCCCCGTCATTTTTCCTGTAGAGTATGAATTATCAAACAAATTTATGTTGATAAAAAGCCGCTGGCACATAAAAACCTAAAATCATGCGACTGAATCATCAGTGATTTTTAGGATAACAAATTAAAGAGGGAATAGAAGAACCAGAGCATGAATGGAAAGGAATCATCCAAGACAGAGTTGTGCATAATATGACTTTCTTCAATTTAATTCCCGCATAATAACCTTAGTAACCTCCCCTGGGTTATGTAACCTAACTTCCACACTCTACAATAACTCTTCCGTGGTACTGCTAACAAAAAAATGAACATTCTGGTTAAGAGTTGAGATGAATTCTTAATACTTATATCTTCCAAAAGAATAAAAGAACAAAAAACTCCCTTTATTTCACAATTGTGGGTCGCGGACTTACAGATAACCATGGTCTAAATTTTTGATGGATCCTCTACCTACAAAGCACGAAAGGTAACTGTGCCAGTTGTACAACTTGCGGTCTCCTGAAAGGAGGATTTCGAGAGTGTGCTAGTCGTGGGAAGAGCTTCTTGTTCGTACAACTAGCGGTCGCCAGTTAGCACATAGCAGCGGCCAGCCAGCTGGGATTTCGAGAGAGAAAGTTGAGCAGGAAGTCAGGAAAAGCTTGATAGTGAAGAGGAGCGTGACTTACAAAGGAGGAGAAATGGAAAAGAAGAAGTGGAGTCTGGAGTCGACGAAGAAGACGAAGTCGAGAGGCAAAGTTGAATTGGGATTTCATATTTCTGATTTAGGAATCAAAACACCTAAACTAGGTATATGTATCTGGTAAAATAATATTTAAATAGATAAGATTTTCAGCTACGGAATCTCCGTCGGAAAATTTTCCGTCTGAAATGTTATTCAAAATCCGTCGGAAATATCACTTCAAACGTTTAATTCATATGCGCACTACATCCGTAAAAAATCTGTAGGAAATTCCGTAGGTGAATGTGAGTTTTACATACAGAATTATTCCGTAGGAAATTTTCCGTCTGTGATACTACTATTTTCTTGTAGTGGGGGGATTTTCGGTATGATTTGGGTGGCCGGGTGTTGGAAAACGTGAGAGAGAGAGAGGAGGCTGTGTTTTCTCACTCTCTAGGGTTCTTGAGCATATGAAGTCCTTCCTTTATCCAAAAACCTATCCCCTTATATAGACTTTCTTAAAGATAAAGAAAATCTAGTAAAAGTAAGATTTTTTTGGTATTTTAATTAAAAGACTTCCCAAAGGAATTTTGCTGTGAAATTTTAACCACATGTCAAGGATGGATATTATGAATTTTCTGAGGTGGAACCGAATTTTTTAAATGTTGGAATATTTTTAAATTGAATTTCTTGTCAGATTCAGTCAGAAATTGCTAGAAAATTATTGGAAACTCAAAAAATCAAAATTCCAACGCCATTATGCTTAGAATGTCATCCTCTATCATGGGTTAAAATATCAAAGCAGTTCAAGCTGATTTGGGCATCCTTAGGAGCCTTTTAAGATTACCAAAATGCCCCTGAAAATGACGAAGCTGTTCCCCATGCCATGGAACGCGCCGATCGAGCCGGAATCCCTCACTACTTGATTAAAATGCCTCTCACAACACCAGCACCCCGTAGACCCTAACCCAGGGGGTCAAAATTTTGGGTATAACAGATTGCCCCCCGTCAACTAGACTTTGTAGTGGATGTGAAAAGTCTGGTTGATGCTTGAGTGATGCCCCAAAATTTTGGCCTTCACGAAATTCTCCATGTTGTGCGAAACCGCGTTGATTGTGTGCAGCTATTCGGGGGCGCTGACTACCTAAGCAACAAAAACGTTGTCGAGCTATTGTAAGGTGCTGACTACCTATAAGTGAAAATGTGTCGAGCTATTCTAAGGCGCTGACTACCTAGGTGACGAAAACGGAATAATGTCAACGGTTCTAAGGCGTTGACTACCTATAATGCATGAAATGATGCGATGCCAAGCGATTCTAAGGCGTTGACTACCTATAAGTAAAATGAAGTAATGTCAAGCAATTCTAAGGCGTTGACTGCCTATAATGATGATATGATGTCAAACTATTCTAAGGTGTTGACCGCCTATATTGAATGAGATGATGTCAAGCTATTCTAAGGCGTTGACTGCCTATAAGTAAAGTGAAATGAAGTAATGTCAAGCGATTCTAAGGCGTTGACAACCTAAAATGTGGAAATGAGATAATGCCAAGCGATTCTAAGGCGTTGACTACCTATAATGATGATAACTGGGTGGTATGCAAATGCAAGTATGCTGAAATGTTGATAATGCTAATGATGCTGATGATGTTGATGATGCTGATGATGTTGATGATGCTCGGATGCTTCTGGGGACCAAAACCCGTGCCAATGCTCCTGGATGGACCCAATGTGGACTTATTGCCATCGCCCCCCCCGGTGTGCAGGGATAACTCCTGGTAAAAACCCTGGGGACTTATTGCCTTTGCCCACCATTCGTTGATCCCAAAAATAAGTTGACATCGCAAAAGGAGGATTTATTGCCATCACCTCGCCAACTTTTCTCTCGCCAGGTCTTGTGACGCGCCTGGATAATGCAACTAGGTCTTATGACGAGCCTATATGAATGTGATGAATGCAATGTGTTTGATAAGAGCGGGTAAGCTAAAGGGTAACGCTAGGTCTTACTGCGAGCCTAAGGGAATGCAACTAGGTCTTATGACGAGCCTAAGGGTTGGATCTAGGTCTTATGACAAGCCTAAGGGTTGGATCTAGGTCTTATGACGAGCCTAAAGGGATGCAACTAGGTCTTACTACGAGCCTAAGGGAATGCGACTAGGTCTTACTACGAGCCTAAAGGATGGATCTAGGTCTTATGACGAGCCTAAAGGGATGCAACTAGGTCTTACTACGAGCCTAAGGGAATGCGACTAGGTCCTACTACGAGCCTAAAGGATGGATCTAGGTCTTATGACGAGCCTAAAGGATAGATCTAGGTCTTATGACAAGCCTAAGGATGGTTCTAAACGAAAGTAGGTCAAGTGTATGATGGGTCCAAAAGGATGTAGAAGGATTAGGGCTCAAGACGGGCCTGTGAATGTTTGAATGTGGAGGAAGGGCTTAGGACGGGCCTGAGGATGTTTGAATGTGGAGGAAGGGCTTAGGACGGGCCTGAGGATGTTTGAATGTGGAGGAAGGGCTTAGGACGGGCCTGTGAATGTTTGAATGTTGAGGAAGGGCTTAGGACGGGCCTGTGGGAATTTGATGTGGGGGAAGGGCTTAGGACGGGCCTGTGGGATGTTTGGATGGTTTGAACCTTCGGGCTCTGGACTTTTGGGCCTCAATCGGTTTGTTGTTGCAATTGTTGGAACCAACAATTGCCCCCAGTATTCTCTCCTAAGGCAATCTAGTTAGAGTTCATGGCGATCGATCGGAACGATCGATTGCCCCCAGTATTTTCTTGTGCGAACAAGTCTCGTCCTCACAGGGTCAAGGCTTATATTTTGATGTGGCGCTTCCTACACTCGACGTGTTTGGTGTTTGCACTCGTTTCTCACTTACGGTCACAACTTCTCAACCATTGAATTTGACATTTGTTAGATTTACGTGTTCAACCTGTTACTTTCACTCGATTGGATACACAACTACTAAGTCGGAAGTCTTTAAACTTATAACGTGGCTATGGGGTGTGATGAATGATAACAGGACAATGGAGGGATGTTTAGGATATATGGGGCTATAAGGGTGACCAAATCTGCAACTTGCACCGTCTCTCGGACTTGTCTTCTTTGCCTTGAAGTCGTTTGGCTACTTCGTGATGACTTCGCTTATGAACTTGGGACTTGGAACTTTTGACTGTTCCTTGCATCCTTTTCCTTTTTCCGATTTCGGATTTCTTCGAGGCTTTTCAAGTTTGCCTTGCCTGAATCTCCTTTCCTTCGGGGTTCTTGTGTTTCCCGGTTTTGAACTTTGAGAGCTGTTCTTGATGCTAGCTCGTTTGGATCCTGTGTCACTTTGGGACCATTTGCGGATCGCTTCGTCATGCTGGTAGCAATTTTGCTTCTTTGGACTTGTGAAGTTGTTGTTCGGAAGTCGGGCTCCTTGCTTCCTTTGGTCACCGGGTCGGTTATTCATCGCTGGCTGGCTTATTTGTGGAGCTTGTAGTGTTGTAAAAGAGGTCATATATGAAAAGCTCAGCGGGGGTGCCTAGGGTGTAAGTCAGGGTTCACAAGCTTTTTGGCTTGTGGTGCTATACCTAGGTGCTTCGTCATCCCTAATAGTTGTGTATCTGTTCTTTGTTACTTTTCACAGGTTTAAACGTAAATTTACAAATTATCTCCTTCGGTCGAAGTCATGCCGTTTACCTCACCTTTGAATGTGACCTCTCTGGAGTCGTGTAAAAATGACACGCTCTTTCGCTCTTGGTTTTACCGCTCAAGGTACTCTCGCGAAGTGTACGCTCAGAGACTTGCTTGCACAAAATAAATAAACGTTATCGTTCCTTAACTCAGATTGCCCCCAGTATTGTTGTGGGTTTTTTTTACAAGCCTTTTGAATACCCAAGTTATTTGTGGAGGGTGGTGGCTATATGTGTAATGGTGAGTGGTGATGGGGTACTCTTGTGAAGAGGTGACAATGATTCTTTTCCTTTTTGTGGCCACAATTTTGTTTTTATGTGTCTGATGAAATGGCAAAAATGGTGCATGGATGGGAAGGTGGCTTTGTACAAGGGGCTTTGTGAAAGACAAAGGTTTTGCCTTTTGATGCCTACAAACATGCTTCATGAGTGAGAGATCTTTTTTACTTTTCCAATTTTCAGTTTTTTTTCAATTTTTTTGGCGCAAAAACGAATGTACAAACATTAATCCAAGCATATAGAATAACATGTGCAAAGAAGGAATTTTATTAATAACCGAAAGGGGAAACATTGACATTAAGTACTAACCAAATGGAAAAGACAAATGAACTAACTAAAGAAAGAAAGGTAACTGAAAAGGAAGAAAAAGAAAGAAGCTACGCAGAACAACTGAAGAGAAAAGAGAAAACTAAGATTCCTAGTGGTGTTCTGGCATAGGATTCCCGAGGATATTCCCGCGCTCTGAGAACTGAAGTCCCTGGTCAATCAGGTCTTGGATCTTATGCTGTAGGGCCCTGCAATGGTCGGTGTCGTGACCTGGCAACTGATGATAGAGACAGAACTGATTTGGGCTCCTGCCCAAACGGGTGACTCCTGGTCGGGGCGGAAGAGGCTGTAAGATGTTCTGCTCCTGGAGCTTTTTCAGAGCATGACTCAAAGGCCGACCGATATCTGTGAATTCTCGCTGATTGAATCCGGTCTTGGAGGTGGTACCGCTCGATAGTTCCTCCCCTGTTCCCTGGCTGATGGACTGCATTCACCTCGTACTGTCCCGTGTACCTCTGTTGTGCGCTCTTGGTAAGCTGCGGTCGGGTAAGAGGCTTTTGCTGGCTTTGAATTACTTCCGGATCCTCGGGGATATCCAAGCTTTAAGTCCCCCTTGTGGATCTTCTCCTCCAAAACTCCTACCTGGCCCATGAGCATGTCAAAGCTTGAAGTACATATATTTTAATTCATCATTATACTGTTTTTGCATGTTCTCAACAATCATGCGAATTTGCTCCTGCTCTTCCATCCTTGTGGGCATGCCAACTTGCCTTCCTTCTCCACCGCTTTATAAAGTCGGACATGGACTCACTTCCCGTTTGGCGCGTGCTGGCAAGGTCAGACGGGTGATTTCCAAGTTTTTAGCATACTCAAAGTGAGTCAGGAAGGCTTCACATATTTCCTCGTATGTCTTGGTGTTCATTCTTTGATTAGGTACCATCGTTGGGGAATCTCATCCAGGTACCGGGCAAAAACCTTGGCCTTTTGCATATCATTGAGCCTCAAGATAGACATCTCTCGATCAAAATCGCCAAATGGATCTGGGGATCGGTCGAGCCCTTGTAGAGAGCCAAAGTGGGGAGCTTCAGCTTCGCGGGTAGCTCAACGTCTGGATAGGATCCCATGGAGAGGTAGTCAAAGCCAGCAGGTTACCAGCCTTTTCCATGCGCTCAATGCGCCTCAGAGCCCTCTGAACTTCAGCAGCTAACTGGTTCCCAGGAGCACCACTCCGTAGCCAAATGGGTGTCATGTCCCTCCAAGGAGATATTGTCCATGCCGTATAAAGGGTTGACAAATCCTTGCAGTGGTCCTTCTGGTCTGCTGCCTCCAAGGTCCTATTTTTCTCATGGAGCTCAACTGTTGCCGCCGTATGCCGTGCCTCCAGGGCTTCAATGGCAGCTTGATGTTTCTGTACCAGGCTGGCTATTTGATCCTGCTCCCCCGTTGGACCCCCAGTGGTCCTGCTTTGGGCTGCCGTTTCCAATGCGGCCAACTTATCTTCTAGCTTGGCGTGGTCCATATACTTATTCTCGAGTGCCTGGATTGCTTCCTGGTGTTTCAAATCAAAGTTTTTCATGAGCTCTTCAACAGAAGTGTTCTGGTTTTCTCCCCCTACTGGCTGATCCTCCTGAGGGATATCGTCATGCGCCTGACCGACATGTCAGATGAGCTGGAGTCTACTTCGGGCCGGAATGGTGGAAGCGGAGGAGTAGGCAGTCGGGTCAAACGTCCGGAACTTCTGTCCCAGCGCCTTTCTGAAATCTTGCCTTCTTTCTGTTTTAGAACATAGGGTGAAAACAAAAAACCTCAGGCACAGACTTTCAATGACATGGAAAGATTTTCCTCTGAGGACCCTTAGTTCTAATTACAAGACTCTTTTTTTGGACGTCTCAAGCCCAGCGGGCTGGAGATTTTTGGCACGCGAAATGAGCCAGCAATCCTAATGGGAGCCTTTGGGCTTATTCTAAGAGGGTGATTTCGTGGAGGTAAAGGCATCTAGGCAACTGAAATCCTCAAGTGTTTCATTTGGACTGGGGGAGATTGATGGATCGATATATACATTGGGCCTGAGGCCCAGGAGAGAGAACGCATGCACAAATGTCCTCACAAATGACTCAGTCCAACGGGTACGGTCAATCCGGAGAGGTGCTTGGGACGCTAGCCCAGGTCACCACAAAGGAATAGGGCTTGCACTGTGAGCCTCGATTTTAAACCCTATCCTATGTTGATTAAAGTTGATTAGGATCTAGTCGGGTTTTAGGTCCACTTATAACCTAAGGTTAATAACTATGTCATATAACAATAATTATTAAATCCTATGCTAGCTCACTGGAACCTATTGCGAGTCGCCACCTAATTTTACCTAGAGTAAATTAGGAAAGGTAGAGTTCGGGTTCGGGGCTTGATATTCGACTTAATTAGGGTTCAATTACTTTCATTACCCCTCCTAGGTCGTTTTTCCTCTACTTAGTTTATTTACGGCTTATTACGAGTCGTTTTAACCTAAGTGCGCGAGCTACTGTTTTTTTTGTTTTTAGCATTTTTGACAGAAAATTAAAGTGGAAATTAAAATTACCTAAACTAGGGTTTCGGAGGCAGAATTAGGTCAAATTTCATTTCTGTCCGTAGCCACGGACCTAATGTCCGAACCCACGGACCCCAGTTAACCTAAATATATAGAAAAGTCGAAATTGAAGGAAAACAAAAATTTGCAAAGTCCGGGGCCACGGACAGGCTGTCCGTGGGCCCGGACACCATTAGAAAAAACCTAAATTTTGAATTTTTAAAATCCCGCCGCCGTCCGTGGGTGTCCGTGGCCACGGACAACCCGTCCGTGGTCCCGGACCATAGGTCCGGGATCCCGGACCACCCACGGACAGGGGTTTTATGGTGGTTCCTGAAGGTGTTTTCGGCTCAAAATTTATGCACGTGTAGCCTGAAAGGTGTAAAATTCGTTAGTAATTGAAAGATTGCAGTTTGAAGTCGAATTATGTATGAAACTTGGCGAACAAGTAACAAGGCAGAAACAAAAGTAATTAGCAATACAGAAGCGTAAAAAGGTTAGTTTGAACCCAAAATTTGACAGAGAGTTAATAAGGTCGTGGAGAGTTAGAAAAGTAGAATTGCAACCTGTTTTACCTTCGAATTTAGGAGGATTCTTCACGTCGGGATTCTTCGGAGACCTCGTTGATGGCGGATCCAGAAGAACTTCGAACCCAGCTTCTGACTCCTTGTTGTTCTTGATGTTCTTCACGTTTTGGTGCTGTTTTGGTGGGGGTTTGATGATGGATGATGTTGTGGGAGTTGAAAAATGTGTTTTGGTGTTGATTTTGGTGAGATTTCGGTGTTTGATCGTGGCTCTGGGGTTCAAAACGTGGAGAGAGAGAGACGGCTGCCTTCTTTGAGAGTCTAGGGTTCTTGAAGTTCTTCTTTGATCATGGGATAAGGTTCCTTATATAGACCTCTTTAAAGATAGAAAAATCTGGTAAAAACCGAGATTTACCGACGTTTTAGCTCAAGGGCTTCCAAAAGGAATTTGATTATGAAATTTCACACATGGGTAAAGGATGATATTTCTGATTTTTCTAAAGTGGAATCGAATTTTTTGGATATTGGAATATTTTTAAATTCAATTTCTCGTCAGATTCAATCAGAAATTACTAGAAAATTATTAGAAATTTGAAAAATCAAAATTCCAACGCCATTATGCTTAAAATGTCATCCTCTATCATGGGTTAAAATTTCACAGCATTTTGAATTGATTTGACCCTTATTTGGAGGAGAGAGAAAGCCTGTAGGGGGCTTAGGAGCCTTGAAAAATTACGAAAATGCCCTGGAGATGACTAAGCTGTCCTAGTACTCTGAAATGTGCCGATCGATCTGGGAACCCTCACTACTAGCCTATTAGAAGACTCACCCGGGGGGTTGAAATTTTGGGTATAACAGATTGCCCCCCGTCAACTAGACTTTGTAATGGAAATGAAAAGGCTAGTTGATGCTTGAGTGATACCCCAAAATTTGGATCTTAAAAGACCCCTCGTGCAATGGAAAACCAACAAGTTGTGTCGAGCTGTTCTAAGGCGCTGACTACCTATGAGTAAAGTGGAAGGGTGTCGAGCGGTTCTAAGGCGTCAACCACCTAAAGGTGATAATGAAGTAATGTCAGACTGTTCTAAGGCGCCGACTACCTATAAGGATGATATGACGTCAAGCTATTCTAAGGCGTTGACCACCTATAATGAATGAGATGATGTCAAGCTATTCTTAGGCGTTGACTACCTATAATGAATGAGATGATGCCAAGCTATTCTGAGGCGTTGACTACCTATCATGAATGAGATGATGTCAAGCTATTCTGAGGCGTTGACTACCTATCAGTGATTGAAAATTGGTGTTGGGTCGAGTTCTTCTATTCGGGTGAGTTCTGCTGCTCTAGTGAGTTCTGCTGCTCTGGTGAATCTGAATCTTTGGCTGAGAATCTGTATCTCTGAAGAGTCTGTACCTTCGGCTAAGAATCTGTATCCTTGAATAATTTGTATCTTCAACTGAGAATCTGTATCTCTGATCGGGTGAGAATCTGTATCTCTGAAGAATCTGTATCTTCGTGGTGAGAATCTGTATCTCTGATCGGGTGAGAATCTGTATCTCTGAAGAATCTGTATCTTCGGGGCGAGAATCTGTATCTCTGAAGAATCTGTATCTTCGGGGCGAGAATCTGTATCTCTGAAGAATCTGCATCTTCGGGGCGAGAATCTGTATCTCTGAAGAATCTGTATCTTCGGGGTGAGAATCTGTATCTCTGAAGAATCTGTATCTTCGGGGTGAGAATCTGTATCTCTGGTCTATGATGAGGAGTTTCGTACGGACGGATTCAAGGTAAACTTTATGCAAATGATCATGTTGAAAGTGATGCAAATGATATGGATGATATAAAAATGACATTCGGATGCTTCTGGGGACCGAAACCCGTTCCAATGCTCCTTGTTGGTATACTATGGGGACTTATTGCCTCTGCCCACCAACTGGGGTGCTGGGATAACTTCTAGATTACCAAGGGGACTTATTGCCACTGCCCACTAGTTGTTTCTCCCAAGAAGTTGACATGAAGATGGGGACTTATTGCCTCTGCCCCGCCAACTTAGATCGCGCTCTGTCTCGTACCTGTCTCGCACTGAAGATGATACTAGGTCTCGTACTGGTCTCGCACTAGATGATGACGCTCGGTCTCGCACTGACGAAGGTGATGGGTCTCGCACTGACGAATATGATGGTCTCGCACTGATGAAGATGCATGGTCTCGCACTGACGAATATGATGGTCTCGCACTGATGAAGATGCATGGTCTCGCACTGATGAAGATGCATGGTCTCGCACTGATGAAGATGCATGGTCTCGCACTGAAGTCTCATACTAAATGGATGAAGAAAAAGTCGGATTTCGCATTGATTCTGGGTCTCGCGCTGAATGAAGATGCCGGGTCTCGTACTAAAGTCTTGAAAATGATGGGTCTCGAACTAAAAATGAATCGGAATGATAATGGTCTCGTGCAAATGATGAAAACTGATTACTGGAGTGCCAAACACGGCAATGATGATAAGATGTATGCAATCAAAATATTTGAAGGATACTCGTTCAAAACAGGAAACTGTTGGAAAAGGTGCCAAACTTGGCGATGTTGAGGTGTTATGCAAAAGTTGTAAAATGCAACTAAAGTGTTTGTTGGAAGCTTGCCAAAACAAGGAACTGTTGAAAAATGTGCCAAACATGGCAATGCTTGAGAAAACTCTGCTGAAAAGGAAAGTGAAATGATCATTTCCTGACTAAAAATTTCATATCTACAATTTGTTTCTTAAGAAAATGAACATGCCGCTGGTGGAAGTGTGTGGTGTTTGTTGTGGTGTTAAAGGCTTTTCCGGTGTTCAGGATTTGCGATAGACCTGGGATCAGGTTATGATTTTGGATGGTGGTCTGGGTTATGACGGGCCTGATGTTTTTGTGGAGGTAAGGCCAATGACAGGCTTGAGGTGGAATGGTGGTGGTGATGTTTGAGCTCTGGGTTCGAATTGGTGTTGTCATAGCAATTGTTGGAGCCAACAATTGCCCCCAGTATTTTTCCTTTAAGACAATCTGAGCTAGAGTTCATGGCGATCGATCGGAACGATCGATTGCCCCCAGTATTTTCTTTGGCCAAACGTGCGAACAAGTCTCGCCCTCACATGGTCAAGGATTATGTTTTGATGTGGTGCTTCTTAACCTACACTCGACGTGTTTGGTATTTGCACTCGTTTCTCACTTACGGTCATAACTTCTCAACCATTGAATTTGACATTTGTTAGATTTACGTGTTCAACCTGTTACTTTCACTCGATTGGATACACAACTACTAAGTCGGAAGTCTTTTGAGCTTATAACGTGGCCATGGGTGTGATGAATGACAATAGGATAATGGCGGAATGTTTAGGATATGTGGAGCTTTAAGGGTGACCAAAGCTGCAACTTGCACCACCTCTCGGACTTATCTTCTTTGCCTTGAAGTTGTTTGGCTACTTTATGATGGCTTCGCTTATGGACTTGGGGCTTGGAACTTTTGGATTGTTCCTTGCATCTTCTTTCTTTTTTCCGATTTTGGATATCTTCGAGGCTTTTCAGGTTTGCCTTTCTTTGAATTTCCTTTTCTTCGGGGTTCTTGTGTTTCCCGGCTTTGAACTTTGAGAGCTATTTTTGATATTAGCTCATTTGGATCCTGTGTCACTTTGGGACCATTTGCGGATCGTTTCGTCATGCTGGTAGCGGTTTTGCTTCTTTGGACTTGTGAAGTTGTTGCTCAAAAGACGGGCTCCTTGCTTCCTTTGGTCACCGGGTCGGTTATTCATCATTGGTTGGCTTGTTTGTGGAGCTTGTAGTGTTGTAAAATGGGTCATACATGAAAAGCTCATCGGGGGTGCCTAGGGTGTAATGTCAGGGTTCACAAGCTTTTTGGCTGTGTGGTGTTGTACCTAGGTGCTTCGTCATTCCTGATAGTTGTGTATCCGTTCTTTGTTACTTTTTACAGGTTTAAACGTAAATTTACAAATCATCTCCTTCGGTCGGAGTTATGCTGTTTACCTCACCTTTGAATGTGGTCTCACCAGAATCGTGTAAAAATGACACGCTTGTTCACTCATGGTTTTTCCACTCAGGACACTCTCGTGAATTTCACTCAGAGACTAGTTCGCACGCGTAAACGAAAGATTAAAGATGACGATCCTGAACTCAGATTGCCCCCAGTATTGACCTGGGGTTTATGACAAAACAGATGTGGATTTTGGAATGCTTTGTGGATATTATGGGATAGTCCATGGTGGGAGGACGGACATGTTCACCCTTTTAGAAACAAAAGACAAGTCGTTCTATTCCATAGTCGGGAAATGATTACTCTGTGATCCCTTAATAAAAACATTTTTTTTGTTTTTGTTTTGTTGAATGAATGCACACAAAATTACGAAAATAGAACTATGCTCTAATTCACGAATGGAAAGATAACATCAAAAGTTGTGATCTAAAATGATAAAGGAAGCTAACTACCATAAAAGTTAGAAGAATGATTGAGAAAAGAAAACTACTAAATCGAGAAAACTTGTGAAATAGTGATGTTGAACAGTCTGATGCCAACGTGTTGAAGACTCGAGCTGTTGACCGTCGGGGCGCCATTGACCATGATTGTCTTCCTTCCAAACTTCGAGTAGGCCCTGTAAAATGTCTGAACTAGGAATGCCTATGGGTTATGTAGGAAGTAACTGGGCCTGAGTCGTCGCCAAACTGAGAGTGAAGTGCATAGATTAGGGTGATTCCTAGACCAGAACGGACATATAGGCCTGAATCCCTTAGTCCAGAAATTGAGCAAACAAGATGAAGGAAGTCACATGGACCGTGAATGGGCCACTGAGCCCTGAGGTCTAAGATTCGTTTGATGTTCTTGTTGGGCCTTGAAGCCGGAAACTGGAATGAATGAAGTATGCAAACTATCTAGGATCCAAATGTTTTATGGGCTGAAATTCTAGATTGAGAGCAAAGCTCATGGGCCAAAACTACGAATTGGTCTATGGGCCTAGATGAAATGAGTCATGAGTGTGGTACTTGGGCCGGACTGATTGCTCTATATATGAACTGGAATTTGGGCCGAGTGGTTTTGGTTGGGCCTAAAAGATGGCACCTAGATCTAGGATTTTGGGTCAGAGCCCGAGTGAAGAGTTTTCCTAGACTAGAATGAGCCCTTGGGCTGAAATGTGTTTGGGCCTGAAATAAAGAACATGGGCTGGAACGATCCCTAAATCACAAATGGGCCTATCTTTCTTTGGGCCAGAGAAGATGGTTGCTAAGCCGAAAAAGATTTTATTTTCAGGTCTTGTGAGTTATTTCAAGTTCAGGTGGATTTCTTTTTTTATGGGCCTAGAACTAATTGGATAACCCAAATTGGGCCAGAAGAGAAATCACCTAAGCCTACACTTTTGGGCCGAAGCCCGAACGACTCACATGTTAAACCAAGCAGGGCCTCTGGGCCGCAAACAAATAGAGCTGCAAATTCGTGCTGGGCTAGGTTGATGCAGGAGAAGTTCCTATCAATCTCTAGGCTGGGTAGTGGGCCGATCATACAAGCAAACAAGGCCCACACAAATTCAACATGTCCTTACTAGACGTTTGAATCAAACCGGGTATGGATCGATCCGGAGAGGTGCTTGGGGCATGGGCCCAGGTCACCACAAAGGAATAGGGCTTGCACGCTATTCTCTTTGGGCTTCCCCACTCTTTTCACATCACCTGAAGGTGTGCGTCTACGGTCGGGTCTTTGACTGACCAAACAAAGGGCTAGGTAAGGGCACTGCCAGGAAAACGCTTGGGGCTAAAGCCCAGGTATTAAGGGGGTGTGGTTAGACGACACCCTCCTCTTTTCCCCCGCTTATTCACATCACCTAAAAGGTGTGAGTCCCTGACAGGGGACCCTCAAATGGGTCCCGGGGTGAGATCGGTTTACGTGGACCCTCGCTCTCATATGATGCAAAGGTACAGAAATTGAAGTGCGCACGAAAGTAAACAAACAAAGTAATAAAGCCACAAATAAACATTTTCGAGTTAAGCCCTCTTTCTTAAATTAAACAAGTTAAAATTAAGAAGTTTGTCCCCAGCAGAGTCGCCAGTCTGTGAGCCTCGATTTTAAACCCTATCCTATTGATTAAAGTTGATTGGGATCTAGTCGGGTTTTAGGTCCACTTATAACCTAAGAAATAACTATGTCATATAACAATAATTATTAAAACCTAAGCTAGCTCACTGGAATTATGAGTCGCCACCTAATTTTACCTAGATAAATTAGGAAAGGAGAGTTCGGGTTCGGGGGCTTGATATTCGACTTAATTAGGGTTCAATTACTTTCATTACCCCCTAGGTCGTTTTTCCTCTACTTAGTTTATTACGGCTTATTACGAGTCGTTTTAACCTAAGTGCGCGAGCTTCTGTTTTTTTTGTTTTTAGCATTTTTTGACAGAAAATTAAAGTGAAATTAAAATTACCTAAACTAGGGTTTCGGAGGCAGAATTAGGTCAAATTTTTTCCGTCCGTAGCCACGGACCTAATGTCCGAACCACGGACCCAGTTAACCTAAATATATAGAAAAGTCGAAATTAAAGGAAAACAAAATTTGCAAAGTCCGGGGCCACGGACAGGATGTCCGTGGGCCCGGACACATTAGAAAAACCTAAATTTTGAATTTTAAAATCCCGCCGCCGTCCGTGGGTGTCCGTGGCCACGGACAACCGTCCGTGGTCCCGGACCATAGGTCCGGGATCCGGACCACCCACGGACAGGGGTTTTATGGTGGTTCCTGAAGGTGTTTTCGGCTCAAATTTATGGTGTAGCCTGAAAGGTGTAAATTCGTTAGTAATTGAAAGATTGCAGTTTGAAGTCGAATTATGTATGAAACTTGGCGAACAAGTAACAAGGCAGAAACAAAAGTAATTAGCAATACAGAAGCGTAAAAAGGTTAGTTTGAACCCAAAATTTGACAGAGAGTTAATAAGGTCGTGGAGAGTTAGAAAAGTAGAATTGCAACCTGTTTTACCTTCGAATTTAGGAGGATTCTTCACGTCGGGATTCTTCGGAGACCTCGTTGATGGCGGATCCAGAAGAACTTCGAACCCAGCTTCTGACTCCTTGTGTGTTCTTGATGTTCTTCACGTTTTGGTGCTGTTTTGGTGGGGGTTTGATGATGGATGATGTTGTGGGAGTTGAAAAAGTGTTTTGGTGTTGATTTTGGTGATTTCGGTGTTTGATCGTGGCTCGGGGTTCAAAACGTGGAGAGAGAGAGACGGCTGCCTTCTTGAGAGTCTAGGGTTCTTGAAGTTCTTCTTTGATCATGGGATAAGGTTCCTTATATAGACCTCTTTAAAGATAGAAAAATCTGGTAAAAACCGAGATTTACCGACGTTTTAGCTCAGGGCTTCCAAAAGGAATTTGATTATGAAATTTCAACATGGGTAAAGGATGATTTCTGATTTTTCTAAAGTGGAATCGAATTTTTTGGATATTGGAATATTTTTAAATTCAATTTCTCGTCAGATTCAATCAGAATTTACTAAAAATTTTAGAAATTTGAAAAATCAAAATTCCAACGCCATTATGCTTAAAATGTCATCTCTATCATGGGTTAAAATTTCACGCATTTTGAATTGATTTGACCCTTATTTGGAGGAGAGAGAAAGCCTGTAGGGGGCTTAGGAGCCTTGAAAAATTACGAAAATGGCCCTGGAGATGACTAAGCTGTCCTTAGCACTCTGAAATGTGCCGATCGATCTGGGAACCCTCACTACTAGCCTATTAGAAGAGACTCACCTCCGGGGGGTTGAAATTTTGGGTATAACATGCACGCTATCCTCTTTGGGCTCCCCCACTTTTTTCACATCACCAGAAGGTGTGCGTCTATGGTCGGGTCTTTGACTGACCAAACAATGGGCTAGGTAAGGGTACTGCCAGGAAAATGCTTGGGGCTAAAGCCCGGGTATTGAGGGGGTGTGGTTAGACGACACCCTCCTCTTTTTCCCCACTTATTCACATCACCTAAAAGGTGTGAGTCCCTGACAGGGGACCCTCAAACGGGTCCCGGGGTGAAATTGGTTTGCGTGATCCCTCGCTCTCATATGATGCAAGGGTGCAAAAATTAAAGTGCGCACGAAAGTAAACAAACAGAGTAAATAAAGCCATAAATAAACATTTTCAAGTTAAGCCCTCTTTCTTAAAATTAAACAAGTTAAAATTAAGAAGTTTGTCCCCAGCGGAGTCGCCAGTCTGTGAGCCTCGGTTTTAAACCCTATCCTATGTGGATTAAGTTGATTAGGATCTAATCAGGTTTTAGGTCCACTTATAACCTAAGATTAATAACTATGTCATATAACAAAATTATTAAAACCTAGGCTAGCTCACTGGAACCTATTATGAGTCGCCACCTAATTTTAACCTAGATCAAATTAGGAAAGGAGAGTTCGGGTTCGGGGGCTTGATATTCAACTTAAATAGGGTTTAAATTACTTTCATTACCCTTCCTAGGTCGTTTCTCCTCTACTTGGTTTATTTACGGCTTTCTACAAAGTTGTTTTTAACCTAGGTGTGTGCTTCTGTTTTTTTTTATTTTTTAACGTTTTTTGGCAGAAAATTAAAATGGAAATTAAAATTACCTAAACTAGGGTTTCGAAGGCAGAATTAGGTCAAATTTTGTTTCTGTCCGTAGCCACGGACCTAATGTCCGAGACCACGGACCCCAGTTAACCTATATGAAAATAAAAGTCGAATTAAACAGAAAACAGAAAATTGTAAAGTCCGGGGCCACGGACAGGCCGTCCGTGGGCCCGGACATTATTAGAAAAACCTAAATTTTTAAAATTTAAAAATCCCGCCGCCGTCCGTGGCGTCCGGGCTTACAGACAAGGAGTCCGGGACACCGGACATGACGTCCGTGGGTGCGGACCGCCCTCGGACGGCGGCGTTAAGGCTGTTCCCGAAGGTTTTTTTGGCTCAAATTTTATGGGTGTGTAGCCTGAAAGATGTACAAGACGTTAGTGATTAAAAGTTTTCAATTTGAGTTCGAATTAAGCACGAAACTTAGTAAACAAGTTATTGGACAGAAGCTTAAACAAACAGCAATACAGAAGCGTACGAAGGTTAGTTTGAGCCCAAAATTTGACAGAGAGTTAATAAGGTCGTGGGGAATTAGAAAAGTAGAGTTGTAACCTGTTTTACCTTCGAATTCAAGGTGATTCTTGACACCGGGATTCGTTGAGTGCTTCGTTGATGGCAGACCCGAAAGGATTTCAAACCAAGCTTCTGGTTGTTGGTTGTTCTTGCTGTTCTTCACGTTTTGGTGGTGTTTTTGTGGGGTTTTGATGACTATTGGTGCTTTGGGGATTGGAAAACGTGTTTAGTTGGTGATTTCGGGGGATTTTCGGTATGATTAGGGTGGCCGGGTGTTGGAAAACGTGAGAGAGAGAGAGGAGGCTGTGTTATCTGACTCTCTAGGGTTCTTGAGCATATGAAGTCCTTCCTTTATCCAAAAACCTATCCCCTTATATAGACTTTCTTAAAGATAAAGAAAATCTAGTAAAAGTAAGATTTTTTTGGTATTTTAATTAAAAGACTTCCCAAAGGAATTTTGCTGTGAAATTTTAACCACATGTCAAGGATGGATATTATGAATTTTCTGAGGTGGAACCGAATTTTTTAAATGTTGGAATATTTTTAAATTGAATTTCTTGTCAGATTCAGTCAGAAATTGCTAGAAAATTATTGGAAACTCGAAAAATCAAAATTCCAACGCCATTATGCTTAGAATGTCATCCTCTATCATGGGTTAAAATATCAAAGCATTTCAAGCTGATTTGGGCATCCTTTGTAGGAGAGAGAAAGCTTATAGGGGGTCTCAGGAGCCTTTAAAGATTACCAAAACGCCCCTGAAAATGACGAAGCTGTTCCCCATGCCATGGAACGTGCCGATCGAGCCGGAATCCCTCACTACTTGATTAAAATGCCTCTCACAACACCAGCACCCCATAGACCCTAACCCAGGGGGTCAAAATTTTGGGTATAACACTGTGTCCGAACTTATGTCTGAACTTCTAAGTTCGGACATCATGCAAGGACGGGTTCGGATTGCAAGTCTCGACCTATGTCCGAACTTGCAAGTCCGGACCAATGTTCGGACCACGTAAGGATTTTTTTTCCGGAGTTTTAAAAGTTCGACTTGTGTCCGAACTTTAAAGTCCGGACACAAGTTCGGACATTTGGTTTTCCGCATCTATTTCTCTTCGGCTTGTGTCCGAACTTGCCATGTCCGGACACAAGTTCGGACCAACTTTGTTTTGCTCCTCTAGGACTCGTTTGGAGTCCGTTTTTAATGCCGTTTGCGCCGTTAGATTTGTATTTTCATAAGCTATGTTTTGAGGTAAAATCCAGGGTGTTACTCCTGGTTTAGGAACTAAACCGCTAATATGGTTAAGATCCTTTAATCAGAATCCATTGTGTAATAGACCGCGTGGAAGTTAAAACACTTCACGACGGCAGAACATTTTAAGCCAATGTTTAGTGACTGATTACGTGGGCGTAATCCCTTTTAAGGGGGGTAGAGCGCAAAACCACTTAGTGTGTATTACCGTACAAGTGTACGTGATTTATGTTGTGCATTCATTCATGGTTTAATTGTGGTAATTGCGCACAAAAGATGCGAATACCATTGTGATAAGTGTGTTGATTTATTAACAGTTGTGTGTGATGGTACAAGTGTGGGGAGTAAAGAAACTCACGGGGAACAAAACCCCCGACAGTGTATAAATGTGAAACCGTGTGTTGTATTTTGATAAAATATATGTGTATATATACTATATAGTGATTCACGAAAGGGTATGAAACTGACATAGAACCTAGTGAGAATAAGATTCCCTAGGTAACAACATTAAAGTGCATGGAAATAACTGATAGACGAAGTTCTATCCCTTGGAGATGTTATTATCATGACTAGAATGATTTAAAAGATAGAAAATTGGAAATGAGTGATTTATTTGATGCTTGAAAATGAAGTGGGAAGTGGAACTTGATTTGCATGCGATCAAGGGAAGCCGAACACAAATTGGGGTGGAAGGATAGTTCAACACTGATGCTGATCACATCAGGGTTGGATGATTCTCGAAGCTCCCTATAAGTGGTCACAAATAACCACGCTAAGAAAAGAAGTAAAGAGCTTAAGTTGGACTTGGAGTTGTGTGTTTTTTCAAAAGGATTTTCAATTGGTATTTATAAAACGTCGATAGATACTTTACATAATTAAAGTTCTCTTACTTAACCTCACAAGGAAATTTCAAATTTAAGTGATTGTTTTGATCTCCCAAAGGCACGGGGACGGAAGGTGTCCATCGCGACGGGTTCTGCGGGGATCACAGTGTATATCAAAGATATTTTTGATTGCTATACATGCTATAACATGTTGTGCGGTATGTGTAATAAATATTATTTTGACCTTGAGTTCCAAAGGCGTATGTTATCAAGACTTATGAGTCTAAATGTTGTTGTGTTATATAGACCTACGTGTCTAAAGGCTGTTATGTTATCAAGACCTATGTGTCTAAATGTTGTTATGTTACCTAAGACCAGAGAGTCTAAGGGTTGTTATGTATGTGTAAATGTTGTTAAGATACCCGGACCATTGAGTCCGAGGTTATCATGTGAGTATGTTATGTTATGTATGGATGTGAATATGTTACCCGGACCATTAAGTCCAAGGTTGTGATGTAAAGTGTGTTTGGTTATGGAAGTTTTATTTCTATAAGTAATCCCCGTATTCTAATCCAAGATGTGTGGGAAGTGTAAACTTCGAGGACGAAGTTCTTTTAAGGGGGGTAGATTGAAATACCTCAAACCTTGATATGTGGTTTAAATATTAAACTATGGTATGTAAAGGCTAAAAAAAGTGCCTTAGAAACATCAGTGAACAATTTAAACCATAGTAAAATGCAATAAAGCACTAAGATACAGTTTGAGCAAAAACATGCTCTAAGCTTGGAGTGAACTTGGTTAGGACCCAAAGAGCCTACCAAGACTTAATAATATTCAATTATGATTTAACAAGGCTAATTAAGTCCTTAGGAAACTTTGGTAGACAGTTAAACCAAATAAAACACAAGAAAATACCTTGAAGTCAATAAGAGCAAAATGTGCTCTAAGCTTGGGATAAATTTTTATAAGACCTAATGGTCATACCTATACCTTATAAATATGTTAATGAACATATTAAATCAATTACTAAAGAAAACCAAGCTTGAAAACAAGTTAAAACACAAAAAGTTCTTTAAGGAGTCTTAAAGCACGTTTTTGAAAAATTGTCTTGTAAATGAGTTTTGAATGGCTAAATGTCCATCATTACTCTTTAATTAACATGTGTACTATATAGTATCACATTTAGAAGTCTATATCAATGGGAAATCAAAATTTTCACTTCTATGTGCTTTGTTTTTATGAATAGTAACTTTTATAAGCTAGTTTGTAACATATGTTTGTATAAGTAATTAAATTGATAGACAAAGACTAAAATACCCTTAGTGATATAAAGGGGGGGCCGGTTTTGTAGTAATGAGTCACCACACATGTAAGTTTATTATGTAATAAGTGATGACTAATGGTTACTATTTGTTTTAAGGTATAAATATCTTCAAAAAGCAAAACCAATCTCATTTCTCTCAATTCTCTCATTCCACACGTCTTCAACCTCTCTTCTATCTCTTCTTGCTCTCCATTCTCAGTTTGCTACAGCAACACCAACACCACCATTATTTTCCATCTTTGACCACTTGTATCTCCTAGCTCATTTGGCCAAATTAAATTCTAAGACCACCATTCTCTTCCTCTCATCAAGCTCTTCAATTCTATCCTTTCAAAATCCCAAGAGCTCCATTTCGGTGCCAAGAGGAATCGCCATGGGAGGAGCTTGAGCTCAACTTTTCACATATTATTGTTCTCCTTTGCTTCAAGGTAAGGAAACTCAAAGAAAAATGATGTTTCCTTCATGTTTTGTGTTGTCTGAAAATTCACTTCACAATGGTGTTTTCACCTTGCTTGTTTTAGCTTCATATGAACCTTTCAAGGGCTAGGAGGAGTCCTCTCTTGATACTCATTCAAGCTCTCTTTCCATTCAAAGGTAAAACAATTACCTTAATGTGTTAAGACAATATATGTGCCTAGGGTTTGCAATGAGATGAATCATAATGCTTGAATACTCATTCTATTATTTGTACATTGTTTAGAGATTGACAAACAACCAAACATCCTTATCGGTTTTACAAGGAAACAAAAAAGAAGTTTGTGAGGAAAAAAGAGGTAAACAAACTATCTCAATGTAGTTTAAATGCCTTAGGAAAATGAGCTTGATTTGCTTAATAAAATACCTAAGGAGCCAAAGGTGAATGACCTAGAAAATGCTCTCAAGGAAACTATTAAGGGGCATATGTGATGTTGAGTGTATTTACAGGTTAAAGGCAATATACTATGTGAAAATTCAGTGTTTAAGGTTTATGCAATTTAAGGGCCTAAGAGCCATGTTATTTAAGGGCCTAAGTGCCAAGCAATTTAAGTTTATGCACTATATTGTGATGTAGTGTAAATTGGGTGAAGTTATGTGTGTGAGAATACTCTTGATGGATTTAGGGTGTTCTTGAATGTCTAATGGTGAAAGCTATGTGCTTTGGTATAGCAATGTGCTAGAAGAACCCATGTCAAAATTTAGATGATGTATAAGAGTTCTAAGTGTTTAAAAAGAGTTTTGGTGAGTTTGGAAGTGTTGAGAATGGTTAAGTGTTCAACTAGTGGAAGAAGCATGCATTATGGTGTTTAAAGATGTAAAAAGGGTTTTGGCAATGTTCTACAGGATTTAGAATGCAAAAGATGCTTGAGAGATGATGTTAAGGTGTAGAGGAAACACCTTGGTATAGTGTTCATTATTGGTGAAACACCACTTGGAAAACAAAGGAGGAAGTAACATAAGTGTTAGGAATTTCGGTATGAAATGAGTAAGTGTTTAAGGTGATAGGTAATGAGTTTCATGGATGTTGTATGAGGACATGAGTGTACCAAATGATGTTAGAAAACATTAGGAGGCTTTAGGAGAAGTTTGGTGAAATTGGTTAAGTGCTTAAAGGCTTAGAAAATGAGTGTTTTGCCTTGTCCGAACATCCGCCCAGACATGGACGTTCGGACAGGCCTGTTGCGTAAAAATTTTCAGAGTCTCGACTTGTGTCCGACCTTGGGAAGTCCGGACACAAGTTCAGACGTACCTGCTTCTTCATTTAATTTTCCTCGACCCATGTCCGAACTTCCGAAGTCCGGACACAAGTTCGGATAGGCGTCTGTATTGAGTTTTATGTCTCGACTTGTGTCCGAACTTGGGAAGTCCGGACACAAGTTCGGACAGGCCACTGTATGGACCAAAAACTTTGTTTTAAGGTGTGAAAAGTTGCCTAAAAGTGGTGATTACTAAGTAATGATGTTATAAGAATGTTAAGGACATGTTAAGTGAGTTATAATGACAATTTAGTGGGGGAAAGGTTGTATTAAAATGTAAAAGTAAAACAAGTTAAAAAGTGAAGTTATGTAACTAAGTTAACGGGGAAAAGTTATAAGCATTAGACTTTAAACAATCATGTTACCCCGATGTTAATAAAATACATGTAATGTTGTCAGTTGTTCGAGAATTGCTCGAGGAACATAAGTGGACATGGTAAGGTGGACTCCGGTGACAGGTATGGTTTTCTTGCAACCTGTGTCCTACCGGATTACACCGGCTTGTATGCCAATGTGTTTTTCTGTGTGTTTGCCACGTTATAAGATAAATCATGAAACGAGTTTACATTCGTTATTGTGTTGTATGTTTACGTGCCGATACCGGTAACCTCGAATGCGCTTGAAGGGGCTAGTTAACCACTATTAGGTAAACGTAAGAGAACGGTATCCGGTGATAACGTTCCCGACCTAAGGAACGTTCTGACCACGGCTATGCGTGAGTTAGCCATGTGATGTTTGTGTGTGATGTTTGTGTGTGAATGTATGACTCTCCCTTCCCTTGTGTGTGTCTAACAAGACTTAACCCAATGTTTGTGATTGTTTAATAAAGTTCAATGTTGAACTTCTAACAAGTGCTAATGGGGGAAGTGAGGAGTCCGGTCTGTTCCGGCCACGCGTGTGAGTATGGGGGTCGTTGTCATATCAGGTTCGATCCTCTCCGTATGTTATGGTTGTTTTCCAATTTGGTTTCCAACCTTCCCTTTAGCTTAACCAAGGCTATTACTGACTCACGTCGGGCCACAGGGGCATACTATGTTATGTTTGTTCGGTGTGCTTGGATCACTATATCCGAGACACCTTATGTTAAGTTATCCGTTCATTTAACGAGACGGTAACGAGTTATGTAATGAGCTTATCATGAGACTGGCAACATTCTCTAGGCTACAAGTGAACTGACAATGTTTGGGCCGGTTCATAAAGGGAACCGTACCCGTTATGTTATGTATTGTTGTTATGATGCAATATCGGTTGCGATGTTATTATGTGCACGTTGTAATGTGAAAAGTGTTGTTATGTGTTGTCATGTGATGAATGTTATATGTTGTAAAATGTGGAGTATGTGGTTCATGGAAATGAATCCCAGTTTGTGATAAGAGGCGTTAAAGGATAACCCGATTAATGGGTAGTTGTCGTCTATTAAGGAAGTAGCTCCATTAGAGGAGAAACACTCTAGGGACAATGAATACCATGAGTGACTTATCAAGTAAGGATGTACTATCCGTTTGTTGAGCCCATTGAGGCAAAATGTTATGTGTTGTGTGTTTACAGTTGCATGCATGATTTGAATATAATCAACCGCATGCTAAGACGACAATTAGTTGTGCGTGGCCCGGTAGCATGTGGGCTGCGTGATTACCATACCAGCAAAGGTGCTGAGCCCCTTGGGGGCCACCCTTTCTCTTCTTTCCTATTTCAGGTACAAAGAGCAGGAAGCCGTTCGAGAGTAGGACGGGGTTGTCGTTGTACATGGGTAATCTTTCAAGTTGTACATGTACAGTAGGTGTAGTAAGACCGAGATTGTTATCGACATCAGTTTGTGAATACTCGGTACAGTTGAAAGGTGTATGTTGTTGTTGTTGTTAATGGAAAGGGATAGTAATGTGTAGTCGCTCGGGAATTTAGCCCATCAGACCGGTACAATGTATATGTATTTGCCTTGTTAGCCACGTGGGTGGTTAACGGGCTGTAACACCAAGAAGTTAAGTAATGTGTTGAAGTTTGTTTTCCGCTGCAGTTTGTTGTTAAGTGTGTTTGTTTTTGGATGGGGTGTTACAAAAAGTGGTATCAGAGCGAAGTATCGCTCTGATGACTGAATTACCGAGCTTAGGAAGTACCGAGTTAGGATTTTAGTACCTTGGGTTAAGGGTTGAGTGATAGCGTGAGAGATACGCTAGTTAGGAGTAACCAATGTGTACTAGAAACCTACAGTGTCCAACCCACCCTCCACAATCCCTGTTTTATAACTTGGGAAACAACGCCAGAGAGATGAAGGTCCTCTCATACTCGGGAATACCCGATCTGGCTGTTATTAAGTACCACTGTGGGTACGGAGAACCAGTCGTACGGTAGATCCCGAAAAGTGGGAATCCCGGAGACGGTTCCCATCTGAACAATGTTAACCGCATTAAATAGCGAAGAATGAAGGATTTTGTGTATAAGAGAATAGAATTTCCGGCAACCTGGGTCGACATGCCGAGCAGTCGAGGATAACCAGCTTGCAACGCACCGACCGTGCAACAGGCAAGAAGTGGATTAGTGAAACCCGAGACGATTGTCTACGGGACCACAGTTGATAAATGATACACAACGGTATACCAACCGACAAGGGAACTACAACGTAGTGCCCAAACAAGAGACAAGTCTCAGTAACCACGACAAATACGTGGAACGGGCTACGAAGAGGAAACAATACAAAAGAAAAGGGAGTCTCCCAGAATGGGAAACACCCTAGTTAATGATTATCATGTGAAGACAGTGAAAGTCACCCAGAGGAGTTATTATCAAGACAGTAAGATTAGTGAGGGCCCAACACCAGGCCACTGATATATCGGGTAAAAATGATGCCAACCGGTATGTGTAGTACCGATAGCCAGTTAGCATGGCGCACTTGCCATGGCAAGTGCTGCTAATAACAGGGCTGTTCGGGGAAGTTTTAAAACAAATCAAAGTACTTGGTAAAGTACCACGAAGTTAGTGTGATCATTAAACCATGGAAGGGCTTAACACCCTGACCTTTGTAATTGGAAGTACACCAGTCAGCAAGAAGCTAGACTTGGCTAAGGTAAGAAGATGTTGTGAAACCATGAAAATTTTCCTTCAAACCCAGATTTATTCAAACTCTTTTCTTTCAAAACCAAAATTTTCTTTCAAACCAACGCTTCTTTCTACCTTCTTTTAAGAACCAAACCAGTAAAACCAAGGACAGTTGACAAGGATACAACAGTGGATAAACTTTCCTTCGATTAAGTTCGGGAAGCACGGGACGCATATTGTCACGGGACAATATAAGGGAGTTGACAACAGAATACTTCACCTAGGCGTGTGACGGACACTACGAGTGTACCAACTGAAATGTGGGACGACCGCACTCCATCAGGAGCTTGTGGGCCTGACAGACCTACTTATAGGTTAGTTAGGTAAGTAGTAATGTATCAGTAGGGTACCCCACATATGTATACAAGTAGAGTCCGGAACACGGGAAGTAGCCGACTCCGTACTACGGTCAGCAGTATAAGACAAACAAGAGCTAAGAATTACCATGAATGCTTGAAGTAAAGGAACAAGTCAAGTTAATGAGACTAAAAGAATTAGTGAATTCCTTTCAGGGAAATGTTTAAGAGGCAGGGAATACGAAGTGCACTAACTATTGTGTAAAGACATAGCATATGTCTTAAGGATCCCAGGGATAAACATGTTAGCTGGAACGGTGACCCAGCCTGTCCATGGCTAAGCAGATGCCTGATGTGGACACATTAATGTGCAATGAGCGGGATGAAACTCCCAGAATGAGTACCCACACCACCAGGAAATGTTGATCTTCACAGGAGGAGATAATAAGCCAGTTAAGAACGCAAACGGCGTGGCTAACGGAATGTACCAATAAGTGTGAACCAGATGTAAAGGCATAACTTAGCAACACCCAGGAGCGATCCTTGAAGGGTGTTTGCATCAACGATAATTGAACAAGATAACGTGATAGAAACACGAGGGTTGAAACTAACACCCAGTTTAGACATAAGTTGTCAGGAGGCGGACTGACAAACCTAAGGGGCATCCCATGAAAGGAAACGGAATGTAACGACCTTGTCATGGAGCTCAATATAATATACAAACTATGTAATGTTGTACAGAGAAGTACATGTGTGTGGACAGCCTATAATGAGCGCAGCTCAAGGCAGTAAGGCTTATAAGCCACAAATAAAATGTGTTATGTAAATTTGAGTTAATTGTAGAAGTTTATGTTATATAAGTGAATAGAGTGGAGAATGAACCACTGCACTAAGAGTGGGGATGCCTCTCGATGTTGTGAAACCGCTGGAGCGGTAGTTATGTGAACCAAGCTCAAGAAATATGTTAAGGATGGACAATATTATTATTATTTGAGAGCAGTTAGTTTAGTAGTATGTGTGCATAAAGTGAAGCACCGAGCTGAATAATGCTAGCTTATTGATCAATGCTCAAGGAGCATACAGTAGTCATCCAAATAAAGGATGAACCATAATACGAATGATGTGAGTATATGTGTGGAAGTTAATATGGCAGTAAATACGATATAAGCTGATGTTATACAAGGAGTAAGAACACGGTGCGCCGCAAGCGACCGTTGTATAAGTATTGTTAAATGATAATGTGGCAGATAAGACCAGTTATGAGTTAAACTTAGTAGAGATGCAAGATGAGCGATGTTAAACAGACTGGGCAATAAGCCAGTGGTAGGTACTATGTGATGAGGAACTCAGTGTGAATTCCATGGCGAATCGCATAAGGGATTTACTGCCAAGAGTTTACGCCTCTGCACTCTGTATGACTGAGTGTTTTGGTATTGCACTTGCGCAGTAATGATCGAGTGGGATAGCTAGGAATTGGAAACATGTTAATTGTGGAGCAATAATGTTATAATGGCCGATGCATAGGAAATGCAAGGCCGCACCAATAAAAAAGTACTTGTACAAAACCAAATGTGGAGACACGATTAACAGTAAGTGACTACAGTAGCACTAACTGACAAATATCGGTATGGAATATACCCCAAATGTTGTAAACAGCTGAGAGAGCACTACACACTAGGTAGTAGCTCAATCTCAACCGACAGTAAGTCGGAAGGGAACAAGTCAATCATTGTGAAATACATAGCTGTATACACAGTAAATTGTTATGGAAGTGGATAGAAAGTTTATAATTCACCGAATTCGCTAACGGTAAGAGATACCACGCGTCGGTTAGGAAACCATTGTTACCAAGATGAAGGTGACAATTGGGGATGTACAATACGGTAGGAATAACAAATGGGGCAATTAAGCTCTACAGTTATTAGAGTTTCGCAGCAGAAACTAGTGAGCCAGTGATTCAAGTGTTGAATGTGAATGGTGAACATAAGTGAATGGCTAATTATTAATGCCTAGAAGCCTCACAGGCCAGAACCGAAACCAGTTAAGAGTTTAAACAAACTCCAATGAGAATTCCTGGTTTAGGAACTAAACCGCTAATATGGTTAAGATCCTTTAATCAGAATCCATTGTGTAATAGACCGCGTGGAAGTTAAAACACTTCACGACGGCAGAACATTTTAAGCCAATGTTTAGTGACTGATTACGTGGGCGTAATCCCTTTTAAGGGGGGTAGAGCACAAAACCACTTAGTTTGTATTACCGTACAAGTGTACGTGATTTATGTTGCGCATTCATTCATGGTTTAATTGTGGTAATTGCGCACAGAAGATGCGAATACCATTGTGATAAGTGTGTTGATTTATTAACAGTTGTGTGTGATGGTACAAGTGTGGGGAGTAGAGAAACTCACGGGGAACAAAAACCCCGACAGTGTATAAATGTGAAACCGTGTGTTGTATTTTGATAAAATATATGTGTATATATACTATATAGTGATTCACGAAAGGGTATGAAACCGACATAGAACCTAGTGAGAATAAGATTCCCTAGGTAACAAAATTAAAGTGCATGGAAATAACTGATAGACGAAGTTCTATCCCTTGGAGATGTTATGATCATGACTAGAATGATTTAAAAGATAGAAAATTGGAAATGAGTGATTTATTTGATGCTTGAAAATGAAGTGGGAAGTGGAACTTGATTTGCACGCGATCAAGGGAAGCCGAACACAAATTGGGGTGGAAGGATAGTTCAACACTGATGCTGATCACATCAGGGTTGGATGATTCTCGAAGCTCCCTATAAGTGGTCACAAATAACCACGCTAAGAAAAGAAGTAAAGAGCTTAAGTTGGACTTGGAGTTGTGTGTGTTTTCAAAAGGATTTTCAATTGGTATTTATAAAACGTCGATAGATACTTTACATAATTAAAGTTCTCTTACTTAACCTCACAAGGAAATTTCAAATTTAAGTGATTGTTTTGATCTCCCAAAGGCACGGGGACGGAAGGTGTCCATCGCGACCGGGTTCTACGGGATCACAGTGTATATCAAAGATATTTTTGATTGCTATACATGCTATAACATGTTGTGTGGTATGTGTAATAAATATTATTTTGACCTTGAGTTCCAAAGGCGTATGTTATCAAGACTTATGAGTCTAAATGTTGTTGTGTTATATAGACCTACGTGTCTAAAGGCTGTTATGTTATCAAGACCTATGTGTCTAAATGTTGTTATGTTACCCAAGACCAGAGAGTCTAAGGGTTGTTATGTATGTGTAAATGTTGTTAAGATACTCGGACCATTGAGTCCGAGGTTATCATGTAAGTATGTTATGTTATGTGTGGATGTGAATATGTTACCCGGACCATTAAGTCCGAGGTTGTGATGTAAAGTGTGTTTGGTTATGGAAGTTTTATTTCTATAAGTAATCCCCGTATTCTAATCCAAGATGTGTGGGAAGTGTAAACTTCGAGGACGAAGTTCTTTTAAGGGGGGTAGATTGAAATACCCCAAACCTTGATATGTGGTTTAAATATTAAACTATGGTATGTAAAGGCTAAAAAAAAGTGACTTAGAAACATCAGTGAACAATTTAAACCATAGTAAAATGCAATAAAGCACTAAGATACAATTTGAGCAAAAACATGCTCTAAGCTTGGAGTGAACTTGGTTAGGACCCAAAGAGCCTACCAAGACTTAGTAATATTCAATTATGATTTAACAAGGCTAATTAAGTCCTTAGGAAACTTTGGTAGACAGTTAAACCAAATAAAACACAAGAAAATACCTTAAAGTCAATAAGAGCAAAATGTGCTCTAAGCTTGGGATAAATTTGTATAAGACCTAATGGTCATACCTATACCTTATAAATATGTTAATGAACATATTAAATCAATTACTAAAGAAAACCAAGCTTGAAAACAAGTTAAAACACAAAAAGTGCTTTAAGGAGTCTTAAAGCACGTTTTTGAAAAATTGTCTTGTAAATGAGTTTTGAATGGCTAAATGTCCATCATTACTCTTTAATTAACATGTGTACTATATATTATCACATTTATAAGTCTATATCAATGGGAAATCAAAAATTTCACTTCAATGTGCTTTGTTTTTATGAATAGTAACTTTTATAAGCTAGTTTGTAACATATGTTTGTATAAGTAATTAAATTGATAGACAAAGACTAAAATACCCTTAGTGATATAAAGGGGGGGCTGGTTTTTGTAGTAATGAGTCACCACACATGTAAGTTTATTAAGTAATAAGTGATGACTAATGGTTACTATTTGCTTTAAGGTATAAATATCTTCAAAAAGCAAAACCAATCGCATTTCTCTCATTCCACACGTCTTCAACCTCTCTTCTATCTCTTCTTGCTCTCCATTCACGGTTTGTGAAATACCCCAAACCTTGGTATGTCGTGAAAATGTTAAACTATGGTATTAAAAGGCTAAAAGTGCCTTAGGAACATCAATGTACAATTTAAACCATAGTAAAAACACAATAAAACACTAAGACACGGTTTGAGCAAAAACGTGCTCTAAGCTCGGAGTGAACTTGGTTAGGACCCAAAGAGCCTGCCAAGACTTAATAATATTCAATTATGATTTAATAAGGTTAAATAAGTCCTTAGGAAACCTTGGTGGACAGTTAAACCAAAAAAACACAAAATATACCTTAAAGTCAATATGAGCAAAAATGTGCTCTAAGCTTGGGATAAATTTGTATAAGACCTAATGGTCATACCTATACCTTATAAATATGTTAATGAACATATTAAATCGATTACCAAAGAAAACCAAGCTTGAAAACAAGTTAAAACACAAAATGTGCTTTAAGGAGTCTTAAAGCACATTTTTGAAAAATTGTCTTGTAAATGAGTTTTGAGTGGCTAAATGACCATCATTACTCTTTAATTAATATTTGTACTACTTAGTATCACATTAGGAAGTCTAAATCAATGGGAAATCAAAAATTTCACAAATATGTGCCTTAATTTGTGAATAGTGCTCAAATAGTGCTAGTTTAAGTTATAAGTCAACATAAGTTGTTTAATTGGTCAACAAAGGCCATATATATGTTATATATGTAAGGGGCCACGGTTTTAGGGGTGTGAGTCATCACACTTGGCTTGCCAATTAAAAGAAAGAAAGAAAAGTAAGTAAAGGTTACCTTTTTGCTTTATAACTTAAATATCTCCAAAACTTACCTCTCTCCTCACTTTCTCTTCTTTTCTTTTTGGTTCCCACCGTCTCCAACCTCATCCTCCCTTCTCCATTCTCGTTTTGCTACAGCAAGTAGCCATTCTCCATCTTTGAATGCTTGTAACTCATGGCTCCAAGCTCCGAATTCAATTCCGAGACTACCGTTGTCTTAGTTAGAGTAAGCTCTACATTCCTATCTTTTCAAATCTTCAAAAGCTCCATTTCGGTGCCATGGAGATTCACCATTGAAGGAGCTTGAGCTCATATGTCCATGCCTTGTCATTCTCCTTTGTTTCAAGGTAAGGAAAATCAAAGAAAATCCAAGTTCCCATCATTTTCTTGTATAACCGAAAATTCACCTTACAATGGTGCCTTGTCTTGCTATTTTCTTAGCTTAATTCAATCTTCAAGGGACTAGGAGGAGTCCTATCTTGCCACTTAACCAAGCTCTCTTTCAAATTCCAAAGGTAATCATCAAATTTAGTGTTTTAAGACACTTATGTAAACCTAGGGTTTAATTATGAGTTTGAGTATTAAACTTAATACTCATTACCCTTATATGTGTATTGGTTAGAAGGTTGACAAGTGATAAAAGCTCCTTGCCGATTTTCAATCAAGAAAAACAAGTGAAAACAAGTGAGAAAGCTTGGAAAACAAAGAGGTAAATGACCTCTCTTAATGTGGTTTTATGTACTAGGGAATTGAGCTATATTTGCTTAATAAATAACCTAAAGAGCCAATGGGAAATGAGCTAGAAAACTATCCACAAGGTGGACTAAAAAGACATGGGAGCATTGTTGTGTGTATTCGCAGGTTGAAGGCATTTAAATGTGGAAATTCAGTGTTTATGGTTTATGTTATTTAAGGGCCTAAGTGCCAAGCAATTTAAGTTTATGCACTATATTGTGATGTAGTGTAGTTTAAAGGTTTAGTTATGTGTAAAGAACATCTCTTGTGAAGGTGAATGTGTTTGATGGTTAAAGGATGAAAAACCATATTTGTGTATAAGAGTGTGTATTAAGAGATTGAATGTTCTTGATTGTCTAAAGGTGAAAAACAATGTGTTTTGGTGTAAGGTGATACAAGAGAAGCTATGGCGAAATTTAGTTGATAAACAAAAGAGTTTATGTGTTGTAATGAGATTTTATGACCTAGAAGGTACTAGGAATTTTTAAGTGTTAAGATGGTGAAAGAAAGTGAATTAAGGTGTTCTTAGGTGTTAAGATGCCTTAGGCATAGTCTTGGAGATTTAGGGAACTAATGGATGATTTCTTGATACACCAAGGTGATGGTGGAGGTGTCGTAAAGTCTTGTGCAAAGTTTGGTGAACAATGAAAGTGTAACGTCTTGTGAAGGTTTAGTTATGAACTTGTGGGAAAGACTTGAGGAGTGTGTGTAAAGGGGATGAGTGTAGTGCAAATGATGTTTAAAAGGGTGGTTATAAGGTAGTGAGGGAGTACTTTGGTTAGGTGAAGTTTTAGGCAAGAATACAAGTTACAAGTGTAAGAAAAAAATGTTCTAAGTGTTAAGGACTTAGTAAAAGTTGAGTAAAAGTTTAAGGAATTTTTGGGATGTTTCGAGAGGGTTTAAGTGTGCCCAAAAGATGTTAAAACATGTGGGAGAACATGTGTAAAGCATAGGAAAAAATTGGGATGAATTTGGAGTTCAGAAAGAGGAGAAAAGCACATTAGAAAATTGGTTCTGCAGTGGACCGCCCCTACGGACCGCCCCTGTGGGGAGGTCCAGTGCAGAGAAGTGAAAAAAAAAGAAACGTGTAGCATCTGTTGTGGACCGCCCCTGGGACCGCCCCAGAGGGGCGGTCCAGACCAGAAATGAAGAAAAAAATTTGTTTAAGGCTCCTAATGATGGGGGATTGAATGGTAATGGTTTTAGATGATGTTTAGGCCTTGTTTGGTGACTTTTAAAGGCCATTGGAAGTATAAACAAGTGTGAGAGTGAATGTGTAAGTTGTGAACTTAAGATCACATAAATAAATTAAGTACAACGGGATGATGGGGTTAACTATGGGCATTAGATATTAAACAATCATGTCACCCCGATGTTAATGACAGTAATTGTGATGTTACCAGTTGTACGGGATTTGTTCGAGGAACCTAGGAGGACACAATATAGTGGACCGTGGTGAAAGGTATGGTTTTCTTGCAACCTGTGTCCTACCGGATTACACCGGCTTGTATGCCAATGTGTTTTTCTGAGTGTTTGCCACCTTGTAAGATTAAAACATGTAATGAGTTTATAGTAATTCATTTATGTGGCGCATCTGGTCTCCGATACCGTTTAACCTCAAATAAGTGTTGAACCTTAGCTAACTAGAACTAGGAACACGTGAGAGATCGGTATTCGGAGTTAACGACCCAAACCTTGGGAACGTTCTAACCACGGCTATGTGTGAGTTAGTTGGATATTGTTGTTGTATGCAGGTGTGTGAACCTCCCTTGTGTGCTTAACTCGGTTATGATACCGTATGGTGTGTGGATGTGATAGGCTCCATAATGGATCTCTAACTACTTATTTATAAGTATATATGTACTAATGGGGGTGAGGAGTCCGGTTGTTCCGGCCACGCGTGTGAGGACGGGAGTCGATGTCATATCCGGTTCGACTCTCTTGGTGTATGTATAGGTTGTATTCCAATTTGGTTTCAATCTTCCCTTAGCTTATCCAAAGCTAGTTTACTGACTCACGTCGGGCCACAGGGGCATACAAATGTTATTTCGGTGTGCTTGGGATTACTATATCCGACACACCTTGGGTTTAAGTTAACCGTTCGATATAACTGGACGGTAACGAGGTTGGTAACGAGCTTAGCATGAGATTGGCAATAATCTCTAGGCTCACTATGTATACTAACTATGGTGGAAGGTTCCTTGTGTGAACCGATCTTATGGTGTTTTGTGTTGATATTGTGCTAGGCAATTTCCCTTGCTATGCTATGATGTGTATACGTTAGATGTTTAAAATGAATTCGATGTTATCATGTGTGCGTCGAAACGAGAAAAGTGTTGTTATGTTTTGCTATGTGAGGAATGTGATATGTTGTAAGATATGGAGTGTGTGGATCATGGAAATGAATCCCAGTTTGTGACAAGAGGCGTATAAGGATAACCCGATTTAAGGGTAAGTGTCGTCTATTAAGGAAGTAGCTCCGTTAGAGGAGGAACACTCTAGGGATAATGAATACCATGAGTGACTTATCAAGTAAGGATGTATTATCCGTTTGTTGAGCCCATTGAGGCGAAGTGTTTTGTGTTGTGTGTTTACAGTTGCATGCATGATTTAAATGTAATCAACCGCATGCTAAGACGACAATTAGTTGTGCGTGGCCCGGTAGCATGTGGGCTGCGGGATTACCATACCAGCAAAGGTGCTGAGCCCCTTGGGGGCCACCCTTTTCTACCTTTTCTATTTCAGGTACAAGGAGCTGGAAGCCGTTCGAGAGTAGGACGGGGTAGCTGACTGTACATGGGTAGCCATTTAAATTGAGTATGTGTAGGCGTAGTAAGACCGAAATTGTTATCGGCATTAGTTTGTAAATACTCGGTACAGTGGGAGTGTTTGTGTATAATAATTGTTGGAAATGGGATAAGGATTGTATTGTGTAGTGCTCGGGAATTTAGCCCATCAGACCGGTACAATGTATATGTATTAGCCTTGTTAGCCACGTGGGTGGTTAACGGCGTGTAACACCAACGAATTAAGTTATTTAATGAGGTGTGTATTCCGCTGCAGATTGTTGTTATGTGTTTGTTGTTGGATGGGGTGTTACAAAAAGTGGTATCAGAGCGAAGTATCGCTCTGATGACTGAATTACCGAGCTTAGGAAGTACCGAGTTAGGATTTTAGTACTTTGGGTTAAGGGTTGAGTGATAGCGTGAGAGATACGCTAGATAGGTATTACCAGTGTGCACTGGAAACTTACAATATTCATCCCACCCTCCACAATCCCTGTTTTATAACTTGGGAAAGGACGCCAGAGAGATGGAAGTCCACTCTTACTCGGGAATACCCGATCTGGCTGCTATTAAATACCTTTAAAGTACGGAAGACCTGTCATACGGTAGATCCCGAAAACTGGGAATCCCGGAGACGGTTTCCATCTAAACAGTGTTAACCGCATTTCATAGCGAGGAATGAAGCATTTGGTGTATAAGAGAATAGAATTTCCGGCAACCTGGGTCGACATGCCGAGCAGTCGAGAATAACCAGCTTGCAACGCACTAATCGTGCAACAGGCAAGAAGTGGATTGATGAAACCCGAGACAAGTGTCTACGGAACCACAGTTATTAAGGGATACACCAACGGTATATCAACCGACAAAGGAACTACAACGTAGTGCCCAAATAAGAGACAAGCCTCAGTAACCACGATAAATGCGTGGAATGGGCTACGAAGAGGATACAATACAAAAGAAAAGGGGTCTCCAGAATAGGAAACACCCTAGTTAATGAATATCATGTGAAGACAGTGAGAAGTCACCTAGGAGAGTTATTATCAAGACAGTAAGATCAGTGAGGGCCAACAAGGCCACTGATGACAGTGCGGGTAAAGACAATACCCCAACCGGTATGTGTTAAACCGATAGCCAGCTAGCATGGCGCACTTGCCATAGCAAGTGCTGCTATAACAGGGCTGTTCGGGAAATTTATAACCACTACGAAGTACTTGGTAAAGTACCATGAAGTTAAGTGAGATCATTATAACCATGGAAGGGCTTAACAGTTTAACCTCTGTAATTGGAAGTACACCAGTCAGCAGGAAGCTAGACTTGGTTAAGGTAAGAAGATGTTGTGAAACCATGAAAATTTTCTTTCAAACCCAGATTTATTTCAAACCCTTTTCTTTCAAAACCAGATTTTCTTTCAAACCAACACTTCTTTCTAACCTTCTTTTAAACCAAAGCAGTAAAACCAAGGGCAGTTGATAAAGATACAACAGTGGATAAACCTTCCCTTGATTAAGTTCGGGAAGCATGGAATGAATATTGTCACAAGACAATATAAGGGAGTTGACAACAGAATACTTCATCTAGGCGTGTGACGGGCACTACGAGTGTACCAACTGTGTTGTGGGACGACCGCACTCCGATAGGAGCATGTGGGCCTGACAGACCTACTTATAGGTTAGTTGGGTAAGTAGCAATGTATCAGTATGATACCCCATATATGTATACGAGTAGAGTCCAGAACACGGGAAGTAGTCGACTCCATACTACGGTCAGCAGAAAAGTCAAGTAAGAGCTAAGGATTACCACGAATGGTTGAAGTAAAGGAACCCAGCTAAGTTAAAAAGGACTAAAGGAACTAGTGAGTTTATTTCAAGGAAATGTATAGAGTCAAGAGGTGCGAAGTGCACTAACTGGTACGTAAAGACATCGGATATGTTTTAAGAATCTTCAGGGATAAAACATGATAGCTGAAACGAATACCCAACTAAGAACGTAAGAAGACGTAGTTACTGAATGTACCCATGAGTGCAAGCCAGATGTAATGGCATATGTTAGTAACACCCAGGAGCAATCCTTGAGGGGTGTTTGGATTAAACATTGTTAGATGGAGCAATATAACAGAAACACAAGATTTGGAACAATTACTCGGATTACACACTGAAGGTAAACCCACTTAACAGTAGGACCCTAAGTTGTCAAAGAGACAACTTGGAAGGAATCGTGACAGTAAGGCTTATAAGCCACAACAACTTGTGTTATGTAAATTTGATCAGTTGCAGAAGTATATGCTCTACAAGTAAATAGAGCGGAGAACGAACCACTGCATTAAGAGTGGGGATACCTCTGGATATTGTGAGACCGCAGGAGCGGTAGCTATATGAACCAAGTTCAAGGAATATGTTAAGGGTTGACCATGTTGTTATTACCCCAGAACGATTTGAATAAGAATAATACGAAAGGAAATGTTGTACCAGTTGTGTAGACAGGAAGAGTGATAAGTTGGATAGCAACCACCATAGGTGGTGATGCTAAATGAGTAGCGAACAACGCTCAAGGAACATAAAGGCTCGAGAAAAAGTGTATTCAAATAAACCAGCCAGATAAGTGGCCAAACCCAGCGTAATAGCGGAAGCTAATATAAGAACGGATGCAGTGTAAGTTGATGTTGTATAATGAAAGAGGATACGACGTGCAATAAGCGACCGTCGTATAAGTGTTGTTAAGTGATAGTATGACAAATAAGCGGAATTATGAGTTAAACCCAGCAGAGATACAATGGTAGGTGTTGGCAAATGAACTAGGCAGTAAGCCAGTAGCCATTATTATGTGATAAGGACTCCAGTAAAACACAGTGTAAATTCCTATGGCAATCGCATAAGAGATTTACTGTCAAGAGTTTACGCCTCTGCACTCTGTATGACTGAGTGTTTTGGTATTGCACTTGCGCAGTAACGATCAAGTGGGATAGCTAGGATTTGGGAAATGTTAATTGTGGTGGATGTAGAAAGAAACCTATAATACTATAATGATCAATGCATAGGAAATGCAAGGTCATACCAATGGAAGAGTACTTGTACGAAACCAAATGTGGAGGTATGATTAAGAATAAGTGATAACAGTAGCACTAAATACCAAATGTCGGTATGAAATATACCCCAGGTGTGGGAAATAACCGAGAGAGCACTACACATTAGGTAGTAGCTCAATCTCAACCGACAGTAAGTCGGTAGAAGCAAGTCAATCATTGTGAAATACATAGTTGTATACACAGTAAATTGTTATGGAAGTGGATGGAAAGTTGTGAAACTCACCGAATTCGCTCACGGTAAGAGATACCGTGCGTCGGTTGAGAAACCATTAATACCAAGATTAGGGTAATACATTGGAGATGTACAATACAGCAACAGTAACGAATGGGGCAAACTAGCTCTATAATTATCAGAGTTGCGCAACAGAGGCCAGTGAGCCCATGCGTCAGATACCGGATATACATTGTGAATATGAATGGATGGCTAGTCATCAATGCCTAGAAGCCTCACAGGCCAGGACCGAAACCGGTTATGAGTTAGATAAACTCCTAGGAAAATTCTTGGTTTAAGGACTAAACCGCCGATATGGTTAAGATCCTCTAACCAGAACGCATTGTATAGCAGACCGCGTGGAAGTTAAAATACTTCACGACGGCAGAACATTTTAAGCCAATGTTCAGTGGTTGATTACGTGGGCGTAATCCCTTTTAAGGGGGGTAGAGCGTAAAGCCTCTTAGTGTGTTTTACCGTACAAGTGTACGTGAACTATGTTGTGCATAGCACAAAAATGATTTGCTATGATGGTTGGCGCGTGTGTTATATAAACATACGCATTCATTCGTGGTTAAATTGTGGTAATTGCGCACAGAAGATGCGAATACCATTGTAGGAAGTGTGTTTATTTTGTTAACAGTGGTGTGTGAGAGTACAGTGGAAGGGAGTAAAGAAACTCCCGGGGAACTAAAACCCCGACGGTGCATAAATGTAAACCATGTATTGTATTTTGATAAAAAATATGTATATATATACAGTGTTGTGATTTATGAAGGGGTATGAGACCGACATAGAACCTAGTGAGAATTAAATTCCCTAGGTAACTTGAATTAAGTTGGATTTGGGTGATGATTGATAGACGGAGTTCTATCCCTTGGAGATGTAATGATTATGACTAGAAGGATTTAAAGATAGGAAATGGGATATGCTTGAATTAGTTGTTGGTTGAAAATGAAGTGGGAGGTGAAACTTGATTATCATGAGGTCAAGGGAAGCCGAACACAAATTGGGGTGGAAAGATAGTTCAACACTGATGCTGATCACATCAGGGTTGGATGACTCTTGAAGCTCCCTGTAAGTGGTCACAAATAACCATGTTAAGAAAGATACAAAGAGCATAAATTGGACTTGGAGTTGTGTTGCGTTTTCAAAAAGGATTTTCGACTGATATTTCCAAAACGGTCGATTCATATTTTGAATAAAGGATCCTCTTATATACTTAACCTAGTAAGGAATAATTTTTGTAGTACTTGCTCACGAGCTGAGGACGTATGAGCCTTTGTCTTCGGACCGGTGACATGGGAAGTATATTTTAAAGATGTATGCAATTGTTTTGACCTCCCAAAGGAACGGGGACCAGAAGGTGTCCATCGCGACCGGGTTCTGCGGGATCACAGTGTATATGTACTCAACATGGGACTGGAGCCCATGGAGAGATGGAAAAGGTATTTCTGTTTGTTATACATGCTAAGACATGTTGTGTGGTGTGAGTAAGAAATATTATCTGAGACCTTGAGTCCTAATGTGGTAGTTTCGAAAGTGTTATTTTATTTAGACCTATGAGTCTAACTGTTGTATTGTTACCCAGACCTGAGAGTCTGAGGGTTGTTATGTAAGTGTAATGTTATTAAGGTACCCGGACCGTGAGTCCGAGGTTATCATGTAAGTATGTTACGATATGGTTATGTATAATGTGGATATGTTGCCCGGACCGTTAAGTCCGAGGTTGGATGTAAAGGGTGGTTGGTAATGGAAGTTAATTTAGGAAGTAATTCCCGTATTCTAATCCAATGATGCGTGGAAATGTGAACTTCGAGGACGAAGTTCTTTTAAGGGGGGTAGATTGAAATACCCCAAACCTTGGTATGTCGTGAAAATGTTAAACTATGGTATTAAAAGGCTAAAAGTGCCTTAGGAACATCAATGTACAATTTAAACCATAGTAAAAACACAATAAAACACTAAGACACGGTTTGAGCAAAAACGTGCTCTAAGCTCGGAGTGAACTTGGTTAGGACCCAAAGAGCCTACCAAGACTTAATAATATTCAATTATGATTTAATAAGGCTAAATAAGTCCTTAGGAAACCTTGGTGGACAGTTAAACCAAATAAAACACAAGAATATACCTTAAAGTCAATATGAGCAAAAATGTGCTCTAAGCTTGGGATAAATTTGTATAAGACCTAATGGTCATACCTATACCTTATAAATATGTTAATGAACATATTAAATCGATTACCAAAGAAAACCAAGCTTGAAAACAAGTTAAAACACAAAATGTGCTTTAAGGAGTCTTAAAGCACATTTTTGAAAAATTGTCTTGTAAATGAGTTTTGAGTGGCTAAATGACCATCATTACTCTTTAATTAATATTTGTACTACTTAGTATCACATTAGGAAGTCTAAATCAATGGGAAATCAAAAATTTCACAAATATGTGCCTTAATTTGTGAATAGTGCTCAAATAGTGCTAGTTTAAGTTATAAGTCAACATAAGTTGTTTAATTGGTCAACAAAGGCCATATATGTTATATATGTAAGGGGCCACGGTTTTAGGGGTGTGAGTCATCACACTTGGCTTGCCAAAAGAAAGAAAGAAAAGTAAGTAAAGGTTACCTTTTTGCTTTATAACTTAAATATCTCCAAAACTTACCTCTCTCCTCACTTTCTCTTCTTTTCTTTTTGGTTCCCACCGTCTCCAACCTCATCCTCCCTTCTCCATTCTCGTTTTGCTACAGCAAGTAGCCATTCTCCATCTTTGAATGCTTGTAACTCATGGCTCCAAGCTCCGAATTCAATTCCGAGACTACCGTTGTCTTAGTTAGAGTAAGCTCTACATTCCTATCTTTTCAAATCTTCAAAAGCTCCATTTCGGTGCCATGGAGATTCACCATTGAAGGAGCTTGAGCTCATATGTCCATGCCTTGTCATCCTTTGTTTCAAGGTAAGGAAAATCAAAGAAAATCCAAGTTCCCATCATTTTCTTGTATAACCGAAAATTCACCTTACAATGGTGCCTTGTCTTGCTATTTTCTTAGCTTAATTCAATCTTCAAGGGACTAGGAGGAGTCCTATCTTGCCACTTAACCAAGCTCTCTTTCAAATTCCAAAGGTAATCATCAAATTTAGTGTTTTAAGACACTTATGTAACCTAGGGTTTAATTATGAGTTTGAGTATTAAACTTAATACTCATTACCCTTATATGTGTATTGGTTAGAAGGTTGACAAGTGATAAAAGCTCCTTGCCGATTTTCAATCAAGAAAAACAAGTGAAAACAAGTGAGAAAGCTTGGAAAACAAAGAGGTAAATGACCTCTCTTAATGTGGTTTTATGTACTAGGGAATTGAGCTATATTTGCTTAATAAATAACCTAAAGAGCCAATGGGAAATGAGCTAGAAAACTATCCACAAGGTGGACTAAAAAGACATGGGAGCATTGTTGTGTGTATTCGCAGGTTGAAGGCATTTAAATGTGGAAATTCAGTGTTTATGGTTTATGTTATTTAAGGGCCTAAGTGCCAAGCAATTTAAGTTTATGCACTATATTGTGATGTAGTGTAGTTTAAAGGTTTAGTTATGTGTAAAGAACACCTCTTGTGAAGGTGAATGTGTTTGATGGTTAAAGGATGAAAAACCATATGTTTGTGTATAAGAGTGTGTATTAAGAGATTGAATGTTCTTGATTGTCTAAAGGTGAAAAACAATGTGTTTTGGTGTAAGGTGATACAAGAGAAGCTATGGCGAAATTTAGTTGATAAACAAAAGAGTTTATGTGTTGTAATGAGATTTTATGACCTAGAAGGTACTAGGAATTTTTAAGTGTTAAGATGGTGAAAGAAAGTGAATTAAGGTGTTCTTAGGTGTTAAGATGCCTTAGGCATAGTCTTGGAGATTTAGGGAACTAATGGATGATTTCTTGATACACCAAGGTGATGGTGGAGGTGTCGTAAAGTCTAGTGCAAAGTTTGGTGAACAATGAAAGTGTAACGTCTTGTGAAGGTTTAGTTATGAACTTGTGGGAAAGACTTGAGGAGTGTGTGTAAAGGGGATGAGTGTAGTGCAAATGATGTTTAAAAGGGTGGTTATAAGGTAGTGAGGGAGTACTTTGGTTAGGTGAAGTTTTAGGCAAGAATACAAGTTACAAGTGTAAGAAAAAAATGTTCTAAGTGTTAAGGACTTAGTAAAAGTTGAGTAAAAGTTTAAGGAATTTTTGGGATGTTTCGAGAGGGTTTAAGTGTGCCCAAAAGATGTTAAAACATGTGGGAGAACATGTGTAAAGCATAGGAAAAAATTGGGATGAATTTGGAGTTCAGAAAGAGGAGAAAAGCACATTAGTAAATTGGTTCTGCAGTGGACCGCCCCTACGGACCGCCCCTGTGGGGAGGTCCAGTGCAGAGAAGTGAAAAAAAAAAGAACGTGTAGCATCTGTTGTGGACCGCCCCTGGGACCGCCCCAGAGGGGCGGTCCAGACCAGAAATGATGAAAAAAATTTGTTTAAGGCTCCTTATGATGGGGGATTGAATGGTAATGGTTTTAGATGATGTTTAGGCCTTGTTTGGTGACTTTTAAAGGCCATTGGAAGTATAAACAAGTGTGAGAGTGAATGTGTAAGTTGTGAACTTAAGATCACATAAATAAATTAAGTACAACGGGATGATGGGGTTAACTATGGGCATTAGATATTAAACAATCATGTCACCCCGATGTTAATGACAGTAATGTGATGTTACCAGTTTACGGGATTTGTTCGAGGAACCTAGGAGGACACAATATAGTGGACCATGGTGAAAGGTATGGTTTTCTTGCAACCTGTGTCCTACCGGATTACACCGGCTTGTATGCCAATGTGTTTTTCTGAGTGTTTGCCACCTTGTAAGATTAAAACATGTAATGAGTTTATAGTAATTCATTTATGTGGCGCATCTGGTCTCCGATACCGTTTAACCTCAAATAAGTGTTGAACCTTAGCTAACTAGAACTAGGAACACGTGAGAGATCAGTATTCGGAGTTAACGACCCAAACCTTGGGAACGTTCTAACCACGCTATGTGTGAGTTAGTTGGATATTGTTGTTGTATGCAGGTGTGTGAACCTCCCTTGTGTGCTTAACTCGGTTATGATACTGTATGGTGTGTGGATGTGATAGGCTCCATAATGGATCTCTAACTACTTATTTATAAGTATATATGTACTAATGGGGGTGAGGAGTCCGGTTGTTCCGGCCACGCGTGTGAGGACGGGAGTCGATGTCATATCCGGTTCGACTCTCTTGGTGTATGTATAGGTTGTATTCCAATTTGGTTTCAATCTTCCCTTAGCTTATCCAAAGCTAGTTTACTGACTCACGTCGGGCCACAGGGGCATACAAATGTTATTTCGTGTGCTTGGGATTACTATATCCGACACACCTTGGGTTTAAGTTAACCGTTCGATATAACTGGACGGTAACGAGGTTGGTAACGAGCTTAGCATGAGATTGGCAATAATATCTAGGCTCACTATGTATACTAACTATGGTGGAAGGTTCCTTGTGTGAACCGATCTTATGGTGTTTTGTGTTGATATTGTGCTAGGCAATTTCCCTTGCTATGCTATGATGTGTATACGTTAGATGTTTAAAATGAATTCGATGTTATCATGTGTGCGTCGAAACGAGAAAAGTGTTGTTATGTTTTGCTATGTGAGGAATGTGATATGTTGTAAGATATGAGTGTGTGGATCATGGAATGAATCCCAGTTTGTGACAAGAGGCGTATAAGGATAACCCGATTTAAGGGTACGTGTCGTCTATTAAGGAAGTAGCTCCGTTAGAGGAGGAACACTCTAGGGTTAATGAATACCATGAGTGACTTATCAAGTAAGGATGTATTATCCGTTTGTTGAGCCCATTGAGGCGAAGTGTTTTGTGTTGTGTTTACAGTTGCATGCACGATTTAAATGTAATCAACCGCATGCTAAGACGACAATTAGTTTGCGTGGCCCGGTAGCATGTGGGCTGCGGGATTACCATACCAGCAAAGGTGCTGAGCCCCTTGGGGCCACCCTTTTCTACCTTTTCTATTTCAGGTACAAGGAGCTGGAAGCCGTTCGAGAGTAGGACGGGGTAGCTGACTATACATGGGTAGCCATTTAAATTGAGTATGTACTGTAGGCGTAGTAAGACCGAAATTGTTATCAGCATTAGTTTGTAAATACTCGGTACAGTGGGAGTGTTTGTGTATAATAATTGTTGGAAATGGGATAAGGATTGTATTGTGTAGTGCTCGGGAATTTAGCCCATCAGACCGGTACAATGTATATGTATTAGCCTTGTTAGCCACGTGGGTGGTTAACGGCATGTAACACCAACGAATTAAGTTATTTAATGAGGTGTGTATTCCGCTGCAGATTGTTGTTATGTGTTTGTTGTTGGATGGGGTGTTACAGTTTGCTACAGCAACACCAACACCACTATTATTTTCCATCTTTGACCACTTGTATCTCCTAGCTCATTTGGCCAAATTAAATTCTAAGACCACCATTCTCTTCCTCTCATCAAGCTCTTCAATTCTATCCTTTCAAAATCCCAAGAGCTCCATTTCGGTGCCAAGAGGAATCACCATGGGAGGAGCTTGAGCTCACCTTTTCACATATTATTGTTCTCCTTTGCTTCAAGGTAAGGAAACTCAAAGAAAAATGATGTTTCCTTCATGTTTTGTGTTGTCCGAAAATTCACTTCACAATGGTGTTTTCACCTTGCTTGTTTTAGCTTCATATGAACCTTTCAAGGGCTAGGAGGAGTCCTCTCTTGATACTCATTCAAGCTCTCTTTCCATTCAAAGGTAAAACAATTACCTTAATGTGTTAAGACAATATATGTGCCTAGGGTTTGCAATGAGATGAAGCATAATGCTTGAATACTCATTCTATTATTTGTACATTGTTTAGAGATTGACAAACAACCAAACATCCTTATCGGTTTTACAAGGAAACAAGAAAGAAGTTTGTGAGGAAAAAGAGGTAAACAAACTATCTCAATGTAGTTTAAATGCCTTAGGAAAATGAGCTTGATTTGCTTAATAAAATACCTAAGGAGCCAAAGGTGAATGACCTAGAAAATGCTCTCAAGGAAACTATTAAGGGGCATATGTGATGTTGAGTGTATTTGCAGGTTAAAGGCAATATACTATGTGGAAATTCAGTGTTTAAGGTTTATGCAATTTAAGGGCCTAAGAGCCATGTTATTTAAGGGCCTAAGTGCCAAGCAATTTAAGTTTATGCACTATATTGTGATGTAGTGTAAATTGGGTGAAGTTATGTGTGTGAGAATACTCTTGATGGATTTAGGGTGTTCTTGAATGTCTAATGGTGAAAGCTATGTGCTTTGGTATAGCAATGTGCTAGAAGAACCCATGTCAAAATGTAGATGATGTATAAGAAGTTCTAATTGTTTAAAAAGAGTTTTGGTGAGTTTGGAAGTGTTGAGAATGGTTAAGTGTTCAACTAGTGGAAGAAGCATGCATTATGGTGTTTAAAGATGTAAAAAGGGTTTTGGCAATGTTCTAGAGGATTTAGAATGCAAAAGATGCTTGAGAGATGATGTTAAGGTGTAGAGGAAATTCCTTGGTATAGTGGTCATTATTGGTGAAACACCACTTGGAAAACAAAGGAGGAAGTAACATAAGTGTTAGGAATTTCGGTATGAAATGAGTAAGTGTTTAAGGTGATAGGTAATGAGTTTCATGGATGTTGTATGAGGACATGAGTGTACCAAATGATGTTAGAAAACATTAGGAGGCTTTAGGAGAAGTTTGGTGAAATTGGTTAAGTGCTTAAAGGCTTAGAAAATGAGTGTTTTGCCTTGTCCGAACATCTGTCCGGACATGGATGTTCGGACAGGCCTGTTGCGTAAAAATTTTTAGAGTCTCGACTTGTGTCCGACCTTGGGAAGTCCGGACACAAGTTCGGACATACCTGCTTCTTCATTTAATTTTCCTCGACCCATGTCCGAACTTCCGAAGTCCGGACACAAGTTCGGACAGGCGTCTGTATTCAGTTTTGAGTCTCGACTTGTGTCCGAACTTGGGAAGTCCGGACACAAGTTCGGACAGGCCACTGTATGGACCAAAAACTTTGTTTTAAGGTGGGAAAAGTTGCCTAAAAATGGTGATTACTAAGTAATGATGTTATAAGAATGTTAAGGACATGTTAAGTGAGTTATAATGACAATTTAGTGGGGGAAAGGTTGTATTAAAATGTAAAAGTAAAACAAGTTAAAAAGTGAAGTTATGTAACTAAGTTAACGGGGAAAAGTTATAAGCATTAGACTTTAAACAATCATGTTACCCCGATGTTAATAAAATACATGTAATGTTGTCAGTTGTTCGAGAATTGCTCGAGGAACATAAGTGGACATGGTAAAGTGGACTCCGGTGACAGGTATGGTTTTCTTGCAACCTGTGTCCTACCGGATTACACCGGCTTGTATGCCAATGTGTTTTTCTGTGTGTTTGCCACGTTATAAGATAAATCATGAAACGAGTTTACATTCGTTATTGTGTTGTATGTTTACGTGCCGATACCGGTAACCTCGAATGCGCTTGAAGGGGCTAGTTAACCACTATTAGGTAAACGTAAGAGAACGGTATCCGGTGATAACGTTCCCGACCTAAGGAACGTTCTGACCACGGCTATGCGTGAGTTAGCCATGTGATGTTTGTGTGTGATGTTTGTGTGTGAATGTATGACTCTCCCTTCCCTTGTGTGTGTCTAACAAGACTTAACCCAATGTTTGTGATTGTTTAATAAAGTTCAATGTTGAACTTCTAACAAGTGCTAACGGGGGAAGTGAGGAGTCCGGTCTGTTCCGGCCACGCGTGTGAGTATGGGGGTCGTTGTCATATCAGGTTCGATCCTCTCCGTATGTTATGGTTGTTTCCAATTTGGTTTCCAACCTTCCCTTTAGCTTAACCAAGGCTATTACTGACTCACGTCGGGCCACAGGGGCATACTATGTTATGTTTGTTCGGTGTGCTTGGATCACTATATCCGAGACACCTTATGTTAAGTTATCCGTTCATTTAACGAGACGGTAACGAGTTATGTAATGAGCTTATCATGAGACTGGCAACATTCTCTAGGCTACAAGTGAACTGACAATGTTTGGGCCGGTTCATAAAGGGAACCGTACCCGTTATGTTATGTATTGTTGTTATGATGCAATATCGGTTGCGATGTTATTATGTGCACGTTGTAACGTGAAAAGTGTTGTTATGTGTTGTCATGTGATGAATGTTATATGTTGTAAAATGTGGAGTATGTGGTTCATGGAAATGAATCCCAGTTTGTGATAAGAGGCGTTAAAGGATAACCCGATTAATGGGTAGTTGTCGTCTATTAAGGAAGTAGCTCCATTAGAGGAGAAACACTCTAGGGACAATGAATACCATGAGTGACTTATCAAGTAAGGATGTACTATCCGTTTGTTGAGCCCATTGAGGCGAAATGTTATGTGTTGTGTGTTTACAGTTGCATGCATGATTTGAATATAATCAACCGCATGCTAAGACGACAATTAGTTGTGCGTGGCCCGGTAGCATGTGGGTTGCGTGATTACCATACCAGCAAAGGTGCTGAGCCCCTTGGGGGCCACCCTTTCTCTTCTTTCCTATTTCAGGTACAAAGAGCAGGAAGCCGTTCGAGAGTAGGACGGGGTAGTCATTGTACATGGGTAATCTTTCAAGTTGTACATGTACAGTAGGTGTAGTAAGACCGAGATTGTTATCGGCATCAGTTTGTGAATACTCGGTACAGTTGAAAGGTGTATGTTGTTGTTGTTGTTAATGGAAAGGGATAGTAATGTGTAGTCGCTCGGGAATTTAGCCCATCAGACCGGTACAATGTATATGTATTAGCCTTGTTAGCCACGTGGGTGGTTAACGGCGTGTAACACCAAGAAGTTAAGTAATGTGTTGAAGTTTGTTTTCCGCTGCAGTTTGTTGTTAAGTGTGTTTGTTGTTGGATGGGTTGTTACAGGGATTAAGTTAAGTATAAATTTAAAAGTTTAAGGTTAAGTTATAAGAATAAGTTGTAAAACTTAAGAGGGCTTAGGTGGGGAAACATTATGGGTTGAGTAAGTTAATTAAGTTGAATAAAGTTAAGTGATTAACAACCTAAAACTGAATCAATGTTTTAGGACTTGAGAGTTTGGACTCCGGAGGAGAGTAAGCAACCAAACGACCAACGGTGAACGGTACAGTTCTTCTTGTGACCTGCTTGCTAACGAGGTGTCCCTCGGCTTGTGTGCTATTTGTTTTTGTGTGCTCACTAAACAAGATAAAGCATGCAACCGGAACATTATGTTGATTGTATTGTTGTGTGATGTTTGAAAACTAACACAACTTACCGTGAGAACCTACTAACTAACGTTTAGTAAGGAATTGTGTGAGACTAAGGAACACTCCCTAATATTAGTTTGTTAATAACCGAAAGAGGTTAAACAAACAAACGTCGCATTGAGACTACTACTAACTTTAACTTTGGGGGGGTGAGGAATCCGGAATGGTATCGGCACATGTGTATTGGGGGAGGTCGGTATCCTTACCAGATACCGACTTCCAAATATGACTTGTCTTCAAACTCGTCGCCTAGAGTCGACATATGGACTCGACCTCCTCGGACTACTTGTTCTAGGAGGGAGGCATACTAAGATGGCGTGGGGGGATCTAGCCTACATCCCCAACAATTTAAGAATGTTGTTTATTGCCGGCAAGTGTCCTGCTGCTGGCTAGGGTTAACCAAGCCCTACGAAAATAAACAACAAACTAAGGGTTAACCAGTTCCCAATGAGAGAACGGTTGGCATATATGAGATAAGGTTTGAGATAAGTCACAACCATTCCTATTTAAAGGATGGTTTGTATTATAAGACTGAGATAAGCTACATCCATTCCTTTCTAAAGGATGGTTGTTTCTAAGACTAAGATAAGACTAAGATTGAGGTAAGATAAGGATGAACTAAGATTAAGAGGAAACATAACCTAAGGTGTTAAATAATTAACCCTCTAATTAAGTGAACGCATTTAAGTCGTTCATGGTGTTTGAACTTTGATCGTTCATAATTGGTTTGTTGTTTATTACACCTTCTATTATGTTGTGCATCTAATCAACCTCCATGCTATCGACAATTAGTCGTCGTAGCCACGTTAGCTTGGGGTCCATGAGAGGATCGTACCAGCATTCGTGCTTACCCCCTTTGGGGGCTGTTTTTACTACATAGGTGAACGTCAGGAGGCGACCGTCACGAGAGTAAGATGGGGTACAAGCGTTACGGGTTAAGTGTGGCCTACGAGTTGTGCATGTACACTCGTATGGCAATTTGAGTTAGTAAGATGTATAGGATGTGAGGGGATTGTAAGAAGGATATGTATTTGGTTAAGGTTGGTATGTACTAATGTTCGGTATATTCTGTTAATCAGACCATGGCAAGGTCCTGGAGTGTATTGAATTTCGCTGTGACATTTATATATATGTTGTTAAGTTGCGAAACCACATTTGGATTGAGATGGGGTGTTACATATACATGTATTTACGGACAGTACCCCAATATTTTGTCCAAATTTATACTATCTTCCCACAACTTTCTTTTTATTACATATTATCCCTCTTTATTTCATAAACTTACAACTTAATACCTAAAACTTTATATTATACATATTAGCTTATTTAATTCAAAAACTCCCATAATAATTTTCCAAAATATCGAACAGCCCCTAGGCTGTCTTAAAATTATTTTCCATCCCCCAAGTTTCGGTTATTTACATAATAACCCCATAAGTTCCATAATTGTTATAATTTAATACTTAAACTATATACTATAATCATTAATTCATTAAATCATTAAAAACTAACCCAAAAATTCTTTTAATTTCCAAACAGACCCCTAGGGTCCTAATATTCATATTCCAACCCTATAATTTTCGGTAATTGTATAAACACCCCATATGGTTTTATAAACTCCATTTTTAACTTAATACTTCATTAAATTACCAAATAAATTTATTTATTTTTTAACTTGGTCAAACATCACATGTGGTCAAGTTTGACCACCCAAATACTCCCTTTGACCAAAATTTAACATAATTACGAAAATACCCTTTTTATTTCTCTAGTTTTACATTTAACACTTTAATTTCCTAAAATTATACTTTATGTTTCTAAAAATTCCCATAACAGCCCTTGTGGATTTTAATATTACTTTGGCACCCTATATATTTTGCTTAATTACATTTTGACATCATAAATAATTCTTTTGTACCTTTAAATACTTATAAGGTTTATAATTTATTTAAATTATATTTGTAACCTTATACTTAATTTATGTAACACCTAAATTCATCAATATTTATCTAAGGTTTTACTGAGTGATTATGTCCACTAAAATCACATCTTAGAACCAGATTTTTTTATTTAATTCATTTAATCACACTAAAATTTAATAATCAATATTTAAAGCTTAAGATAAGCATAATAAAAATTCCTAAATACATGGCTTAAACATAGCATATCATTAATATAAAAAGGAAATTAGAAATATCTAAACACGCATACAAACTCATAGTTTGTACAGATTTATTTTAACACCATTAAACTATTTTTTTCCTTCATTAATCACTTATAAAATAAACTTAAATAGGCCATTAGCACTTAGTCTCACTAATCAAATATTTAACCATTCATTTTCTCCACATTTTTAGGATCTAAACAGCTCATTCTTCACCCATGTATCCATGGCTTCACATTAATTTACACATTAGTAAATTTTAAAGCATTAAAGGGTAATAAGTATAATTACCTTAATATTATGACAAGCAATTTTCACCCAGCCTTTTCAACTTCAACTCCTCGGCTGTGCATATATGTGCCTCATGTTAATTATTTTTTTGTTCATAAAAAAAATTCCTTAACCACTAACACAGTACTTAAGTACTTAATGGGGTAATTACCTTTAAATATTTGATTTCTCCTCCTTGATTATAGGCTCTTAAGCTCACGGTTTTCTTTGGGTTAATAAAACCCATGCGGTTAACATATATACAAGAAATAAGACTTAGTTAGTAATTACTCTAGGTAATTATTTTGAGGAGTTTTAAACATGATTTTTAAACCTTTAAAGAGGGTATCTCACCTTGGTGTTTGAAGGGCTTTCAAGCAGGCTTTTCTGCTATCAAAAGCAAGGGAGAACAACCTCAGATTGGTGTAGAAAAAATGAGGGAGATTAAGGCTCAAACAGCCAAGAGAAAGTTACATTAATTACCTTTGAAATACCCCAAACTTAAATATAGTGATTAAAATTATCCTAATATGTATTTAAAGGCCTAATAGTGCCTAAGTAATATTGGTAAGGAAAAATGAATCCAAAGGAAATGAAGAAACACTTAAAAAGCAAAAAACACTAAATAAGCGTTAAAGAACCATAGGAGGTACGAGACCTCAGTTAGAGTATTATATGAGTTCTAAAGGCTTATTCATGCCTAATTAGTGTACGGGAATGATTCCTGAAGAAAACGGACCCAAATAACGTATTAAAACGCTAATAGAGCTTTAGCGCACGTTTTTCGAGGAACCCCGAAAGCGTGACTTTGAGTGGTCAAACGAACGTAAAAATCATAGATCATTAAATAACTATAATTAAGCATTAAAAGAAGCTTAATAACCCATAAAATTAAAGAAACTAGAAAATTCCAGAAAACGGGCCCGGTTAGTGAATAGTACCAAAACCGAGTAAATTAACGAGTGTTTTCTACAAAAAGACAAAAAACACTCCAACTAGTAATATTGTAGGGGGTTGGTTTTTGACAGTCAAATAACTCCCTCACACACACATGTAACTAGCTAGCAAATAAAGGAGTCAAAAAGTAAAAAGGGGGAAAAAGGTAAAAAGCAACTCACACTCTCTCACCTCTCATTTCTCTCTTCTTTCTCCCATTTCTTTTCTCCAAGCCGGTTTCTCTCTCCTTCTCCCCATTGTTGCTGGTGATTTTGGAGCTCCACCAACCATCCATGGCAGCCCCTCTTCTTCTCCATGCTAAAGCTTCATTTGAACTCCAAATGCAAAAATAAGTACATATTCTTGCTCCCCTCATCATTCTCTACCATTCTCTCTTTTCAAAATCTAAAAATGAGGAAGTTAATCTCCATGGGTTTTGCCCATTTGAAGAGAAAATGATACCAAATCAAAGCTTGGAGTCTCCTCTCTCCATTAAGGTAAAAATTTACATGAAAAACTCATGTTCCCTTCATTCTCCTTTGTAGCCGATTTTTTCCCATTTGTAATGCTCTATTTTTCTTTCTCTTTTGAGCATCATTCCAACCTTGCAATGGTGGTAGGATCGCCTTCTTGAACCAAGGGCTAAAACCCCTCTTAAAAGACTCCAAAGGTAAACCCTAGATTGGTGTTTTAAGCATTTCAATGAATTAGTATTAATCTAAGGGTTAGTATTTTAATTACACTTATTTTGTGTTCCTTGGGTGGTGGGAATAGAGTTTGGCAACTCCATTGCCCACTTGACCGATTTTATGCAAGAAAGAGAGAAGGAGGAGAATTGGAAAAGAAAAGAAGGAATTATAAGCTTAAGGTAAGAGCTCCTTCTTATTGCTAAATTTTAATGCATTAGAGTAATGGGAATGGGTAAACTAATTAAAGAACCCAAAATATTGTACTAGTATTGTGGTTTATGGAAGTCTGAGTATTTGTGAACTAGTATTTGAATTGTAGGCCTTAGAGCCAAATAAATTGTGTATGTGTATTGGTATTGTTGTTTGAGGAAGTATTGATGAATTGAGATTGCTTTGATTGCTGGTAGGACCCTTGTATGGGTGTGGCTGGTTTAGGAGTGATTTTGGTGAGAAATGATGAATGTGAATTAGTGTTGATTGGTGATGATATTGGTATGGGAATGGTGAATGAACTATGTGCTGAAACAATGTGTGGGCAATGTTAAAAATATAGGGGGAACTCTGCCCAAATTTGTATGGAAATTTGAAGACTGAGTGGTATAAGAAGAGGGAACAACCTAGGAACTAACTAGGTGTACTTGGAGAACTTAAGGTGAGTAGTTTAACACCTTGAAACAGATTTGGAGAAGAGCTAGGTAATGGGATGGAACTAGGTTGTGAAGTAATGTATTTAGGATGCTAGGAGAAGCATTGGTAGAGGGAGTATTGAAGGGTAGAAGATGGAGTAAAAAACTGTAGCATAAGAAGAACAAATACTGCTATGAGTGCAGGGATGGGAGTGAGGAAAATTGTGTAAATCATTATAAGATTGGGGAATGAAATTGGTAGTGAGTTAGTGGATGAACTAAGGTATCTTAGGAAGCCTAAATGGTACTAAAACATGTTAGGATGTATGTAGGAAGATTGGGCAAGAAATGGGTAAAAGACTGGAACTGAAACAAAGCCAAATACACAATTCTGCTCTCGACTGACCCAGAAGGTTGGACCGGATGTGGGTTGGTCGGGGCTAAAACTACTGGAGCGTAACTTTCTGACTTCGATCGACCCAGACGGGTGAGTCGGTCGTGGGTCGGTCGGGCAATGACTTTTGAAGTCGAAGTTTCTGACTTCGACTGACCCAGGAGGTTGGGTTGGTCGTGGGTCGGTCGAGATAAATTCCAAAGTCGTAATCTTTCTGACTTTGGCCGACCCAGAGGGTTTTGGGTCGGTCGGGTCACATCTGGGTCGGTCGGCCCTAAACAAAAAAAATGGTATTCATATATGTATATATGTATATGTATATATATATGTACATGGGGGCTTGGTAATACCCCCATTAATAGAGTAAAAATGGTATGAAAGTAAGTATATAAGTAAGAAAGTAAGTTCTAGAAGTAATGAGTAGAGAATGATTTTCAAAATAAGTATGGAAAGTAAAGAACTAGTGAGTAAGTAATGGAAGTAGTAAGTATATGTTAGAAGTATTAATGAAGGAATAAGTTGGATCAATAATAGATCATTAATCATACAACTTTATGCATGCGTAGGAATCGAATAGTAGAATCCCGAAGGTAAACCGGGGAGTACGATACGACGGTGAACGGTATGATTTCCTCATGCTCTGTATCCTAACCTGGTTACCCCGATTTGTGTGCTTATTTGATCACCTAAATAAGATAAACACATGAATCGGACTTTCATGCACCTAGTTGTGCTTGTTTTATATTGTTCTTGTTATATTGCCTTGAACATCAGTTTGTATAATTCATGAAATGAGTGGATGGAAATGAAGTGTATGTGTATCTCGTAGCGTAGTTGTATAATGTATTATTCCTTGGTTTGGATGTGATGACTTCTACTAATTCCTAACTACCTAACTCCTAACTTAAGTATTGAGTAAATTGGAATGAGTAGAAACCCGATATAGTTTCGGCCACGCGTGAGGATGAGGAGAGACAAGAGGTTGGATCCGATTCCTGGACTGAATCCTTTCTATGGACCAAATCCCTTAAATGGGTAGCATCCTAGATTAGTGAGCCACAGTAAAGCCCGGTGGTGGGACGGTGTAGTCCCTGCCTGGAGGTCACCACGACTTAACTTGAGTAAGTAAGTAAGTAAAGTATTGTATGAGTAACAGTCATGGCTAGGGTAAGTCATTGACCTTAAGGAAAAGAGTAATGTACACCCGATTAACCCGGGTGGGTAAAAGAAGCTAACAAGCATTGTGTACATATTGTAGAAGCGTATCCCGTAAAGGTAAGTGTGAATGGTTGGCTTGTAATGTCTTCCTTGTATGTATGAAGATCTATGTATGTATGCTTTGTGATGTATTGTAATAATATAATTGGAAGCATGTATGTATGTATGAGTAAAATGAACTGCATATATTCGACCAAGTGGTCGGCGTACCCTCGCTAGTACGCGGGGTATGCGGATTTCATATGCAGCATAAGTTGAGCCCCTTGGGACACTGTTTTTATTGTACATGTACCCGAAGCGGTTATGGTCATAGTAAAAGACCGGCGGCTATGCTTAGATAGCTAGGGATGAACGGTAGGTAGTAGAAATTGTGTGAGGCTTGTAGCCTTTGATGTAGAAATGTACCAAGCGGTACACCCTTTTGTATTTTGGAAGGTATGTAGAATTGTGAGGAATAGGTAATGTGATGACCCTTAATGAGTATGTATAAACTTGGAAAAACCGTTGTAATTGAGTTTGGATCTTAGTAAACTCGGTATATTGTATTGTATTATGGAGTATTGTAATGAATGGAGAATCGTGGTACACGGATGGTAATTGGAGTATAGATTGTAATTGTGTAGCACTCGGATATTCCGGTCCATCAGACAGATGTTGTAAGTAGTAGTAGGCCTTGTTAGTCACGTGGGTGGGTAACGGCATTGTATCACCCACAGTTGTGTAAGAAAGTATCCGCTGTGAAGGTATGTATGTACAAGGTGATTAGACGGTAATGACGGTATTAGCGGTAGGGGTGTTACAAAAAGTGGTATCAGAGCGAAGTGTCACTCTGATGACTGGGAATACCGAGTTTAGGAAATACCGAGTTAGGAATTAGAAGCTTAGGGCTAAGGGCTGAGTGATAGCGTTAGAGATACGCTAGTTAGGAACTCCCGGTGTGTACCGGATACCTACAATATCAGTCTCGCCCGCCGCATCCCCATTGTATAACTTGGGAAAGAACGCCAGAGAGAAGGGAAGTCCTCTCATACTCGGGAAAACCTCTGGCAGTTGTGAAATCACCGTACGGTAAACAAGAACCGACATATAGTAGATTCCAAGAATTGGAAGTCCCGGAGATGGTTCCTGGTTGAACAACAATACCCGCACTTAATAGATGTAGAATGAGTACTCCAACCATAAGGAGGCTACAACTTACAACCACATGGGGCGACATGCTTAGCAGTTGTGAAACCTGGCTAGTCAACCAGCAGCAGGAAAAGAAGCACTAAGCGTGCAACAGAGCGGAAAACGGAACAATAGCGAAACCCGAGACACAAGTCTACGGGACAGTAATAGCTAAATAACAACACCAACGGTATGCTAGCGGACTAAGGACATAGTCGGGAGGGGTTAACTCCAAACCTACAATGCCAAAAAGGTTACAATACCTGGACAACATAGCTCAGACAGCTACAAGAATATTTACGAGATATAATCCGACAGGACTACAGGAGTAGTGCCTAAACAAGCTAAGGCTTGGTAACCACAGTAAATGTGTGGGAACGAGCAACGGAGAAAAGCATAAGGCGAATAAATATGGATCTCATAAGATTGGAGAAGTACCCCGGTCAACGACAGCCATGTCAAGATCACTGAGAAGTTACTTAAAAGATCGAGTATCCCAAACATAAACCAATAGATCAAGGAAAGAGTCGACAAGACTGCCAAATATGAGTGGAAACCATACCGTGACCGGTATAGGTTTACCCAAAAACCACCAGTACCACACACTTGCCATGGAAAGTGCAGTAAGAACAAGAGCATGTAGAGGAACCCTAACCACCACAAGTACTTAGTATGTATTGTGATCGTAATGAAGCGACTACAGGATCACCTATCCAAAACTGGAAGGAAGAAACCGTGGAAGGGCCTGACGGCCTGACCATTGCACTAAAGGACATACCAGTCAGCGAGAAGCTGGACATGGTCAAGACCTCAGACATGGCCACGCCATGAAGAACTTCTTTTAAACACCAAACTGCTATTTTAAAACCCAAAAATTTTCTTTCAAAACCACAACCCTTCTTTTAAACCATGGATTTTAAAACCAAACTAACAGAATTATGGTGAGTATCATAGAATGATACAAGAGGAGTTTACAATAGAATACTTCACCTAGGCGTGTGACGAGCACTACGAGTGTACCCAATTACGGGATGTGGGACGACCGCACTCCGAAGGAGCTTGCGGGGCTGACAGATAGTCGGGTAAGTGGTAACGTACCAACAGGGTACCCCACGTATGTATACATGTAGTGTACGAAACACGGGAAGTAGTCAACCCCGTCTATGGACCATGAGAAAGTTCAACCAGAACAGCTGGACACCTCAGACGATCAAGGAGAAGAACTCAGCTAAGTAATAAGTATAAAGGAACTTAGAGAATCCATCTGAAGATGAGGAATGAGGACTAGGAAGTGCAAGGGCGTAGACTAGTAAGTATAGACATTGGATATGTCTCAAAGACTTCAAGCAAGTACATGACAGCTGGAAGGGATACCCAGCCTAAACACAGTAAGGCAATGCCTAATGTGAACACAACGATGTTCAACAAACGGGACGGAGTTCCCAAGAACAATTACAAAGACTACTAGGGAGCATAATCCATCATTGGAGAGGATTCAAATCCAATCAAGAACACCTGGAGAAAATATAAACAGTCTACACAAGAATGGGAGACGTCATAACCCTAAAGGGGATAGTTCAAATACAATACCACAAGGCGGTATAGTGGACACAACATATCATAAACATTAGCCGGATGTAACGACGTAACTAACAACACCCAGGAGCAATCCTTGAAGGGTGTTTGAATTAGCAACAGTCGAACGAAGTGTCATGATAAGAACGCGGGAGCTAGAATGAACACTCGGTTTGGACACCAAAGGGATTTCGCTTAACAGGAAATACCCTCAGCCACTAAAGGCACTGATTAACACCAGATTGCCTAAAGGGCCTCCCATGAACGGAAGCATGATGCAACAACTTGCCATGGAACCCAGTAAATACCTCCAACGCTATGATGGCATACAAGGAGGTGGAAACATGTACAAACAGCCTGCAAGGAGTATAGCTCGCAGCAATAGGACTCAAAAGCCATAAACCAACTACGTTGTGTAAATTTTAATGGTTGCAGAACCACACACAATGATAAAAAGAGCTTCTAAGGAGTAGGACGACGATCAAATCGCGCAATTTGAACCCAATATGATGAGTGGCTTGGAGTAATGGCTTGTCACTAGAGCATCAATCTAGTATACAGTTGACGAAGCTTTTAATTGCCTTCATGCCTTCTGTAGCAATAGTAGCACAGAGGCATAAGAATTGTGATAATGCCAACACTGGCCTAGTCCACACTTAGACACTACGAGAAACCCGAGGGAAGGTACCCCTCGTTAGCCGAAGACCATCAATGCGGTGATGATGTGAACCCTTAGAAAAGGCTTTCATCTACCATAACAACAAAGCTTGCGCATGTAGTTGTTTCCAAGAGGTAACCGGATAAGAAAACGAGATTTCCAAACCGCTATGCCTAGAAAGAGGCTTTGAGAGCAACTGTGAAAACCGAAGAAGAGATGGTTGAGAAGCAAACACAGAATGTGTATAACGTGAGCTGTAGAAGCACATCGCTTAAAGAGCATAGAGACTTGAAGAAGTAAGTATAGTCCATATACAACCAAGCATATGGTGAACCATTGTATGAATGGCAAAGGTACATAAACAAAGACTAAGATAGTGAACCTTGTCATGAGACTTATGAGTGGAAATACACCTCTCAACAAGAACTTTCATTTATCAGTGATAGAATACTCTTCAATTGGAGAACGGGACCAGAAAACCCTTGAAGTCCCTTGGATGTTCCGTGATGTACATACAAAAGTAAAACTGCACAGCCGGACCTTATATCCAATGCCAGGATTTATAAGGAAGTGAGTGTTAAACCAATCAATGTGAATACACATTTCGACATCGAATGACTAAAGCCAAATACTTGGTCAACCAAGATATTTGGCAAATTATATCATAAATGATGAAGTAAGGTGAGGTAAGCTAATCTACACTTGAAACCTAAATTGAAATAAAAACATCTCCACATTGGGAAGATAATAACATTACGGTATGCTACGACAACCGTCATACACACGAACATAGGAAACCCTCGGTGTATTCACACCATAAGGAAATGGTGCCAACGACAATGGCAATGAGTAAATGTAAGCTACCACAGTAACAGAGACCGTAAAAATGATGTTTGTAATGAGTAAGAATATGGTGCGCAACAAGCGACCGTTATGAAGAAGTAGTTAGACAATGACACGGAGTTGTAAGTACGAGATGACAAGCAGAAATATTAATTCCTATAGCAATCACATAAGTGATTTACTACCAAGCGTTTACGCCTCTACACTCTATATGACTAAGTGTTTTGGTATTGCACTTGTGCAGCTAATGATCTAGTGGGATAGCTAGGAATATGGAAAATGTAAATCGGGGTAAATCCTTCGTTTCACCAATGATCAGGGCAGAAGCTAGTTAAGCAAAAGCTTAGAAACAACCGCGCGGCCTAAGGCCAAAGAAGCACGAAGAGTGTAAAACACACTAACAATCACAAGATGTGAATTCCAGTGGAATAAAAAGTGAAAGGAGACTTAAGAAAGTCACTAGAACTGACGAATAGAAAATGCAAGGTCATACAAGTAAGAACACTTATACTGAACCAGAAGAACTAATATAATTCAGAAGCTATTGACAATAGAGGAAGCACTACAACTAAGTAGTGACTTTACCTCACCCGACAATAAGTCGGAGGAACTTAGTGAATAATTGTGGGAGTATGAATAGTATGTATAATAGATTGCCAGAGAGCTGGTTATAAATCTAAAACTCACTGAGTTCAAGCACGGTAAAAGAATACCACACTTGGTTAATAAACCTCATTTCCACAATAGAGGGATAAAAAGGCAATGTGTAGCACGTTAAGGATAACAAGAAGGGCGAATAACCCAAGTTATCAGGGTCGCGCAGCAGAAGCTAGTGGGCCCTAGCTCAGAGGTTTAATATACCCAGCAAGTATAAAAGAATGGCTAGCAATGCCTTGAAGCCTAATAGGCTAGAACCAAATTAATTATGAGTTAAATAAACTCCTATAGGAATTCTTGGTGCAGGGACTGAACCATTAGTGCGCTTAAGACCCTTTGGCCAGAATACATTGGGTAATAGACCATAGGGAAGCTAAAATGCTTCAGATTGCCCGAATTAAGTGAACCAATGTTCAATGATAACATATGGTTACGTGGGCGTAATCCCTTTTAAGGGGGGTAGAGCAAAAACCGCTTAGTGTAAATTCCATGTATAAAACACGTAAACTATAATGTGCATAGCACAAATGAGAATAGATTTGATGATTGGTACTTATGTTAAATAAACATACGTATTCATTCATATTGTAATTATGGTAATTAGGCACGAGAGATGCGAATACCATAGGATGAATATACCTATCTTGTAACTCCAGTGTGAGAATATTAGTAAAGAAGAGTAGAGAAACTCCTGGGGAATGATAATCCCTATAGTGTATGTCCATTTTAAGTTAGACATGGCATTACGATGCATGAATCGGTATAAAACCGATGTAGAACCTAGAGGAAATTAAGTTCCCTAGGTGATTGTTTTGAGACAATTGAGAATGAGTAGTGGATGGAGCTCCACGAGTATTGTATCCTTTAAAGAAATAGTACGAAATGATTAGAGAGTAGTTATGAACGGAGTCCATAAGTCGTGTAGTCCTAGGTAAGTCATTGGAAGTAAATTGAGGACGACTGAATTCCACAAGTATTGTATTCCTTAGTTAGATTATTTGAGAGGATGAGAGTAATGGATGAAAGTAGCAAAAGTTGATGAAATGAGCCCCATAGGCATGGAATCTTGAAGAAAAGCATTTGGAAGTAGATTGAGGATGATTGATGGACTGAATTCCATCCTTTAGAGATGTGTGAATTGGTAATTATGACTAGAAAGAGTAAAAAAATAGAAAATGGAAATAATCGAATCATCTGATTGTTTGAAACTGACGTGGGAAGTCGAACTTGATCCTGATCAGATCAAGGGAAACTGAACACAAATTGGGGTGGAAAGATAGTTCAACACTGATGCTGATCACATCAGGGTCGAACGATTCTGGAAGCTCCCCTCAAGTGGTCACAAGAATCATGCATAGGATAGATATAAGGAACATAAATTGGAATTTGGAATTGTTGTGTTTTAGAAAGATTTCTAACTAGTGGTTGCGAAAGGATTTTCCTTAGACTTGAGAATGAGGATTTGCTGGAAGCTTATACCAGAGAACGGTGGTAGTATATCATGTTGTATTATTCCAAGGGCAGTGGGACATAGAGGAGTCCTGTGTCTTGATGACCTGAGTGCCTGCGGGATCGTAGTGGATATTGTATTGCTTTGGGATAGCTTTGCATTGTATGTATGTATAACCTTGTAATGGAAAACCGGAGTGATTGTAGGATATTGGATGGTATGGTATGTAGAGACCTTGAGTAACGGATTTGGGAATTTGTAAGGAGGAGGAATGTATGATTTTTGGCATTAGACGTGTCTGAATGAGTAAGTAGCGTAATCCTACAACCTTGAACAACTTTGAGGGCAAAGTTTCTTAAGGGGGAGATTGAAATACCCCGAACTTAAATATAGTGATTAAAATTATCCTAATATGTATTTAAAGGCCTAATAGTGCCTAAGTAATATTGGTAAGGAAAAATGAATCCAAAAGAAATGAAGAAACGCTTAAAAAGTGAAAAACGCTAAATAAGCGTTAAATAACCATAGGAGGTACGAGACCTCGGTTAGAGTATTATATGAGTTCTAAAGGCTTATTCATGCCTAATTAGTGTACGGGAATGATTCCTGAAGAAAACGGACCCAAATAACGTATTAAAACGCTAATAAAGCTTTAGCGCACGTTTTTCGAGGAACCCGAAAGCGTGACTTTGAGTGGTCAAACGAACGTAAAAATCATAGATCATTAAATAACTATAATTAAGCATTAAAGGAAGCTTAATAACCCATAAAATTAAAGAAACTAGAAAATTCCAGAAAACGGGCCCGGTTAGTGAATAGTACCAAAACCGGGTAAATTAACGAGCGTTTTCTGTAAAAGGCGAAAAACGCTCCAACTAGTAATATTGTAGGGGGCCGTTTTTGAGAGTCAAATAACTCCCTCACACACATGTAACTAGCTAGCAAATAAAGGAGTCAAAAAGTAAAAAGGGGAAAAAGGTAAAAAGCAACTCACACTCTCTCACCACTCTCATTCTCTCTTCTCTCTCCCATTTCTTTCTCCCAGCCGATTTCTCTCTCCTTCTCCCCATTGTTGCTGGCGATTTTGGAGCTCCACCAACCATCCATGGCCCCTCTTCTTCTCCATGCTCAAACTTCATTTGAACTCCAAATGCAAAAATAAGTACATATTATTGCTCCCTCATCATTCTCTACCATTATCTCTTTTCAAAATCTCAAAATGAGGAAGTTCATCTCCACGGTTTTTGCCCATTTGAAGAGAAAATGATACCAAATCAAAGCTTGGAGTCTCCTCTCTCCATTAAGGAAAAAATTTACATGAAAAACTCATATTCCCTTCATTCTCCTTTGTAGCCGATTTTTGCCCATTTGTAATGCTCTATTTTTCTCTCTCTTTTGAGCATCATTCCAACCTTGCAATGGTGGTGGGATCACCTTCTTGAACCAAGGGCTAAAGCCCTTCTTAAAAGACTCCAAAGGTAAACCCTAGATTGGTGTTTTAAGCATTTCAATGAATTAGTATTAATCTAAGGGTTAGTATTTTAATTACACCTATTTTGTGTTCCTTTGGTGATGGGAATGGAGTTTGGCAAATCCATTACCCACTTGACCGATTTTGTGCAAGAAAGAGAGAAGGAGGAGAAGTGGAAAAGAAAAGAAGGAATTATAAGCTTAAGGTAAGAGCTCCTTCTTAATGCTAAATTTTAATGCATTAGAGTAACGGGAATGGGTAAACTAATTAAAGAACCCAAAATAATGTACTAGTATTGTGGTTTATGGAAGTTTGAGTATTTGTGAACTAGTATTTGAATTGTAGGCCGTAGAGCCAAATAAATTATGTTTGTGTATTGGTATTGTTATTTGAGGAAGTATTAATGAATTGAGATTGCTTTGATTGCTGGTAGGACCCTTGTATGGGTGTGGCTGGTTTAGGAGTGATTTTGGTGAGAAAGGATGAATGTGACATAGTGTTGATTGGTGATGATTGGTATGGGAATTGTGAATGAACTATGAGCTAAAACAATGTGTGGGCAATGTTACAAATATTGGGGGAACTCTGCCCAAATTTGTATGGAAATTTGAAGACTGAGTGGTATAAGAAGAGGGAACAACCTAGGAACTAACTAGGTGTACTTGGAGAACTTAAGGTGAGTAGTTTAACACCTTGAAACAGATTTGGAGAAGAGCTAGGTAATGGGATGGAACTAGGATGTGAAGTAATGGATTTAGGATGCTAGGAGAAGCATTGGTAGAGGGAGTATTGAAGGGTAGAAGATGGAGTAAAAATCTGTAGCATCAGAAGAACAAAAACTGCTATGAATGTAGGATGGGAGTGAGGAAAATTGTGTAAATCATTATAAGAATGGGGAATGAAATTGGTAGTGAGTTAGTGGATGAACTAAGGTATCTTAGGAAGCCTAAATGGTACTAAAACATGTTAGGATGTATGTAGGAAGATTGGGAAGAAATGGGTAAAAGACTGGAACTGAAACAAAGCCAACTACACAATTATGCTCTTGACCGACCCAGAATGTTGGACCGGTCGTGGGTCGATCGGGGCTAAAACTACTGGAGCGTAATTTTCTGACTTTGAACGACCCAGACGGTGAGTCGATCGTGGGTCGGTCGGGCAAGGACTTTTGAAGTCGAAGTTTCTGACTTCGACCGACCCAGGAGGTTGGGTCGGTCCTGGGTCGGTCCAGATAAATTCCAGAGTCGAAATCTTTCTGACTTCGACCGACCCAGAGGGTTTTGGGTTGGTCGGGTCACTTCTGGATCGGTCGGCCCTAAACAAAAAAATGGTAATCATATATGTATATATATGTACATGGGGGCTTGGTAATACCCCCATTAATAGAGTAAAAATGGTATGACAGTAAGTATATAAGTAAGAAAGTAAGTTCAAGAAGTAATGAGTAGACAATTATTTTCAAAATATGTATGGAAAGTAAAGAACTAGTGAGTAAGTAATGGAAGTAGTAAGTATACGTTAGAAGTATTAATGAAGGAATAAGTTGGATCAATAATAGATCATTGATCATTCAACTTTATGCATGCGTAGGAATCGAATAGTAGAATCCTGAAGGGAAACCGGGGAGTACGATACGACGGTGAACGGTATGATTTCCTCATGCTCTGTATCCTAACCTGGTTATCCCGAGTTGTGTGCTTATTTGATCAATTAAATAAGATAAACGCGTGAATCGGACTTTAATGCTGCAGACTGTTATTTCTGAGTGGTTGAAATGGTGTAAAATTAAAAGAAAGGAAATTAAAAACTCAAATTATAAACGTTGGGCTGCAAACAAATCCCGGTCGTAGTTAGTAAAACAAGTGTCGTATCCACAGGGAGATTGTTCAATTTATCCTAGTCTTGGTAGTTACTTAAAAACTGTAAAAAGGGGTTTAGCCGGAGGCAAGCTTGATTTGTTGTTGGATTAATTCAGAAATAATAAAAACAGTAAAAAGGTGAATTAATTGATGTGAATGGAAAAATGTATCCTAGGATAGCGGGGGAATTTCCTAAATTACTTAACCATATTTATAACCATGTCTCAATTATTTATTGCCTATTAGAGTTAATAATTGTCAGTTACGAACTCTTAATAAAAGCCTTAATATTTTCCTGCTCAGTCCGGAGTGTAAATACTAAGATTAATTCCTTTGTGGTACCTAGACTATCTCAAAATCATATGTTGATAATTACCAAATAAATGCAGTCGTTTGTCGCGCAAAGCATTTAGCAATATTAGTTGAAAGGAATTAAAACAAGTTAAATGAGAGAAACAGGTGATAAATATTAATTACGTAATATTAGAAATCAAACCCCCATCCTAGGATACAAAAGAAAATTACTCAGACATTAACGGAGATAAGAAGATTACACAGATAGATTTTGACATTAATTCAGAGGAAGACTGGTCTGTTCTCGCTCTCACTGCTGCTCTTCTATTTCTTTTGTTACTGCGTGAGTGTGGACTGATGTGGTGTTACGGGAGGAAATATAAGTGGAAGCGAATGGGTGAGTGTGGTGAATGGTTTCTTCAGACTCCCGTCGTGCGTGGTCTGTTTATGCAGTTAAGGTGGTGGGTTTATATAGAGGTTTGGATCCGTACGAATTTGATTTGCAGATGAAGAAGAGCATTGATTGCTTCATTGATTACGCAGGGGACAGACTGAATACGCGTGCGGAGTAGATGGATAAGTTGCGGGCGAGTCGGGCGAGTTGCAGACGACGACGGCGCGAAGAAGATACTGGTCGCGACTGATAATTAGTCACGGTTATATTGGTGTCCGCCTGCTGGTACCCCCAATAAGTGGCGGTAACCTCTGTGTTGTCCGCGAGGCGGTAGCCTCAGTGTTGTCCGCGAGTTAAGAGGCGGTAGCCTATGCCTCGTCCGTGTGTGGTGACCGCGAGTTAAGAGGCGGTAGCCTCTATGTTGACCGCGAGGCGGTTGCCTGCCTGTGTGGTGACCGCGAGTTAGAGGCGGTAGCCTCTATCACCATCCGCCAGTTATGAGGCGGTCGCCCCTGTGGTGTCCCCAGGCGGTAGCCTGTGAGAAGACCGCGTGTTATCGCGATGTCAAGCTTATTTCTTCTACTAGCTCTAGATTCTTCGTTTCGGCTCCGTTTTCTGAGCCGTCTGCGCCTATACGTTCGTCTCTTAATCTATTTCACTCCCAGCTTGGTTTTCCTCATGTTAAACCAATAAATTTGTGAGATAAACAATAAAACATAAACTAGAGGAAAACTAACCGAAGTGGAGAAATGAGCAAGAAATGCTAATATTATATATGAAATACACCTATAAATCATGCTCATTTGGACACTTATCACACCCCCACACTTATCTTTTTGCTTGTCCTCAAGCAAAACTACGTACCTAAGTAGGGAATGCTCAATATTAACAAATATTATTATGAAGGGTAGGATAAAGAACTCAATAGTACATGATCTTAAACTTTTTAGAGGAGTGTGATCCATCACCTACTGGTGGCATAGGTGTACTCAGGGCAAAAATAAAATTAGAGTTCCGGGGTATGATCCGGAGTACTTCAATGCTTCTTGATTTAAGGTGACTTTGAGAACTTTTACCATGGCCAACTTCTCTCAAGAATGGGCATTGAGGAGAAAACAAAAGGAAAAATAGATTTATGCATTTGTTTCACTTTTGCATAAGAGATGAGAAGATAATATGTAGGCATCAAGCCTTTGTATTTAAGAACACTCAACTCTCTTTGTTGGTTACCAATGGTGTCTCACAAGTCCCTTATTTATTTTATTTTTTCCTTTTTGACAGAGAAGCACCCCTTAGCAATCCCTAAGAAAGAAGACAGAAAGAACCCCTGAGTAATAAAAATCCAACCATTTCATTTCAGATCATTTGGTCACACCGCATAAAAATGCTCCTCAAAAGTAATCAAAATTTTAAAATTTTTGTACATTTTTGTACCATTTATCCCACAATTCATAACAATATTTATTCCTAAAGAGAACAACCCACATAAAAAGGGTCCGCGATATTGAATTTGAACAAACGCAAGATAAGCAGAGAGATTTAAGCATTTAAGCATAAAATGTCACCGAAAGGGCACACTCCCCCACACTTAAATTGAACAATGTCCTCATTGTTCACTAGAAAAACAAGGGAAAGATTCAGAAGGCCTTTTCGGTAAGTAGATAAAATAGAGAGAACACGAAGCTCACGAATATTCATTTAAGCATATAAATTCTCCTCTGCATATTTTATTTAAATAAAAGCAAGTTTAAAGAAACTGGTACTCCCTGCTTTGATTTTTATTTTGTGCTGGTGTTTTGGACTTCCCCCACACTTGAGCTTCAGCCTCAAGTAGCGTAGCTTGGTTGCGGTGTAGACATGAAATTGCACCTGCATAAAACACTAGAAGCAACCATACTATAAACGGGGTTAAAAGTTAGCAAAAATAAAATTGAAGGGAATCTGAAAATTAAAACAGCATAAAAGCATATAAAAGATAAGTTCGTCCGGGTTGCCTCCCGGAAAGCTGCCCTTCTTTAACGTCTTTGGCTAGACGCTTTTTCGTTAGATCGATCCTGGGGGGTGGTTATGAGGAGTAGATCCAAAGCATGACTCGATGGTTTTTTTGAGAGTCCACCTGGATGCATGTTTCTTTTCTTATCCCGCTCTTCGTCCGGGATTGGTGGTGGTATCTCTGTGATAGACATGCCGTCTGGAAGGGTAATAAACAGAAGTGGGGATGATGATGATTGAGTATCCCTCACAAACTTGAGATCTTTGGATTTGCTATCTGGAGATCTTCCTGATGCAAACTCCAGCTTTTCGTTGTAAGCTTGAAGGGTGATCTTCCCCTGGGCTACCCAAATGTGCACATCGGCTGTGGCAAGGAATGGTCGTCCAAGGATGAGAGGTGTAGTGGAGTTTTCTTCGATGTCTAGAATGACAAAATCGCATGGGAAGTATAAGTGCTCCACTTTAATGATAACATCCTCCACCACTCCGCTTGGGTATGTTACCGAACCATCTGCCAGTTGCAGGGTCATCTTAGTCTTTTTCATCTCTCCAATTCCCAACTTTTTGAAAGTGGAGAGGGGCATCAAATTAATGGAGGCACCCAGATCGCATAAGGAGTATGGAAATGAGGTGCTACCAATTGTGACTGGAATAGTGAAGCTGCCCGGATCATTGCATTTTGATGGTAGTGGTTTTTGTAGAGTAGCTGAGCAAGCTACATTGAGAGGTACCGTACCGACTTCGGCCAGTTTAGTTTTGTTGGATATGAGGTGTTTGAGGAATTTGGCATAGTTTGGCATTTTGGCAATGAGGTCTACAAACTGTATGTTGACGTTTAGTTGCTTCAGCATCGCCAGAAACTTACCATATTCATTATCCAATTTCTGCTTCTGGAGTCGGCGAGGAAATGGTATAGGCGGTTCTTGTGAAGGAGGTTCTGAAGCTGGTGGAATAGTGAGGACGCTTGGAGATGTCTTTTCTGCTGGGAACCCAGCTTTTTCTTCACTATCCTCTTTGGATTCTTCTGATTGTTGCGGGATGTGAATCTCGTCGGTTTTCTTACCGCTTCTCAAGGTTATCGCCTTAACCTCTTCTTCGTCTTCTTCGAAGTCGAGCTTTTCGTTTTCATAACCAGCCACCAAGTGCTCAAGGTAGGTATTCTCAGATTGAATACGATTATTATAGACTTTGGCGGTGCTTTCAAGTTCAGCTACATTCCTTTTGGAAGTCTCAATTGCTACAACCCACTCTTGGAGGGAAGGGTGTAGTTCTGGAACTTTAGCTGTTTTAGCCACCTCCGTCTTTTCTTCATCGTGCTCCTTCACATAGATGCACTTGGCTTGCTCTCTTGGATTTGGTTCATTTTGGCTGGGGAGAGCCCCTGGCGGTCTTCGAGCAAGATGTTCTGCAAGTTGATTGAATTTTCCTTCGATTTTCTGGTTGAAGGCTTCTTGTGCAGAGAGCTGGTTCTGAGTTATGGACATGAATCCCTTCATCATCTCTTTGAGTTCTGCGTTTGGATCAAGAAGAGGATGATGATGGTTGTTGTTGTTGTTGTTGTTGTTGTTGTTGTTGTTGTTGTGTTGTTGTTGGAACCTGGAGGGGCACCTTGTGCTCTATAACCCATATTAGAGTTTGGTTGGGGTCGGTTCCCCTGATAGGCATTGGAATTGTTGTTCTGCCCTCCTTGGTTTTGATCATTATTTTCCATGAGAAATTCGGGTGATTTCTCCATGGATAGTTGATTTCTCCATGGATAGTTGTGTTGAAGTTGTTGTTGTTATAGGAGTTACCGGGACGGTTTCCTATGAAGTTTGCATCCTCGTACTGTCCTTTACCTTCACACTGATGTGTTTCATGAGGACCAGCGCATATGACACATCGTTCTGTAGGTGGAACTGGTGGTGAACTTGTAGGTGGGGTAGCTATTGTCTTTACAATTTCGTTCTGTGATGTTGTTAGCTTTTCCACCATCTTTGCAAGGGACGAGATCTGAGCCGATAAATGATCTGTAGGCTCAACATGGAGTAGGCCTGCTGCTCGTGGCGTTCTTCCCTTGGATCTCGTCCACTGTCTCGTATTGCTCGTCATGGTTTCTAGAAGATCCATTCCTTCTTTAGGAGATTTCATCATGAAACTTCCTCCTGCAGAGGAATTGACGAGTAGTCGGTTCCCCATCATCCAGACCGTTGAAGAATGACAGGCAGAGGGATTGATCGTCAAGACCATGGTGGGAACATTTCATTAGCATATCTTTGAATCTGTCCCATGCGTCGTACAACGTTTCTCCCGTTCCTGACAGAAAGTGTTGATTTCACCGATCAATTGCCTTGTTCTACTGGTTGGGTAGTATTTGGCAAGGAATTTTTGGGCCATTTGAAGCCATGTGGTGATTGATCGGGAGGGAAGGCTTCGGTACCACCTGTTTGCTGAATCCGACAATGAGTGAGGAAATAGTTGGAGTCGAATTCTTTCTTTGACATTGCCGGTTTGACCAAAGGAATTGCAAAAGTCTAGGAAGAGACTCAGATGATTTGGGGCTTCATCTGGGTTCGCTCTACTAAACTTGCCTAAATCCCGGACGGCGGTGATGTAGTGGGTTTTGAAAACCCATCGTCCGGCTTCTTCTGGTGTTAGTTCAGGGAGAACTATGGCTGATGCTCTTCCTTCGGTGTTAGGTTGGTGATAATCAGATAGGGCACGGTGTTCTGGTTGAATTGCATGGTCCATTTCATTTATAACTTCGTTATTGGCCATGGCTTGGTTTCTCAGGTTTCTTTGTGCTTGTAATAAAGTACGCTCGGGCTCGGGGCTCGGACTGATTGGTGGAGAGCCTCGGGTTCAAGTATTTGGCATGCACAGAAGATAACTTGTGGTTTGTCAGAAGCTGCAAAATTAGTTAGTAAATAAAATAAGAAAAGACGGAAATATTGGTTAGGCTGATAAACGTTAGGAGTTAGTATACTGGAAATTATAAGTTAGTAGTTAGAGACAATGGAAAGAAATGTTAAGGACAATGGAAATGAAATGTTAAGGACAATGGAAAGAAAATGTTAAGGACAATGGAAAGAAAATGTTAAGGACAATGGAAAGAAATGACAGGAAATTTAAAGTTAGTAGTTAGAGACTATGGAAAGAAAGGACAATGGAACGAAATGACAATGGAACGAAATGACAATGGAACGAAATGACAATAATATTAAGATGTTAGGAGTTATGTAGAACAAAGTCCGAAGTCAAATGTCCAAGTCAGGTCAGAAGTCCGATGTCCAAGTCAGATTATAAGTCCGATGTCCAAGGTTAGATTATTAACAAGATAATATTGACAGTTTATTATAATAAAACAGGTGAACCCGGAAACTAGGGAAATTGATGGAATCAATCTCCCGGCAACGGCGCCAATTTGCAGACTGTTATTTCTGAGTGGTTGAAATGGTGTAAAATTAAAAGAAAGGAAATTAAAAACTCAAATTATAAACGTCGGGCTGCAAACAAATCCCGGTCGTAGTTAGTAAAACAAGTGTCGTATCCACAGGGAGATTGTTCAATTTATCCTAGTCTTGGTAGTTACTTAAAAACTGTAAAAAGGGTTTTAGCCGGAGGCAAGCTTGATTTGTTGTTGGATTAATTCAGAAATAATAAAAACAGTAAAAAGGTGAATTAATTGATGTGAATGGAAAAATGTATCCTAGGATAGCGGGGGAATTTCCTAAATTACTTAACCATATTTATAACCATGTCTCAATTATTTATTGCCTATTAGAGTTAATAATTGTCAGTTACGAACTCTTAATAAAAGCCTTAATATTTCCTGCTCAGTCCGGAGTGTAAATACTAAGATTAATTCCTTTGTGGTACCTAGATTATCTCAAAATCATATGTTGATAATTACCAAATAAATGCAGTCGTTTGTCGCGCAAAGCATTTAGCAATATTAGTTGAAAGGAATTAAAACAAGTTAAATGAGAGAAACAGGTGATAAATTTAATTACGTAATATTAGAAATCAAACCCCCATCCTAGGATACAAAAGAAAATTACTCAGACATTAACGGAGATAAGAAGATACACAGATAGATTTTGACATTAATTCAGAGAAGAACTGGTCTGTTCTCGCTCTCACTGCTGCTCTTCTATTTCTTTTGTTACTGCGTGAGTGTGGACTGATGTGGTGTTACGGGAGGAAATATAAGTGGAAGCGAATGGGTGAGTGTGGTGAATGGTTTCTTCAGACTCCCGTCGTGCGTGGTCTGTTTATG